>CM064513.1:31619727-31809727 GCA_032716605.1 Paralithodes platypus
GTGCTTGCTCTCTTCCTCGCCCTCGACTATTCAGTGTTCTTGTACCTAACTTGCTCTCAGTTCTCTTGCTCTTCATCGCCAAACAAACGCTCCCTCCGATCAGTGGTGTGCTTGCTCTCTTCTTCGGCCCTGCGATCAGTTGTGCTTGCTCTCTTCTCTTCTCGCCCTCGATCAGTTGTGCTTGCTCTCTTCTCGCCCTCGATCAGTTGTGCTTGCTCTCTTCTCGCCCTCGATCAGTTTTGCTTGCTCTCTTCTCGCCCTCGATCAGTTGTGCTTGCTCTCTTCTCGCCCTCGATCAGTTGTGCTTGCTCTCTTCTCGCCCTCGATCAGTTGTGCTTGCTCTCTTCTCGCTCTTCTCGCCCTCGATCAGTTGTGCTTGCTCTCTTCTCGCCCTCGATCAGTTGTGCTTGCTCTCTTCTCGCCCTCGATCAGGTTTGTGCTTGCTCTCTTCTCGCCCTCGATCAGTTGTGCTTGCTCTCTTCTCGCCCTCGATCAGTTGTGCTTGCTCTCTTCTCGCCCTCGATCAGTTGTGCTTGCTCTCTTCTCGCCCTCGATCATTTGTGCTTGCTCTCTTCTCGCCCTCGATCAGTTGTGCTTGCTCTCTTCTCGCCCTCGATCAGTTGTGCTTGCTCTCTTCTCGCCCTCGATCAGTTGTGCTTGCTCTCTTCTCGCCCTCAATCTGTTTGCTTGCTCGGTCTCGGTCTTCCATCCAAGTCGGTTTCCCATCTTCTATCATGACGCCAGCCAGGATAGTGTCTCAGTGGTGTTTGGCTATCAGCCCGAGAACACTGCAGCCTATTTTGGGGTTCCTCTCGTTGGCTTCAAAGCACTCCAGCCCTTGTGAGAAAGTTTGGTTCCCTCATCCTCGTCTCTATCATTGCCTCGCTTTGTCAGTCTGCTGGGAGTTATTGGTTGGTGGTTGTTGTGGTTAGTTTGTTAGTTGGTGGTGGTTCTGAGAGTTGTTGTTCCCTCACCTCTCCATCCTATTCATCGAGTTCCGCGAGTCTTGCTGTCCTGGTGCGGTCCCTATTCCTCAAGTCCCGTGGTAATGCAGTCTCGTATTGACCCTCAGATTTCAGCCCTCCACAAGTCAGGGTATATGATGAATTCTTCAACTTCAACAAGTCAGGGTGTATGATGCATGCTGAATTCTTCAACCAATGTAGTCTTCTAGGTTCATCACCCCAAGAACAAATCTGTAAAGAAAAGAAATATTTATCTACTATTTTCTGTAACTGTCCAAGGCTTTTAACTTCATTCCCGCCATTAGATTTTATTAATTTTAAAAATTGAACCTCCAGCAATAGACAGGCTTCGAACGATCTCTCAACCATTTGTACTACCACAGATCCTTCTTAAACTGCACAAAATCATCTAAATATAACTAGACTATTAAAAAGACGTCACCGGTACCTAAGGGATTAATAAACTTATCAATACTTTTCAAATCTGTTATTCAACCTTTAACGCTATTGGTGGTGTAATGGTTTAGAGGCTGATGTTCTGGGTGTGGTGTCCCGAGTTCGAATCCCGGGAAGACTATATTCTTTCATTAGTTTATTAAAGTTCATTGGGGTTTGTAATTGATGATTTAATGTTAAGAACGGGGTGTTACTTAATTAAATTATTCATAAAATAGGAAACCAATACATTTTAGTTTATAATTCCTAATTAAGTTTTATATGAGAGTAATAGTTAAACCACAGAACAAATTAGAGTCAAACCAACTTCAATTAAATTTCCTCTATGGTTAGTGCACTGAATTTCTGTGTGAGTATCCTAGGTTCGAATCCTTGGAGTACCACATGTAATCATTAGTTTCATAAATGTCATTAATTAGGTAGATTTGAAAGTTAATTGGTGATAATGAACCAAATCAATTTTAGCATATAATTCCGTATTAACCCTTTTGTATGTACCGACGACTATTCTGGATACTATTCGACTTTTATTCAGTTTAGGAACGACCTCTAACCATTAAACGGCTACTAAATAGCTATTAATCCTTTTAGCTACCATAGATCCTTTTTAAGCAGCACACAATCTTTTAAATATAGCTAGAATATAATTAAATAGACGTCGCCGGTACAGGAGGAGTTAAGGCTATTAATTTACTTTTAACTTAACCATCTCAGTAGTCTAGCTTATTTAATTATATTCCGGCCACCATTATGCGATTTTATTCAGCTAATGCGGACAGTGGCTGTTTGTTTGGTCTATTAATTAATGTATTTATATATTTGTTTAGTTTCCTCCCTAGACCTCCATCAAGCTTAGAAAAACACCCCTAGACCCCCCTTCAAAATAGATTTGTACATTTTTCGATAGAAAAATTTCCCGGCCAAAGGCTGATTCCTCTTAAAATTACAGGCTCGCTATCGCTCGCCAGGAAAACAAAATACACCTAAGTGGCACGAAGGGTCCTAATATTGACAAAGAAATGGGGTGAAAGATTATAAAATCCCTAAACTAATGGAACCAACTTCTTAAAATCTCAAAACTAGTGGGGCTAAACATCAGGGAGAAGGGTTTTCCAGAAAAAATGGTTCGTCTCCCCTTAAGGGCCTCTAGCAATCCAATTACTATATACTTTCATATCACCAACCCACCAATTTACTTTCAAATAAACTTACTGAAATCCATGAAACTGTGTGGTACTTCTAGGATTCGAACCTAGGATACTCACACCCCGATGCCAACAGATCCTTACTAAACTTCTTAAAATTGTCTATTGACTATTGTTGGGTGTAATGGTTTAGGTGCTTATGTTCTGGGTGTGGTGTCCCGAGTTTGAATCCCGGGAGGACCATATGCTTTCATTAGTTTATTTAAGTACATTGGGGTTTGTAATTGATGATTAATGTTAAGAACGGGGAGTCACTTAATACCCATATTAGCCCCTTCTGTACCGGTGACTGTCTTTCCTTTTATTCTGGCAACTATTAGACTTTCATTCACTTTGAAAAGGGCCTCCAGCAATTAACAAGCTTCCAAACTATATCACTTAACCCTTTTTACTACCACAGACTCTTCTGTGGGGGCTAGTAGGGGGTAGTACTCTCTTTCTCTGGACTCCCTTCTCCCTTATGTTTAACACGTTCGTTCCGTTAGTTTGGCGATTTTGAGACTTTTCGCCTCCTTTTGTTGTCAATATTAAGACCTTTCGTGTCTTATAGGTGTCTATTTTTTCCTGGCAAGCGAAAGCGAGCCTCTAATTTTAGAAGGAACCGGCCTTAGGCCAGGAAATTTTTCTACCGAAAAATGTACAAATTTATCTTGAATGGGGGTCTAGGCTTGATGAGATCTAGCGAGGAAAAACAAAAACAAAACAATATATATATATATAGACCCAAAAGCCAAGCACTACCCCCTTACACTGCACAACATGTTCTAAATATAGCTAGAATATAATTAAATAGACGTCGAGGGTACAGAAAGGGGTTAAAATTGTCTAATAATCTAATTAATTTCACTCAACAACAAACACCACCCAATGTAATTAACGAAAGCATGTGCTCCACCCGGGATTCGAACCTGGGTCACCACATACGGATCTTAAACACTAACCATTACACCATCAATACAGTTAAAGATTAAATCATTATAGTAGGCATATTTAAAACAGCTACATCCCGGTATACGGATAGGGTTTAACACTATCTGGTGCAACGTCTCGGGGGTTATTATGGTATTGTTTCATTATTATTGAAGTTTCCATTTGTTTTAGCCATTTTCGAACAATGTGTTTTTAGTTTACCCGCTAGACTTTGAAAAACGCCTCTCCAAACCCCCTTCAAACTAAAATAACGTCCCCCAGACCCCCTTCCAGTTAAATGTGTACATTTGTCGGTAGAAAAATTTCCCGGCCAAAGGCCGGTTTCTCCCAAATTGCGGGCTCGCTTTCGCTCGCCCAGGAAAAATTGACACCTTATTGGGTTGAAGCATCATATAATCGCCAAACTAATGCGATGAAACTTCTTAAAATCTCGAGGCTCCAAATTGGCCCGCCCTGCACCTAATAGGGTTAAGAGGGAAAGGATTTTTTTTTTCTGGACCCGCTTCTCCCTCATGTGTAGCCCCGTTATAACCCTCTCACGTTCTTGACGCAATTTTGAGCCTATTAGGGATACTTTAAAGCCTTTGTTACCACCAAGGGTATTTAGAAACCTTTAGTGTAGTTACTTCAACCTCTGCAGTTGTCTGAGTTAGCTGTGGGCAGATTTTTTTTTTTTTGGAGAGGTAATTATAAGAGAGATAACTATTGCTAATCTGGCAACCTCTGCGTCATATGGTCGTGAAAGGGTTTAGTCCACCATAATACATCGAAAGATTAACTAATCCACTTGAGATCACTTCCTAATCCGCCTAAAATATCCACAATTCGCTGCTTTGGGGCACTAAAGTAGATTTTTCCCCCATAGCTTTTTGGTGCGATCATTATATAGATTTGACCATTTCTTTCAGTCCCTGCTCCCCAAATCTAGCATATCCTAATATATAGTCAATTTGCTTTAAGGGAGGTGACCTGTTTTTGTTCTGTCCTTTTCTATCTTTCTCTGGCTTTTATCCATTTGGCCCCATTCAGCCTACGTTTTAAGACTTTTATCCCCATCCAGGTGTAAATTTTTTACTGGCGAGCGGTAGCGAGCCAGCATATTTTTTATTTTTGTTTGACAGCAGGCTAAATTTGTAAATTTTTCGATAGAACAATTTCTCCGGCGAAGCCGGATTTCTAAATATAATGCTGGCTCGCTATCGCTCGCCAGGAAGAAATCGACACCTAGATGGGGATAAGTCTTAAAATAGTGGGCTGAATGGGGCCGAATGGATACAAGCCAGAGAAAAAGAAAAAGACATAAATAACAAAAAGCAGTTCCCCCCCCTTAAGGGAGGTGGTGGGGGGGGGGGGTATATATTTGTTAATTTATGTATTTAATATTTTGTTTTAGTTTCCACCCTACTGTATATAGGCTTCTATCAAACAAAAGAAAAAACACCCTCCGAATACTCAAGATAAATACCGGTATGTACATTTTTCGATAGAAAAGTTTACCGGCCGAAGCTGAACGGTTCCTCTTAGTTACAGGTTAAATATCGCTCGTCAGGAAGAAAATTACATTAAAAGTCTTAAAATTCACAAAGAAATGGGGTGAAATGTCTTAAAATCGCCAAACTAATGGGGCAACCATCTTTAAATCTCAAAACTAATGGGATTAATCACGAGGGAGAAGGAATGCCAGAAAAATTACCCATCTCTCCTTAACCTGGATGAAAACTTCTCACTTTAAGGGAGATTTCCACTAGGGATTTTTTTCTTGACTCCTTTCTCCCTCATGTTTAACCCCATTGCTTTTCTAATTTTAAGACTTTCGCCCCATTAGTTTGTCGATTTTAAGAACCTTCACCCCATTTCTGTCAATTTTAAGACCTTTCGTGCCATTTAGGTGATTTTTTTTACCTGGCGAGCTAAAGCGAGCCTGTATTTTATGAGGAATCCGCCTTCGGACCGAAAAATGATAACCAAAAAATGTACAAATTTATCTTTACTGAGGGTCAAGGGAGCGCCATTTTTAGATTGATAGAAGTCTAGGGAACAAACTAAAAACCTCCCCCTTCAGACTCATATGACGCAGAAGTTGCCAGATTAGCAATAAGACATAGTTATCTCACTCTTATAATTACCTCTCCAAAATTAGTTTTCTGCCCACAGGTAACTCAAAGACAACTGCAGAGGTTGAAGTAACTAAACTAAAGGTTTCTAAATACCCCTGATGGTAACAAAGGTTTTAAAGTATCCCTAATAGGCTCAAAATCGCGTCATATGTCTGAGAGGGTTAACCTGGATGAAAACTTATCACTTTAAAGTTATAACGCTATTTGACAGTTTATTCTGGCTATAGTTATAAGATTTTATGCAGCTTAGAAAAGATCTGTTGGAATTATAAGGGTAAAGGCCATCTAAATGAACCCTCTACACTTCCATTTTGGCTCTAACGTCCCTTGATTTTGGCCCTGTCACTCATTTAACTCTGGGGGAGGCACTCGTCACAGACAGTTCTGCCTCGTCTCCCTCACTCAATATAAAAAAATATATATATATACCCTTCCTAATGTTTTACTTTTAGGCTTCAGAGACAAGGATGTGAGGAGAAAGCCCAACCATTTCCACCTGCTGGGATTCGAATCCCCTTAAGATTTTCCGCCTAGTGAAAATTATAACCTTGCGATTCTTTTTTTTATTTTATTCTAATCTCAATCACTTCCCAAATTAGCGGCGTTTCGGTAATAGGGTACCCAAAAATCATATGGTGGTTAACCCGTTCAGTACCAGGGACGTCCTTTTAATCCTATTCTGGCGACTATTAGATTTATTCATTCAGCTAAGGAAGGACCTCGGTATATTCCTGCGAAACGGCATGCATTATATCTCAAGAACTGGGCAGTGTTATAGCATATTTGTTGTTTGTACATATATATGTATTATGTATGTTGCTTCGTAGTATACTATAAATGGAAAATATACTTGGTAAATGAATAATTAGAGGGCATCTGTGGACTCACTTTTACAATTTCCCAGCTCAGCTGGTGGGCGACGAGTGGAAGTGAGTCGAGTTGTATACTGCTATTCTATTGGTCAATAAACTGGGTGTGACGTCACGAGCGATGATGGTATATGAATGGTTGTTGTGGGAGTACGTCACTGTCTAGACGGTGACGTCACAAATTCTCGCAACATTTTAACGGGTGTAGAAATACACGTCAGTCCATATAATGAGCCTCTTTTGTTTCTCAATCCCTCTACGACGTCACATTGATTCATTTATTATCCTTGGTGTTTATAATCTCTCTGATTCGGGCCAGTCGGCCATATTTGAAATGGTGGAACTGTTGTTCAATGAATAGTGGTGTTATTGCTTTATGAAAACACCTACAACATCTATTTAACGGGATTACCAACGGAGCTTCCAGCGGAATTGTGTTAATTTGGCTGCAGACCATTATTGTCCAGTACACCAAGGGTAAGGGTTTTATACCGTCGTTATTTGGGTCCAAGCCTAGGCTACGATTACCACAGAATCTTTAATGAATATCCTCAATACAGACTTATTTCCTTCACTTACCTCGTCAATAATAACCCATATAGGTGGAGAGGCCCTGAATTATATCAAAGAAAAAGTGATGTTGAAACATTATCTGCAATTTAGCCATGTTGATTAACTCTTAGCCCACTTAACCCCTTCAGACTCATATGATGCAGAGCTTGGCAGATTAGCATTAAGAAATAGAGTTCTCTCACTCTTATAATTACCTCTTTTGGCGACCGTCAATCTTTTATGAATTAAATACCAAACCAGCGGGGGTGTGGGGGCGGCAGCCCCCACCTAATATACTAGGTTAGGTTAGGGAAGGTTGTTAGGTTACGCTAATATTTCATCTTTTACCGCTCAATTTCCCTGTACTTCATAGCCCTCCCCACTATCGGGGGCCGTATCTTAAGATCGTAATTGTTTAATCGAAGTCCTCTTTTTCTAGTTATTAAAAAGTATTCTATGGTGTATTATATGATATATAGAAGCAATAGAACTGTTCAAATTACCTGGGAAGTGTATATTAAACAAAATACAAAACTTTGAATAATGAGGTAAGAGATAGGCTATGTGTTTTTTATCACTTTTCAACCCAAGACCAGCGGGGGTCTGGGGGCAGCAGCCCCCAGGATGCCCAGGTTACCTTAGGTTAGGTTAGGTTAGGTTAATGACCAGCTATGTAAATACAGTAGTGAACATTTGGTTCAGTCTGTGCTCAAAAATCAATTTTCTTTAGGAGGAGGCCATACACTAAACAATTACCGTGATGTTGAAACATTATCTGCAATTTAGCCATGTTGATTAACTCTTAGCCCACTTAACTCCTTCAGACTCATATGACGCAGAGGTTGGCAGATTAGCAATAAGAAATAGAGTTCTCTCACTCTTATAATTAACTCTTTTGCCGACCGTCAATCTTTTATGAATTAGGCTAAATACCAAAACAGCGGGGGTGTTGGGGGCGGCAGCCCCCACCTAATATACTAGGTTAGGTTAGGTAAGGTAAGGTTGTTAGGTTACGCTAATATTACCCCTTATTTTCGTCTTTTACCCCTCAATTTTCCTGTACTTCATAGCCATCCCCACTATCGGGGGCCGTATCTTAAGATTGTTGGATAATGGAGAAAACTTTTTTTCCGGAGATTCTAATTAACGACAACCACTGTATAAAAACCAAAAAAAAAAAAAAAAAATCACGAAATAAAAGTTGGCCAGGTTCCTGGATATGTTCCTTAATTTGCATGAACAAATTGTAATAGGCCTATAGAAACCTAATAAATCATATAAATAAATCCACAAAAATACAATCATTGAAAATAGCTGTGGTCCGTCTCATTAATATTGACCGAAAAAACGCCCATACTAATAAATCTCAGCTCTTTCGGAGAGTCACAGTTTACAAACGGCTTCTTTATGCAGTGTAATCAATATTTACCCCCTGCTGGCAACATAGATGACGATTTCAATAATTCATGGGGGGGGTAAAGCCCCCCTCAACCCATCGTGTATCCAACATTGGCATTATAACTAAGACCATGAATAGGGCCTACACTCATTTCTCAAAATCTGGAGGAAAAAACATAACAAATAAGGGTGCGAGCCTATTCCCTATAATTACTAATATATCCGTTCATCTTGGGACGATATCGCTACTAATATACTAATTAGTATTGATAAATAGAAACGGTTTGAATATCAAGACGCAAATTACACAGTGCACTAATGACATTATAATACACGTTGTGTGAAACATATACACCGCTGATGTTAAATTAACCGGGTGTAAGATTAAGCGGGTGTAAAAATAAGCGGGTGTAATGACATGTTGGCCGAGGGCTGGAATGACGTCATCGCTGAGGCCCGCCTTGGCTGATGACGTCACGATAATCAACAACCAATCACAAGCAAGGATACACAACGTCTTGGCTTGGTTAATCAAGATGGCTATATTCTAGTTAATCTCCGTGTTTCAACCCCTCTCTTTCCCTGATATATTTCATACCCTCCCCAGCTATCGGGGTTTAGTATTGTTGAGGTAAGTGAAGAAAATAACTAAGAGATATGAGGATATAAATAAGGATTCTTAGTTAATGGGCAAACAAAATACAGTGACTACCGCTACATAGGATCTTACCAGGACCTCTAGCAATGATAAGGCTTCAAACTATCTCCAACCCTTTTGACTAACACAGATTTTTCGTAAGCTGCTTAATATCGTCTAAATATAGCTAGGAATAAAATATATGACACGTCGCTGCTACTCAAAGGGTTAAGAAAATACGTCCCCGACTGTAAACTTAACAGAAACTTATACTTACATTTATATTTTGCAGTGTAGAAATTTGGATGGTTACAGATGTTCTTGATGTGATGGAGACTTCTAGACATCTGTGGTGATAGTGCTAGAGGTGATGTGGTGGTGGTGACGATGGTAGCGGTGGTGATATGGTGGTGAAATCCTCTGTCGTTTTGTGTGGATAATTCTGGTGGTGGATCGTAAGTGTTGGGTGATGTCTTCCACGTGGTTCCGGAGTCTCAACAGCCAAGGAATCTACGGAAGAAGAAAAAGTATGATTAGCATAGTTATAATTATAGACATTAATATTATCTGTAGTATAACTGGGCAGAGGACTAAAGCCGGAGTCACACGAGCCGTTTTTAGAGCAATTTTTACGGGCAATTATGGTCTGGCAGCTTCAAAAAATTACACTTTATCATAATTCAACCACCTAACATACTCTACCTTCAGTCTAGTTACCGATGCCAGTGCAAAAAAGTACCGAAATTTAACTAGAAAAACCTTGCTCATGGAAAATTGACTGAAAAATCGATCTTGTGACAGCGGCTTAATATATATAGAGCGGTCGCGAAAAATTTCCCCATAGGGTATTCCTATACATTTGATCTGCATCTGTATGTGGTAACTCAGGTTCGAATCCCGGTGGATCCTACTTAAACTGCACAAAATCCTCTAAATATAGCTAGAATAAAATGTAATAGAAGATTTTATGCAGTTTCAAAAGATCTTCCAGCAATTAACAGGCTTCAAACTATCTCGCTTAACCCTTTCTGCTACCACAGATCCTTTTTAAACTATACAAAATCGTCTAAATATAGCTAGAATATAATTTAAAAGAAGTCACCGGTACACAAGGGGTTAATTCCAGGCATAATATCAAATTGCGCGTTTGGTACTGCCTCAAACTCCCACAGGTCCTTCCTAAACTGTATAAAATCTTCAAATGATAGCCAGGATAGAATGAAAATTATCCTACTTATATTCCTTTTGGTAATTATTTAGGCATTAAGGGGTGGTCATATTTACAGTATATGCTCATTTATGTAGCTTTTTATAGTTATTTTTGTTTTCCTCTCTACACCAAGCTTTAAAAACACGCCCTAGACCCACTTTCAAGATTTATTTTTGTATTTTGTTCTGAAGAAAAATGTCCCTTCCTCCCAAATTACAGGCTTGCTATCGCTCGCCAGGATAAAATAGACACCAAAATGACACTAAAAATCTTAACCCCTTCTGTACTGGTGATTTACATTTAATTCTATTCTGGTAATTATTAGACTAATTTGTACAGCTTGTGAGGGACTTTTACTCATTCAAAGACTACAGACTATCTCAATCAATCCTTTCAGCTACCATATATCCTTCCTAAACTTTATAACATCGTCTAAATGTAGCAATAATAAAATATAAAATACGTCGCCGGTGCAGAAGGGGTTAATATTGACAAAGAAAAGGGTAGAAAGGTCTTCAAATCGCCAAACTAATGGGATGAAAGTCTTAAAATCTGAAAACTACGGGGCTAAGAATGAGGGAGAAGGGGGCTTAGGTCTAGAAAAACTACCCATACCCCCGGGGGGTAAGGATAAATAACCACGAGGCGTCTCTTTAGCCGGCCTCGTTTCGGTAGTTTGCCGGCCAAGTTTCAATATCTAATTATTTATAAATATATTAGAACTAATTCATCTAGGTCCTCATGAAGGCATCTAGTATTAGTAGAATATATGGAAATTATCTCAAGTTTATTCTGGCTAAACAATAACTTAGTCGGTTTAGGAAGGACACGTGGCGATAACAGTGCTTAATTATGCCATCAATTTACTCTGGATCTCGATATTCTAACTAAATTAGTCATGGCATTATCTAATCAGGGCATCTAGTATTAGTAGAATAGAAGGAAATTCAATAATTCTGGCTAACATGTGTGTTTAGGAAAGACACGTGGGGATAGAAGTTCAATATGCCACCAATATATTCTCTGAATCTCAATTCCTTCCCAAAATTAATACAATAATCATCTAGTAATACAATAATATTGAGAAAGGAGATAGCTTTTAAATTAACAAATACATCCGCCCATTCCCCCTTCTTTAAGTAGTTTGCCGTGAAGTTTCAGAATCTAATTATTCATTAATATCTAACTAATTCATCCAGGTCCTTATCAAGGCATCTAGTATTAGTTGAATATAAGGAAATTAACTCATTCCTAAAAGTTATTCTGGCTAAAAATAAAACAGTCAGTTTAGGAAGGACACGCGGGGACAAGTTATTTTATAAATAGCTTAAATATATTCCCCGATTCTCAATTCCTTCCCAACATGAATACAATAATTAGTAATAGAATAATATTGAGAAAGGAGATAGCAATTATTGATAGGGTTGAGGAGGTAGAATTGAACGAACGAAAAAACTGCCGGCTTCCAGAACTTTCGTTAAACCTTCCGGCTTTTTCCATCACAATTCTTGCCTTGTTTAATGGGAAAAAATTAAGTATTCTGGGAAAATCGACATGCTCTTGTCTACGAATTCGGGTCTGGCGGTAAATAAGTCACGATATTTCGCTAACACAATATTTGTTCCTATATTTTCAGAGACAAAATGGGGAAAACGAGAGAGCACGAGTCTTACCTCCTTACAGCTGGAAGATCAAGAACGAAATGAACGAAAAGCCGAAAATAAAGGTCCGAGATAACCTCGGTTGTACTGCTGGTGGTTGATGGCAACTATTGGGTGCCAGATGAACGAGAATTTCAATAAAAAAATCATCAATATCGACATTAAAAAACATTATTGAATAAAATGTACTTGATATGAATTATGTATCTTTATATCCTTTATCTGTTTATGTAAGTTTGGCATATCTAACATACGTAATTTGTGAATAATTAATGGTTTTCGTCCTATTCCCTTTATGACTTCCCATTTTCTTTGATCGGTGGGGGGGGGGGGATATCTATCAAAGACTGCCATAAGTGCTTGACCGGAAGTGACTATGGAAACAAGATGGCCGCCAGTGGCTTGACTCCGGAATCATCTGCGGACTTTGTTAATGTAGAGACTCTTATCTAAGAACACAAGCTCGGCTTCGAAACACACGAATCTGAGACTTTGAGTTTAATTGACTACTTGCGACTTTCAGTCTTTAAGGAAGTTGGAGCCGTAAACATCGATTATATATGGAAATATATAATGTATGTTTATGATTGATAGCAAGTATGTTGAATTAAATTTTATGTGTTTATGAAGGCACTACGACCGTATTTTAGCTGGTAATTCTGCTAACTACTGATGTCTACAGCTCCAACTTCCTTATAGCTCCAAATCTCGCAAGTGATCAATTGAAGCTCCGAACACATTACAGTATTTCCAAAGACATATACTGTACAGTCGTGCTAATAAGTGATTTCTCGGCACCAAGTATTTTTTGATCAATAATTGGTATCAGCAATATCTAAGCTTCATTTCTTTATATCGAGTGAAATATACAAACATGTTCCTACACTTACCCACCCAATTCAACATCTGACAGACATTAATACAGCACAGAGCAAGCCAAACGTAATGACAGCTGGAACATGACTTATTAGTGCGACTGTACATATAAATAGTTATATTTCACATATAATATTATTTTTAACATCGTTCTTAACACCAATAACCCACAAATGAAATTAATGAAGACATGTGATTCTCCCGGGATTCGAACCTAGGTTACCACATAACAGATCCTAAACACTATAACCATTACACCATCAAGGCAGTTATAAGTACAGCACATGACTACGATTAACCTTTTCAAGCTCTAATAAGCATTTTTTTTTTCTGTTTTATGGTTATTTTTTGACGATTATATTCAGATTAGGAAGGGTATACGGAAGTCAAAGGGTTGATTGAGATAGTATTTACCCTTTTAACACCCACAGATCCTTCCTAAGCTGCATAAAATCGGCTAATAAGAGCAAAATAAACTGCTAAAACGCGTCAGCGCTTCAAGGGGTTAATATACAGTAATCGCAATAATTTATTAGACAATATCATTTAGACCTACATTTAATGACAACTAATACATTGAATTAATTAAATAACACCACAATGATACTGCTTCGTAAGTAAGCGAAGCATCAATACATTTTCTGGACACTATTAGGACAGCTTAGAAAGGACCTCTAGCAATAATAAAGCTTCAAGCTGTCGCAACCAGATCCTTCCTAAGCTGCATAAAATCATCTAAATATAGCTAGAATATAATTATAACCGACGTCGCTGGTACTCAAAGGGTTAAATAATTCTGAACCGGCGACGTCTTTTCCATTATATTCTGGCAACTATTAAACGATTTTATTTAGCTTAGGAACGACGTCTACCCATTAACAGGCTACACACCATTTCAATTAATCCTTTTAGCTACCATATATCTTTCCTAAGCTTCATAAAATTATCTAAATGTAGCTCAAATAAAATACAAAATACGTCACTGGTACTCAAAGGGTTAAAACCAAACTCTGAAGCATTTGGGATGGTATATAGTGTAGCTCATATTTCTTATCTCGCTTGGTTTCGATACAGATCCGATAGTTAAGAGAGAGTGGACATTATTTTCTTAGGACGCCATTTTAGTGTCGATTTTAACACATTCGCCCCATTAGTTTGCCAGTTGTAAGACCTTTCGTGCCATTTAGGTGTCGATTTTTGTTCTTGGCGAGCGAAAGCTAGCCTGCAATTAGGGAGGAAGCATTTTTCTACCGAAAAATGTACACATTTATTTCAAAGGAGTGGTCTTGGGAGATAGAAAATAGAATAAACATATAATTCAATGACAATAACAATTCTTAATTATAAAATATAAGATGCTGCCATACACATTTTAATATCGAATCCCCTATGTGAATCATAAATAACCCTTTCTGTACCGGTGACGTTCTTTTTAACTTTGTTCTGAATACTGTTAGGCGATTTTATTCAGTTTAAAAAGGGCCTCCAGTAATTAACAGGCATCGAACTATATCACCTAACCCTTCTCAACCACTTCTGTACCGGCAACATCTTTATAATTTTATTCTAGCTATATTTAGACGATTTCACGCAGTTTAAGAAGGATATGTAACAGTAAAATGGTTAAGGGAGATAGTTCGAAGCCTGTTAATTGCTGGAGGCCCGTTTCAAACTAAATAAAATCGTCTAATAGTAGCCAGAGTAATGTTAAAAGGACGTTACCGGTACAAAAGGGGTTAATATCACAGATCCTTCTTAAGCTGCACACATTCGTCTTAACCCCTTCTGTACCGGCGACGTCTTGTTTACTTTATTTTGGCTACTATTTGACGATTTTAGTCAGTTTATAAAGGGCTTCCAGCAAATTAACAGGTTTCGAACTATCTCACTTAACCTCACTTAACCAGATCCTTCTTAAGCTGCACAAAATCGTCTAAATATATTATCTAGAAGAAAATTTAAAAGACGCTGCGGTACAGAAGGGGTTAATATACCTATAATATATGTGAAAAAAGTCGCCGGTACAGAAAGGGTTATTTATGATTCACACTGCACGATTTGTAGAGTGGCGTCAAAATCCCCCTCAGGTCAGGTGAAGGTATTGAAGGATAAGCCTTTACAACGGCACCTCGTACCTACTTTCTACTTTTCCTATTTTTCTGAAGAGTGTATAGAGGGGAGAAGGGGTGTTGGAGAGAGAGGAAGCTGTTGGAGTGGATTTGTTATATCCTGTTAACGAGGACCTGCCAGGGTAGGGAGTCTCCACTTCGGGGGCCCAGTTGACCCGATCGCCTCAGGAAGTCTCAATATGACCTCTGGATAACATTTCTCACAAGATCTGAAATGAAAGAAATTAAAAAAGTTACTCTTCAATACTACTACTACTACTACTACTACTACTACCACTACTACTACTACTACTACTAATAATAATAATAATAATAATAATAAAATAATTATAATAATACTGTAATAATGATGTTGATAAAAATTATAATAAGTCAGTAGCCAGCCCTTACTCCCATAAGGGATAGGGAGGATCAGCAAGAGACACAAGAAAGGTAAAAGAGGTGACAGGAGAAGAACACATATAACAGTTCGCCCACTAAAAGCAAGCACTTCAGAAGCATAATAATAATAATAATAATAATGATGATAATAATAATAATAATAATACAATCAATGTTTACATAGTAACAAAATCCAACATATCGCCAATACTACTACTACTTATAATAAATAACATCTCGCTATTCTATCGCTACTATAATAATCAGTGTTCCTCAGAGCTTTCCCAGTGTATACCACCTCATTTACGTAGGGCACGTGGTACCCGTCTTGCAACTCAATCCCACCCCTAATCTGTGCAACTCTCCAACCCGAGAGTGAAACGTTACTCTCAGTCTTTCTTCTACTCAACAGCTGAGCTCTGGAACTCTCTCCCAGAATCAGTCTTTCCCTCTTCCTATGACTTAAATTGCTTCAAACTCCGTGTGTCCAGGCATTTTGGCTCGAACTTCCCTTGATTTTGGCCCTTTCACTCTTTCAACTATGGGGGAGGCACTCGCTATAGGCAGTTCTGCCTTTTGCCTCCCTCAATCACATAGAAAAAACAAAAAATAAGATATAATGATATATTATTAATGATACATCCATTGAATGCAAGAATATAGGAGTAAAGTCTCAGTTTACCCTCTAATGTATAATTATCTATCTATCTATCTATTTATCTATCTACATATATATTCAGGCACATACCCTATAGCTGGGGGTGGCCGACTCGAGACAGAGCCCGAACAGGGACAACATAACACAACTAATGATAGCCATAATAATAGTAGAGAGCAAATTGTTGGCTGTGTGTGGTCTTAATTTGTGTTTTGTAATAATATTGCTGGTCCTGATTTTTCCTAAATTTTCTAGCCTAAGGTTTTTTAATATTAGGCCTACCTCTTAGTAAATCAGTAAACATAAACAACTTGTTTATTTATACCACCTTCCTGACAGTATACGATGCAAACAAGCCTTTATTGGCGATATAATCATAATCTTCACTCCTAATGCACTTATAATACACTCATAATAGTATAGATACCCATAAGATCAACGTTTTCTTTCAAACTAGATTTAGGTGTCAGAGAAAATAGTGGGTATATAAGGGGTAACAATAATTTAGGTGAGCGATTTAAATTTATTTAGCCCTGCAGAGTGCTAACCGTGCATCAATCCTCGAACCACATGGACTTCACAGAGAAGACGGCAAACGGCCAGATGGGATGACAACTTTCCCTTACAAGAATGGCCGGTGCCTCGTGTGGGATGCCACATGTGTTGACACTTTCTCCATAACCAACATCGCCAGAAACGCTGACGAAGCAGGTGAAGCCGCCCGGATAGCAGAAAATAAAAAGCGAGAAAAATATCAAGCCATCGCCAAAAATCATCAGTTCGAGCCCCTGGCATTCGAAACTTCAGGAGTCTTCGACCCTACCACCCTTAAGATGGTGAATGAAATAGGCCGTAAAATCAGAGAAGTTTCAGGAGAACCCCGGGAAACCCTCTGGCTCAAGCAAAGACTAGGGATGGCTATCCTCCGGGGCAATGCCACCAGCGTCATGAGCTCAGTTCGACAGGACTGGGTCATGCCACTGTGTGAGGCCCGGGCAGGAGTGGTGTATCCGTAGTCTTTCCACAGTAGGGTAAAACAAAACATAAACTTTATTTGTATGTAACATGTGTGATGCACATAAATAAAAGGGGATGTGTCGGATGGTTGAAAGCCACAGTTGCTCGCGCGTTTGGGGCTAGCAACACGTATTATGAAAAACATGCATCCTCCTTCATTCACTGTCCCCCCCCCCCCCCCCCCCTCCCCTCCCCCCCTCACTCACTCAACCCCACAATTTGCCGGAGGATAACAGGTTTTTCACAATACTAGACGGAGGTCTTTAAAAAAAAAAAAAACATTTGTTTTATATTTTTGTCTTCCGACTCTGCGATAATTTTTGTTAATATTATTATATTCATTGTATTTATTTGTGAGATTTAATAGTATTAAAGTCGCAATATAATAGATTTCATAATTGTGATGCGTTCGGGGACGATTTGAATCCTTCACTTGATTGGCGCATCAGTGAAGTAAGGACGTTTGAGCTGAAACGCTTACATAATTTACCTAGCGGCATATTTTGGTGATACATTCGGCTCGCAAATTTTATCTCAAAGGTTAATTATCACTGTTACGCTGGCCAGCTTGCCAGAATGTGCTCGTACTCACTAGCGCTCGCCAGGGCAGTGAAATGGGCTATAATAATCGTAGAATTATGTTCTTTCTTTCTTAGTATTCATGTTGTCACAGCCAGATCAGTGGTGGTCTTTATTCTTGTCTGTGACACTTGGAAGTATTTTATATCAGTGATAAGAGTATAAGATGTGTAGTGTGAAGTTAAGGAGAGAGAGAGAACGAAGGAGGCAGCGAGGTGGTAATATGTGCGTGTGTATGTACGTGTGCCTCCCTCGCTCGGGCGGAGGTTCCCACGCTCTTGATTGGCCGGCGGGCCTGGCTACGTCATAGGACGCTTGCTCTTCATGACGTAGTGGTCTGTGATTGGGTGCCGCTGTCCTAGTGTTGGTGCTGGGGTGTCTCCTTTAGAGCTTTGCATGGTGTGCTTGGTCCTAGACGTCCCTTGCAATCTGTCCCCAATCTAACCCCCTGTACTGCTGTTTCTCTCTCTGAACTTCTTCTTTTCCATTACTTCTCATCTTTATTCAATTACTTATCCCTTCTGGTTCTGCATACGACTTCCATAGTCGGCCAGTCGTATTACCAGCACCAGTTCTCACATATATTTTTTGCACTAGCTTTAGGGATTATTAGTCATAGTCACATGGAGTCATATTATCATTGGGTGCTTCTAATTATTGAGTTGTTCTTTGTTACTATTTAATGCTAGACAGTGGAGGGTATCTTTAGTCGTTGTCTGAGTTATGTACATGGCAAGTCAGAGCCTGTACGACTTCGACGGAGCTAGGTGCCTGTAACCCTTGTGCATATTTTTCCTGTGCGAGTGTAGCAATATACAAGCGAAGGGCTTTTGCCTACACTTACTTGTATGCTCGCTACCTCATTTTGTTGACCTTTGTGGAGCGCCAGGGTAAGACCAGATACTTGAGATCTGGACTTACCAAGAGAGCCTCCTAGTCACTTAACGTAACATAAGGGAAATCTGTTCAAGGGGAGACAGTAGGCTGCGAGCATGCTTGCGCTCTGCCTAGCCTCCTGGTACCTTTTATGCCGCTGCTAGACTTTATTAGTAATAAAGACAGCATTGTGTTTATTTACTTTAACTGTGTAGGCTTTAGGAATTATTCACGTATTATTTTAGCCTAGGTTGATGCTTGGTGCACAACCCAGTATGGCTGTTACTTTGGCTAAGGAAGTACTGTTTTGAGTGGCTATTATTAGTGCTGTCCCAGAGTTGTTGCACTCCCTTGTTATATATATGTATCCTACTTATTGGTGTATTTAAGATACACGCTTTGGTGTCCTGCCCCTGCATTATTTCTGTTCTATATTAACGAGCATCTTAGAGCATCAGACGTTTTCAGAAGATTCCATATCTGTTTGCTGTAGGACTAGACTTTCAGTGTTTTCATAGAGCATTGAAGAGTTTAGTGTTGAGTACAGACTCACACTAAAGTTAACGTAAGCATATACTCCTTTATTAAATCTTGTTATAGTTTATTCAAGCATTGTTATTACTTAAGAGCATTTTATTAACGTAAAGTACTCCTGTTGTGAGTAGGCTTTGCCGTCACCGGAAAGCCTTTGTAGAAGTGCACTAAAACCCAGTTAATTGATACCCCGTTATCCAGTAGATTAACTCTGGTGGAGGGTTAAAGTGTTTTGTTCACCGGCGTAATAGTTCGAGGGTTTGGAATTAGCGTACCGTTGTTGCAGATATAGCCTATCATCTAGTCCATTATTAAGTGCCCTTGTTTATTTCGTAGTGCCGGTCATAACATCACAAAATGGCAAGAACTACTGGCATGGAGAACATAAGAGTTCTGTTTATGTCCGAAATAAAGGAGATATTGGAAATGGCACCTGGCCTGGGAGGGAGATTCACCTGTGTACTCCCGAGGGAAATTTCTGATTACAGTCTCCATAGAGAACACGGTTTTTTGTTGATTGAAAATGTTTTGGGATCATTTAGTCATGGAACTGTGCTTTACCGTGACGTGAATGACTCTTATTTTTACTTTAATAGCCAACCAACGGATGCACCTCCCGGAGTAGTAGAATATTTGACCGAAAAATGTCCTTCAGGGCAATTGATTACCAATTTCATTCCTCTGCAGTCAGACTATATTTTTACCTGCGCATACCATTGCCTAAATTTTGCTACATACATTTGTAGCCACCCCAAGATTTCTGCAAGGGAATTAATTGGCTATTGAATATACAATGGATATCACTGCAGATAATGAGATATTTATTTTCTTCAATACGCTTTATCTATTAACTACATTTCCCAACAGTATCAACCTAATGGATTACCGGTATCGGGATAGATTTCCAGATTTTCTGGTTTTGCCGCCCTGTCCCGAGACGAGTGTTTCCAGGACAGCGAAAAAGGTCCGGAAAACAAAAGCAAAGCGGCTCCGTGACCGAAAGTTCTTCAGGGTCTGTCTCTCAGAGCGGGACATAGCCTTGCACTGGCCTTTAAAAAGATAATATCGCATAATTCTCCACTCTCTTTCTCCATCGATAATTTTGCATGTCGTAATTTAAGTCACCCACAACCATAAATAACACATTATCGATTATATATGTTTTAGTTTCCCCCTAGACAAAGACAAATGCCTCCCCAGACCTCTATAAAACTAAATATATATATATATAACACACCCCAGACCCCCTACAGTTCAAATATGTGTTTTTTTTCTCGAGCCGTGGCATAATCAGTAGAGCGTTGGCTGCTGATCAAAGGGTCGGCAGATCGAGCCCGCACTGTCAAAATGTTATAGGTAGATATCAAGCCCGGGCAACTTGACCCTAGTGATTTGTGACAACGCCTAATATTCATGGCCACCCCTTCTCGGGAATTACGACGTCTGGCAATTTCCAAAGACCAGTTTCTCTTACTATGCAGACTCGCTATAGCTCGTCCAGAAAAATATATTAATACCTTAATAGGGTGAAGCGTCTTATGATCGCAAAACACATAAGGTAAACTTAACCCCTTGAGGATTATGACGGGTTTTGATAATATATTCTGGCTATTATTAGACGACTTTATTAAGATTAGGAAGGGTATATGGAATTCATAGGGTGAATATAGATAGTATTTACCCTTTTGATGCCCACAGATCCTTCCAAAATTATAGAAAATCGTCAAATGATAGCCAGAATAAACTGTCAAAATTCGTCTTAATGCTGATAGGGGAAATAATCAGTGAAGAGAACACCAGCCTGTGACAATGGGAATAAAGCCAGTATCACACAAGCGATTTTTCCTTCAACATTTATCCTCAACACTTGATTCATCTGCCATCAATCTAGTTTCCGATACTAGTGCAAAATAGCTCAGAAATGTTGCCAGAAAAATGTTGATCATAGAATGTTGAGTATAAAAGCTCTCGTGTGATACCGGCTGGATGGAGAGTACGAGAGAAAAAGAAGACAAAGAAAACGGTGATGATAAACAAAGGGAGACTAGGGGAAAAGTAAACACGGAGATAACAGATAAAATGGAGGATCGAAAGAGGAATAAGGGATACACATAAAGAGAATAAGGGAGAGAGAAAGAAGAAGAGGATTGTGAGGGAGAGAGAGGAAAACCAAGAAGAAGAGAGAAATGAAAGAAGGGGAGAATGAAAGAGAGAGATACAGGGGATACAAATAGAGGGAATAAGGGAGAGAGAAAGAAGAAGAGGATTGTAAAGGAGAGAGGAAGACCAAGGAGAAGAGAGGAAATAAAGGATAAGGATATTACTGAAGTCCAGTTTTCCACATCTGATTCAATAGTGTTCACATTACGTAGTTCTTCGAAGATCCTGAGAAGTTATGTCTGAACAAAGTAACCTTGCAAAATATTTAACTTGGCCATCTTGAAGTGGGAGTTTCCAGGAGTCTTGATATCAAAGTAACTTAGGGTTGATTTAACTTGACTGACGACAGTTAAAATAATTGGAATATTAATTATAAATAAAATAATTATATTAATGTTCCCTTGATAATTATATTTATATTTATATCCTTAGATGGGTTTAATATTACCAATATGCTTCCAAAAGGTATATTCTCTCAGGTACACTTTAATTCCTCTTTCCATACGTTCTTTACATTCATAAGTTGAATTGTAATATCAGCGTTGCCAAATGTACGAATGTTCCCTTACGTTGGATATAGAATAAATGCTGCCAGTTAGTCGAAACAAAAAATAGTTCGCCCAAAATCCTCAAATAGTGGAATTGTAAGTTTATATACACTTTCCCTTGACAGTAATGTGCTTCCAATATAGCCTGTGACTAGTAAGATTTGTTTAATGTCATAAGTGTCGGCGAACTATTTATATTGACTGTACCCTTGTTAATATTAGTATGTAGTTACTTTAGTCTTTAAGTAAATACAGTAGGTTTTATAGTAAATACAGTAGGTTTTATAGTAACTACAGTAGGTTTTATAGTAAATACAGTAGGTTTTATAGTAATGTGCAAAACGCTAGAGACTAAGAAAAATTTATATAATTTGAGATTTACCGTACAACTGTATTGTTTCACATGCATAATGTTATCACTATAACTGAATAAATCTTATTTTACCTGCAGAGATAGTTATAAATGCCACTGTAGATGAAGATTATCATAGGCCAGCTTAGAGTAACTTCGATATTCACGTAAAATTCTTTGCAAATTTGTCCTTCAATGGAGAACAATATAGGCCTAATAGGTAAAACAGGCTCTTCATATTGTCAGTGCTAATTATCACTGAACACTACAACTATGGCCATTACGACTACAAAGTTAATAAAAAGGGCCATCCAAAGGTTTGATATCTAACTATGAATCTTAGGTGGCCTTGTGTGAGCTTTTAGTTTGCCTTGATGAGCAATTATCCCCATGAGTTGAACAAAATATCTGCAAATATGACTCCATATGTCAAAGGACTTTTATTTAATTGATTAGTTGTTGAATTAATGTCAAACGTACACGCATATTAAAATGTCAAACTTTCAAACTAAACAAACCAAAACTGGGACAAAGACAATATAAAGCCAAATTAACTTATCAAAATCATCGCTATGTGATAATAGATTCAAACGCGTAAATGGTTTGTACTGTAAATTGGATTATCTGTTCGTAATTACTTCAAAGGTATTCAAGCCTGATGAGATATTCCCTATTTGTAATTATGTTACCTCCACCAACCGACTTTACTCCTAAACTCAATTAATGAAATCAACACATACATGTGGCAGTCCAGGGATTCGAACCTAGGATGCTCACACCGAAATTCAGTGCATTTATCCATTGCGCTACGAAGACAGTTTAAGAATGGTGGACAAGCCTACGATTATTATGTAGTTTCGAATCCTGCATATTAATCTAAGCAGATATGCCTTTAGAAGTATAGTATGAAAGCCTATTTACTATGGTTAGTATTGATGACTCATATTAAAGCCTAGGATAATTTATTCTACAACTGGCATTGTTTAGCGTCATAAAATACAGGTTTTAAATAATACTTGTTCATGCTACGAGAAAGTGTTGCATAATTCTGATAATAGATTAGATTTAAAACCTAACCATTATTCTCCACTGCTTTCTAATTCCTGAATAATCATCCAAGATATCATTAATCGATATTAAAAATATGATTTGCTGTTTAAAATACCTTTATCATTCAGTTTTAAGACTTTAACTAGATATCTCATTGGTTATTGAATAGTTTCAATTTAATTTACGAAGTATTTTTCTTAGCTTTTATAATTCCCTTAATACAGATCTAGACTGTAAATGTAAAGTAAATGTTACTTGGTTGATAACAGTTATTTTAAGTAAATCAATGAGTGAATGAAGGGTCGCCTACTGAGTTGAGCACACTGTTTTCTATAATTCTATTTCTTTCCCTTTCTTTGGGGCCTCTTGTTCCCCTTGACTTATTTATCAAGTTAGGTATACTGACTGACCGACCTGTGTTTCCCATACAACAATATTTAGTTTTGCTCACCGAATCGTCGCTGTTGTCTGCTGCTAATGTTGCCGTCTCTCGCTCTGCTGTTGATGTCTCAGTCGCCGTTGATGTTGTCTATCACTCTGGCAATCTTCACTGTTGGTCTCATTGATGCTGTGGCAGTCGTTGATGTCTGTCCATCCGTTCCGTTGTTCTCTTGGTTTGGTCTCGTTGCTCACATCTGTTGGAATCCCACCTTTCAGCCTCAACCAACTCATACAATTACCATACTCATAATCACTACCTGCTAATTTATGCTCACAATGCACTATCTACCAACTCAAATGGAATGCCTATATCCTCATACTGAATACTCAAGCTCATACTCATACTCATACTCATACTCATACTCATACTCCAGCTCACTCAATATCTATCCATATATATTCAACACATAAACATCTGCATAAAGACATATGATCAATATACCAAACAAATCTTAGTCAAAACAGATACATTTGTTTGACTAACCATAGCTAGCTCACCTCGTTGCTAATTCCTTGTCTGCTGTCGATGTACTGTCTGTTGTCACCCGTTCTGCTGTCGTTGGCCCGTTCTGCTGTGCCTGGCCTTTTCTGCTGTCTGCTGCATATTTACTCCTCCTGTTTGTCCTTGATACTGTCCGCTCTCGAAACCAGTTCTTCTATCCAATGCTTGACACCGACGACTTCTTGACTGCTTCCTGACAATAAAAAATACATTAATAATTTATTCCTGACTTTTCTTATGCGTATTGCAGGGAGGGCATTGATGTAACAGGGAAGGAAGGAGGACAGAATAGATTTAGCCAGAATACAGAATAGAACTAGTGTGTATAATAGAACAGAATACAGAATAGGACTGAAGGGAAGAATGATTATATAGGAGACTGAATGACAAATATTAAAATATAAGAAAAAATAGAACCCCCCCTCCCCCTGGTACCCCCACCCAACCCCTGGGTCCCCCTCAGGACTCCCCCCCCCCCTCCATCTACCCCCTCAGGACCCCCCCATACCCCCTTCAGGACCCCCCTACCCCCTTCAGGACCCCAACCTCGCCCCCCTCATCAGGACCCCCACCTCGACCCTCTCATCAGGACCCATCAGGACCCCCACCTCGACCCCCCTCAGGACCCCCCCCCCCCCCTTTACCCCCTCAGGACACCCCCGCCGCCCTCTCTACTCCCCATCCCCTCCTTGAAACTCCTGTATTTCTGGTGCCTCAATATTTTCTTGTTTTTACAGATGTGATGTGTTGCTGTGACCAGACTAAGGACCCTGGACCAATGGACAACACTACCTATTTTAATAAAAAATAACCTATTTGAATCTTGACTATTGATTCCAACCTGTTGATGTAATCCAATATTGTAGATTAATTTTATATTTCTGATGGTTAGGCTATTCATATTAAATTTGAATGAACAAAATTTAACTAATTGTTGTAATCCAGTATCGCAAACATTTTTTGGATAACGAACATTAATAGAAATTAATATTAATTTTGGAATGAATAGAAACATATATTTGAACAAATTACTACACGCCGATACCCTTGATAAATCTAAAGAAAACTTTACAAATGATTATTAATTAAAATTAAATAAATATTGGAATACATTGCCAGAGAATAGAAGCGGCAAGTTCACGAAACGAACTACCAAATAAAATGTCTGGGTGAGGAGGGATGATTTTCAATACCTAATATATCTAGATTCTTGGAGAGGTAGGTAGGAAGAGCTATATGGGTTTGGGATAAGCAGGCAAATAGCAATAGTTACATGGGATAGATCATGATAGTTACATTGGTAGATATACACCTGTTAATTGGGAAGAATAGATCAGTAGATATATAGTTCAGGAATATATAGCTTAGTTAACCAAGTAATTGCATATATACAATAGTTTCCAATTACATAACACATCATCCTAATAAAACTTAATTATATACATAACCTAAAATAACATTAACGGCGGGTGCCCAACCCCGAAAAGGGTTGAAATAGGGGAGCTATCCCCCCGCCAAAGGCGGCTTTCTAGGGCCTTTCCTAGCTGATGCTGAGAGGATTGGGTTCTAGTCATGTGGTGATGGGCTGGTCTATCAGAGTGAGAACTGAGCAATCTCTGCCATACCCATAGCTTACTCTGACTGTTCCTTTTACTTATATATTTTCTAGATCTCAAGTGACGGCGTCTCTAACGTGGATTGACCTCCCAATCTACCAAGATTGGAAGCCAAAGCGTCACATTTTTCCCTTGCCCCTCAACTTTCTCTTCATAATTGCTGAGGGACACAGGGCCCTGGGTGGGGCTTTGGTTTCCCGGGCATTTCCGCACCCTCCTCAGCTCCCCGCCATGGAGTGGCTTCGGTCACCCAGGCTTTATTGTGGTCGGCAGGGAGGGTTCTGTGGGGGCGCTCGGTTATGGCCTTGGCCTTGCTCAGGGCCTTGGGGCTGTTCGGCCAGGCAGCTTGGGGAACAACAACAACAACAACATTAACAGTTATATGGGATACGGCCAGTAAAAACAAATACATGGGGATAGTACCAAACGATTACAGACCACAAATACAACACATCACAAACACCCCACACATCATCCTGGGTGGTGATTTCAATGCAAAGACGTCGGCCTGGTTTGTCGACAACCCCGACACAGACAGAGGGCTGGTCTTACAACACCAAACAGACAACCTATATATCCTCAATAACATTCATCAGCATACCCATACTCCCCACCAAGCCCTCTACACCCCATCATCTCCTGATATCACCTTTTGTTCCCCTGAACTCGCCCCCACAACATCCTGGAAGGTGGTCAGAACCTTGGGCTCAGACCACCTCCCGATCATTATCACCACCAAAACAAGACTCACCCCAGCTAGCCACAGACACACTTACACTAACTATAAAAGAGCTAACTGGGAAGCTTTCACAAATGAGACAGAACAACACTTTGAAACCTTAAACAGTACACCCATCACTAACATCAACAATGCTGTACACACATTCGACACAACTATTCAAAACGCCGACAAGAAACACATTCCAAGAGGTAACATAAAAAAACACAACCCCAACTTCTCACCAGAAATTCAAAAGCTCATCATACAACACGACACACTGAAACACTCCCCAGCGCCCCACACACAAGACATCAATCAACAAATTCAAGCACTCAACATCTAGATTAACAACAAACTACAAGAACAACAAACACTAAATTGGAATAACTTCCTACAAACACTCGATCACAAAACAAACCCCAAAAAACTCTACAAAACACTAAACAGCATCACACTTTCCAACAGCAACACAACACAATCACATGCTGCAATCACAACAACAGACTCTACTCCTTCACGTAAACAACAAGCAAACACTCTCATCAATCACTTCTCTCATGTCAGTCACCTAAAACCCCACAAAGACGACCGACGTGTCATCCGACGAAAAAGAAAATTCCCCACAGACCCTGACTATACACCCTTCACCAACAACCAGACAAAGCATATCATCAACAACCTAAAGCTCTCACCCGCCTGTGGCCTAGACAACATAAGCAACATTCACCTCAGACACCTGGGACCACAAGGCATACAAGCACTCACTAACATATCAAACTACAGCTAATCACACAACACAATACCAGACATCTGGAAGCATGGTATCATCATCACATTCCCCAAACCTAACAAAGACCCCACGCTACCCTCCTCACACCGCCCTACCACACTCCTTTGCACCCCCTCCAAAGTCATAGAGCGCCTTGTACTACAACTGATGACACCTGACTTACCCCTTTCTCCAACACAACACGGCTTCAGGCCATTGCACTCCACAAACACTCTTCTTACAGACCTTACACAAAGAGCTTTTGACGACATCAACTCAGCTAGAGCACCACACAGATCAGTACTTGCTACATTTGACATTAGTAAAGCCTTCGATGCCATCCCCCCTCCACAACCTAACAAACAAAATCTACAACACAAACATGCACAACAACACAAAAAGATGGCTGGCCAACTTCTTAGCAGGCAGATGTGCACACGTATCTTTTGCCGGTCAGTCATCTAGCATTAGAAATTTCCCAAACGGAGTCCCGCAAGGATCCATCCTGTCGCCCGCACTCTTCAATCTGTATGTGTACATGCATGATATAAATACACCAAATTCACCCCAAATAACCATAGCCTTCTACGCAGACGACATAACAAAGGAGTACAAAGGAGTACAAAGGAAATCAAGCAACAACAGATCTAGTGACCCTTCTAGGCTGCTTGTCCTCCAAAACACTGAGGATCAAGTGTCCAAACAGTGGTTTAGAGTGGGTAAGGGAACATTGGAAAGGGAACTACTGCCCTGCCACGAACGTGGCAGGACTAGGAAGTTAGTAGGGGACATATGGGTTAGTAACTGAGGGGAGGATAAAGTTATTCATTTACAAACGCAGTCAGTCGCGGGTTTGATGCGAGATATTTGTCTAGGCGGAATTTAAATGAATCAACGGTGCTGCAGTCTATAACGTCCCGGGGAAGCCCATTCCACAAGTTGACAACTCGATTGAAGAAGAAATTCTTAGATTCGTGCGAGTTAAAAGATTTACCAATAATTTTGCAACCGTTTCCCCGCATGTAATTAGATTGGTCGATAGTGAAGTACTTACTACAGTTCATATTGTCGATGCCTTTGATGATTTTGAACACTTGAATTAAGTCGCCTCTTAATCTGCGCTGGGTTAAAGGAAATAGATTTAATTCTCTAAGACGCTCTTCGTATTGTTTGTTCTTTAGGCTAGGTATCATTTTGGTAACTCTACGTTGAACTCGTTCTAGCTTGTTTATATCTTTTTGGTAATAAGGGCACCAGGATTGAACGCAGTATTCCAGAAGAGGGCGGACTAAGGAATTGTAAAGGGTTAGGATAACTTCTTTGGATTTATGCTCAAATGACCTGCCTATAAAGCCAATTATTTTGTTTGCCTTCTTAACAACTTCTGAACATTGTTGACTCGGTTTTAGGTTACTCGATATTGTTACTCCCAGATCAGTTTCTCTGTTTACATTCTTAAGCTGAGTGCCATTCATCGAATAGTTTGCTTTCTCATTTAGGTATCCGACATGTAGTACTTTACATTTATCCGCATTGAAACTCATTTGCCAAATTTGGGCCCAACATGACAATTTATCTAGATTGTGTTGCATATCGTCAACTTGTTCTTTTGAGAGTACGCTATTTGCAATTTTTGTATCGTCAGCAAATTTTGAGATTGTGCAGGTGAGACCCTCATCTATGTCGTTGATGTAAATTAGAAAGATAATTGGTCCTAGTACCGATCCCTGGGGTACCCCGCTACTTACATTGGTCCATTTAGATGCCTTACCGTTTATGACTACCCTTTGCTTTCTGTTGCTGAGCCAATTTTCTATCCATTTCAACACACCGTCTTGTATTCCATGCGCTTTTAGTTTTAGCAGTAAACGTTTGTGGGGAACTTTGTCAAAGGCCTTTTGAAAATCAAGGTATATAATATCTACAGCTTTACTCTCATCGTAGAGGTTGAGGATATCGTGGAAGAAGTCTAAGAGGTTTGTTAAACAGGAACGTTTTTTACGAAAGCCGTGTTGAGTATCTTTAAGTATGTTATTTTCCTCTAAGTGATTTACGAGTCTGTCTCGTATGACCGTTTCTAGCATTTTACATACAACTGAGGTTAAGCTAATTGGACGATAGTTACTGGGTAGGGATTTGCTGCCTTTTTTTAATATCGGTGTTACGTTGGCTAGCTTCCACTGATCAGGCATAGTTCCAGACTGCAAGGATTTATTGAATAGTAATGTCAGTGGTTTGGAGAGCTCATTCTTAGCTTCCTTTAGCACTCTAGGCGAGATTGTATCAGGTCCTGGCGTTTTATTTACCTTGAGTTTATCTAAACAATTCAATACTTCTCTCTCTGTAACGGTGATATTGCTTAGAACATCTGAATTATCAATCTGAATCGGCGATGGTGTAGAGGTCTTCTGTTGTAAAAACTGATGCAAAGAAGGTATTGAGGGCATTACTCATTTGTACTTCGTCTTTGGTGTATTCTCCTTTTTCATCGACTAACGGTCCAACAGTTGAAGTAACTACTTTTTTCTTTCTGATATAACTATAGAATTCTTTCGGGTTGTTTTACTTTGATTCGCAATATGTAACTCTAAGGTCTTTTTACTTTGCTTAATTAACTTTTTGGCTTTGCGTCGTAGCTCTACAAATTTCACCCGTTCTTCGTCATTTTGTGAGGATTTTAATCTATCATTAGCAAATTTTTTAGCAAGCAGGCAGTTTGAAATATCTTTATTCCACCATTTGGGCTTATTATTATGGCCTGGACGCCGTATTTTCGATGGTATGCAGTCTTGCACTGCTTTTAGGTAAGTGGTTTCGAATAACTTCCAAGATGTATTTATGTCGTTATTGTTAATTAAATTGTTAATTAATACTCACAAGCATGCACCAAAACCCAGACACAGCAACAAGACTCCTTCAAGACTATCTCAACACATTACATAAATGGTGCACTACAAACAGACTCAATTTAGCCCCAGCTAAATCCACTGCAACCCTCCTCACAAGCTGGACAGGAGAGCACGATTACGTCCCGAGACTCAACATAAACAACACACCCCTAACACACACACACACACAAAATCCTTGAAATAACATACGACACCCAAATGACATTCAAACAACACACCACAAACACGAAAAAGAAACTGACACCCAGACTAAACGTCCTCAGATCACTTGCCCACACAAAATTTTGACACAACAAAGAAACCACCACCACAGTCTACAAACAATACATAAGATTAGTTATGGAATACGCAAGCCCAGCCTGGGCTTCTAACCTAGCTGAAACACATCATAAGACCTTACAGACTATTCAAAATAAAACCCTGAAAATCATCACAGGATGCACAGCTACGACACCCACAGATCACCAACATCAAGAAACCAAAGTCCTCAAAGTCAAAGATCATCTAGACATGAGAGGCACACAATTCCTGGCAGCAGCCTCCACGAATCAACACCACCCACTACACTACATGGCAACACACCCACAGACACCAAGAAATATCAAAACAACACCCAGCACACGCTATCACACACAAATACTGTCTTCTCTCCCTCCCTGCCCACCCCAAACCAACTTCCGGAAGCACATCCATACTCATATCACTCGCCGTTCCATTCACTCACTCATACACAACACGCAGCTGCAAGCACGGCCTCCCGAAATCCATCCTTCTGAATCCTCCCTTCCTCGCGAGGACCTACGCAACATTGTGATAAGGGAAATCCGTTGGGCGAAGAAGTCCTACTACCCTACAAAGATTCATCAGTTAAAACAAACCAATATCAGTCAGTGGTACTCTAAAATTAAGAATCTTTGTGGCTTAAGTAGTGGGACTCCTTCGATCCCCTGTGTTTCCCATATCCCTCGTGTAGATGCACCTGAACTGATAAATAATCACTTCTCTACCATCTGCCAAACCCTCCCCAAACTAGACCGCACCAACCTCCCTGCCTTCTTCCCACCCCCTTCCCCCCCCAGTAACTGTTCAAGAATATGAAGTGGCCAAAAAGCTTTCCAGTTTCAAATAAAAAAGATCAACAACCCCAGTAGACCTACCCATGAAAATATACAAAGAATTTTCGGTGGAATTTGCCACCCCCCTTTGCTCGATAATTAATGCCTCCGTAAGGCAAAGTAAATGCCCTGCAGACTGGAAAACTTCATATGTCACTCCAATCCCCAAAACCCCCTCCCCACATTCTCTTAATGAACTCAGACCAATTGCCATAGCGCCCATCCCTAGTCTAATCTGTGAGGACTTTGTATTCACCTGGGCTTACTCACAAATCCGTCACTTGATAGATCCCCAACAGTTTGGCAACGTAAAAACCCTCCCACCACTCACTGTCTTATTAGCTTCCTAGATTATATTTACACAAATCTTGAGAAGAGAAAGACTTCCCTCGCCCTTGCCTTTATTGACTTCAGGAAAGCATTTGACCTTGTTGACCACAGCATCATCATCAACAAGGCCATAAAGTTGGGGTTACATCCTACCCTGGTTGCGTGGTTGACCGACTTCCTTAGTGACAGACGACAAGCAGTGCGATACCAAGGCTTCATCTCCACCTTCCTAGACATCACATGTGGAGTCCCACAGGGCACAAAGATGGGGCCTCTATTGTTCCTCATCTTGATTAATGATGCCCTAAAGGACACCCCATTCCACTGGAAGTACGTGGAAGACTCGACAGTCGGCATTACTGTCGATAACACCTCCCCTAACTATGACCCCCTACAAGACATCCTCGACCGTCTTCAAGCCTGGACCACAGACAATCATGTGACTATCAATCATGACAATACAGTGGTCATGCACATCAACACTTCCGTTACCGACCTTCCTCCACCCACTGTCACAATTGGTCCTCATCCCCTTCAGCTTGTTGAGTCCACCAAACTCCTCGGAATCACTGTGGACAACAAACTGAACTGGAAGAAACACGTAACTACCACAGTCAGGACCGCCACATACAAGTTGTTTATGCTAAGGCAGTTGAGATCCCTGGGGGCGCCGGAGAATGAGCTGAAGAGTATTATATAACACCTTCATACTCCCTAAGCTCACCTACGCCTCTCCCACCTGGTCCTCCTCTCTAACCCTGACACAACAACGTCAATTGGAGAGAGTGCAGAGGAGGGCATGCAGGATCATCCTGGGTGGCACATATCCAGGGTACGAGGAAGCTCTCACCACCCTTAGCATACCTGCACTTTCAACCCACCACTACAACACACTCAAACAGTTTGCATCTAAGCTGCTTGTTCACCCACGACACAGAAACTTACTTCCACCAGACGCCCCTAGACCAACACGTGCAGCTCGTCACTTCAACACACTCCAACCAATAAGAGCAAGAACTGACAGATATAAAAATAGTCCTATCCCAACCATTGTTAATATTATTAATAATGTGTAATAACGGCCTGTCACACCATATATACGGGCCCACCTTTAATAATGTATGCATAAGTGTGTGTGCATGTGTGTATTAGAATATAATTATGTATGTATTTGCTTGAGTTTGTTTATGTATATGTGTATATGTGTATATGTGTATCTATGTATGTACAGTATATGTGTATGTATGTATGCGTATATGTGTATGTATGTATGCGTTATTTATGTATATATATATGTGTCTATAGTGTATATTGTTTGTGGTTCGAGCCCGGCTGAGAGTATCAGGTGGATAAGAGAAGAGCTTATATGCATGTAATGTGCATATATTTTGTATATGTATGTCTGTGTGTATGTGCTGTCAATGGTTCGAGAATATAGGTATATAATATATATATGTACTGTACGTGTATTTGTATGGTCATATGCACATATGTATGTAAATATACGTACATATGAGCGAGAACATATTGCTCACTAGCGCAACTTCTGATTATAAATCTATGCATAAGCATTATCTATTATTAAGTGTTCGCATATCTTCACCCATGTATTTCCACCCTTAACAATAGAACGCCCAGCTTTTCCACATTTCGCCTTCTATCACACACACTCACACACACACACACACACACACACACACACACACACACACACACACACACACACACCTACACTACCGAGGATTAACCTCCCATTGTAGTAGGCTTTACCTGACCCTACCTGTACGGACTTGAATTGCCGCTCCCTCTTTACCCTTTACCTCTTTACCCTGACCCTACCAAAACAGTTTTTGTATGTATGTATGTTTGTGTGCATACGTGAGCGTTTGTGTATACGGACATGTGCACACTTACTGCATGTTCTTATGTTCTTATATATGTATGTATATGTATGCGTATGTATGTGTGTACGTACGTGTATATATGTATGTTCTGTATATGAGTAAGTAAAATAAATGTGTATATGTACTGTATATCACTTACTCTCATGGTTATTTTATGATAATTTGTATTCTGCACCTGCATCATTATTGTATTTTTTTTTTTGTAAACTGAGCTTACCATCTTCATATCTGTACATCTCATGTTCATCCACTAAATTGTAAAATGTGTATTTTCAGCTCATGAGGCTGCCATTCTTTAATAAACCGTTTATTATTATTATTATTATTATTATGTACACGAGTCTACATGTATGTAGGCCACAATCGTGGGTACTCGCCACGTGGCCCAAAAATTTCATGCATGCATGACATTTTTGGACCCTGTGGCGAGTACCCACGAGTGTCGAGTAAACAAAGAGTATACACGAGTCTAACACGAGTGTTGAGGAGTCTCGACGAGTCATTGCCGAATAGCAAAATTTCAGCACTCGTGTTGGACTCGCGCACCGACTCGGCTATGTGTGAACCACCCTTAACACACACCATTCATACCACGCAACTACGACTACGAACTACGACTACGAACTACGACTACTCTTAACCTAACTCCTAACCTAACCCCTAACCTAACCTAATACCTAACCTAACACACATCATTCATACCATGCAACTAACTACTACTAACTACGACAAACTACAACTAACTACAAACAAAACACAAATATCACTCCCCTTGTATCGTAGTGGCATGGGCAGTCTCTCGTAGCGGCGGTAGCGTCCTAAGGCAGCAACCGGCAGAGTCCACAGGCAGTAACCGGCAGAGTCCACAGGCAGCCACCCCAATCCTGAAACACAAGAAACAAAAAATTAATTTGGGCAATAGATTGACAAGCGCTGAGATATAATATATAATAAATTTAACAATACTCTGTTCACGACAAGAAGGCTAGTAATTAGTTGTTTTGAATGTTTAACAGTTACTTAACCGTTAACCCTTTGAGTACCAGCGACGTCTTTTGAGTTATATTCTAGCTATATTTAGACGATTGTGTACAGTTTAAGAAGGATCTGGGGTAGTAAAAAGGGTGAAGTGCAATAGTTCGAAGCCTGTTAAATTCTGGAGGCCCTTTTGAGACTGAAATTTTAAGAGGAACCGGCCTTTGGCCGGGAAATTTTTCTATCGAAAAATGTAAACATTTATCTTGAAGGGGGGTCTAGGGAGTGTTTTTCTAAGCTTGATGGAGGTCTCGGGAGGAAACTAAAAAAATATATGAATAAATGAATTAATAGACCAAACAAACGTCAGTCTCCCCTTTTTTTTTTTTTTTTTAAAGAGACAATGAACGGAGGAAGGAAAAACACAGATAACACAAAAAGGTCCATGTGCCTAAAGGCATCCTCCATTCATAAAATGTTTGTAACAACTGGATTTAAACATTTGTAGATTGTAAGTTTGTGGAAAGCAATTCGAGGGAAGTGAATTCCAAAGAGTAGTAGTTCTAGGGATAGATGAATTTTGATAAGCAGAAGTTCTGCATTGTGGAGGAGAAAGTGTAAATTCATGGGCGCTCTCAGCTGCCCTAGTTCTACAGGGAAAGATGTGGAGAGGCGGCACAATTGAAGCAAGTTCCTCGGAACAATTGCTGTGAAAATATCTGTAGAATAATGCAAGGGATGCAACGTTTCTTCGTATGGATAATGTAGGAAGGTCCTGTGTGATTGCAGGGTTATTGATTAATCTAATAGCTTTATTTTGAATTTTGTCCAACTGCCTCAATGCAACCACTCCACTTCCACTCCACAGAGGTGAACAGTAATCCATCTGAGAACGCACATGACTTTTATATATTACGGCCAACTGCTCGTCAGTGAAGAATTCTCGAACTCTGTACAGGAGTCCCAGTTTTTAGAGGCATTCTTAGCAATGCTTCTAACATAATGTGTCCAGCTCAAGTTAGTAGTTAATGTTACACCGAGAATGTCAATACTAGGGGAAGTGGGAATATTTACATCATTAAAAAATATATGGGAGTCAGTGAGATTCTGTCGGTTAGAAAATTGAATGTACTTGGTTTTCTGTGCATTAAAGGAAACTAGATTCTTTTGTCCCCATTCTTCAATTCTAGAAAGGTCCTGGTTCAGAGAAATTGCAGTGCTTATTTTTGAATTTATAAGATCGGGTTGGGTGAAAGAATTGGTAAATGTGAAGGAACTGTGGAGTGTTGAGTCATCTGCGTAGGAATGTATTGGATTATGAGTGGTAGATATGAGATCATTGATATGAATGAGGAACAGAGTTGGGGCCAAAACTGATCCCTGGGGAACACCAGCATTTATTGAGTGAAATTGAGAATAAAGGCCATCTACCATTACACGTATTTTTCTGTTATGAAAGATAAGAAGAAATTAGTGGAACTAATGATGTAAGGCCGTAGTGTGACATCTTCGACAATAAGGATTGATGCCAGACTCTATCAAATGCCTTGATATATACAGTGCTATTGTATGTGTTTCACCATGTTGGTCTGTAGCTTGGTTGATTTGATGCGTAAGAAGGCAAAGAATGTCTGCAGTTGATCGACATCGTCTAAAACCATATTGCCTATCACTGATTAATTTATTATTCTCAAGATGCTTAATTATGTGATTATTTAATATAATTTCAAAGACTTTACCAAGAGTGGGAGTTATAGCTATTGGTCTGTAGTTTGATCGATCTGAAGAGGCACCTTTTTTAGGAACTGGATGGATGTTTGCTTCTTTCCAGGGTACTGGCCACTGGGAAGCATGAGGTATGAGTACATAGACGGAACAATTTTGCCAATACAGGAGCGAGCACCAAGGAGCAATTCTTAAGTACTATTGGAGGAATTTCATCTGGACCAGGAGCCTTATCTACTGAGAGATTCTGCAAAATAGTTTTGACATGTCTGGTGTGGATCTTAAGTGAGGGAATTTCAGGCGAATTAAAATTAAGTACAGGGACATCTTGATTTATTTCATCTAAGGTTGAGTTGGTGGAGAAAATATCCGCAAGAAGGTTAGCTTTACCTCGTGGGTCACTTACAAGATTGCCAGTCGGAGATTTTAATGGTGGAATGGATGAAGCAGTTGTGAAGTTGGATTTGAATGAGTTAAGAGTAGACCAAAATATTTTGTTATCATTTGGATTATTTAGAAGTTTATTTGCCTGCTTGTGGAGAAAGTTTGATTTAGTTAGGTTTAATACAGTTTTGGCATGATTTCTGATGTTTCTAAAGTAATTAAAGGCTTCATGTGTTTTTGATCTTGTGTATGCATTGTAGGCTATTGTTTTTTGTTCAGTTACTCTAGCACAATTATGGTCAACCATTTAGGTGAATTAGATCTTTTAATGTACTTTTGATGAGGAATAAAAGTTTCCATTCCAATTTTTACAAAATCTTGTATGTGGCTCAAGGTGGAGTGTGCATCATTAGAAAAGAAAGAGGTCCAGGGAATATCAATAAAGAAACCTTGAAGACCCTCCCAGTCTGCCCTATCGTAATGCCATTTAGTCACCAAAACAGGTTCAGAGTGGGAAGGTGTGGTAGGTGATAGACAGGTGGCCTGTATCAGACAGTGATCAGAAGATCCAAGCGGGGACCTCACTGTAACAGCATAATTTTCTGAATTGGTTGTTAAAAATAAGTCCAGTAGGTGGGAATTATGATTAGGATTATCTGGTACACGGGTGGGTTGGTTGACTAGTTGAGTGAGATTAAATGAGTCTGCAAATAGCTCACATTCAAGACCAGCATCATCAGTCCTGCCTGAATGAGTGAGCCATTCAACATTATGGACATTAAAATCACCCAACACAGTGATTTCAGAAGAAGCATTTAAGTTGAGGACACTGAGTTGTGAGGACAGAGAATCAAAAAGACTTTGCTCTGGAGGAGTATTTGGGGAACGGTAGATGCAACATATGTATTTAAATTTACCAGCAGAAATTAATTTGTATATAGAATAATCAAAATAGGGACAATTGAAACTAGTAACCTCCTCCAGGGCAATTTCAGATTTTGCGAAGCAACATACACCTCCTTTAGGTCTGAAATTTTGGAGCAGTTGATAACCTGGAAAATTAAATCTAGACGTGTCAGATGTGGATGTTACTTGAGTCTCTGTCAAAAAAAGGAGAGTAGGGGATTCTGCTTGAAGAAATTGGTGTACAGAATTGATGTTAGAGTGAAGTCCCCTTATATTGCTAAAGAAAAAGCTGCACCGACGAGCAGCTTTGGGACGTTGCAATGCTCTTGACACAGTCGCATGATGACGACCGGGAGGGCCCTGTGTCAATGACCCAACCCTGCCGGGGGTGGATATCCGAGGGACCACCAGGTTTGCTCTTAACAATTGTACTGCCATATTTATTGGGTAAGGTGTATGGTGTTACATGTATGATATGTAGTGGGAAGAGTAGTGTTTTATGGATAGAGGATAGCGATGTAGGGCAATGTCGTGAAGTTGGATGTGTATGTTATATAAAGAGGGTTTTTCTGATACCCCTGATGTGTGAGGCAGAAAGATGTGTATCCAGCTACCAAGGCCTGGGAGAGAAAATGGAATTCAGGCTATTCCCTGAGTCTCCCGAAACCTTGGCGGTAGTACTTCCCTGGGCGGGGCTGCCTACCCCTACTACCTATACATACCATTCAAATTGTGCAAATAAAAATCTGATTATTGGCCTACTTGTCGTGCACAGAGTATAATGAGTTGGGCAGTAAATAACTCACCCCAGACAGTTGGTAGGTTGTGGTGTGTTGGCAGAGTCCATAGTTGTTGGCAGTCTCGTAGAGCTGGCAGAGTCCACAAGCAGATCCTGAAAACAAGAAACAATAAATTAATTTGGGCAATAGATTACAAAGATGAGAGTTCACATAAATAATAAATAAAAACGATTATTTAAAATTAAAATGTAAAACTTGCAAACTAAACAAACCAAAACTGGGACAAGAACAATATAAAGTCAAATTAGTTTCACAAATGGAATGTTTTTTTCAGTAATGCGAGGTAAGCAACGAAATACGATGGTAATTATCAAGCATCAGTAATGAAAGGAATAGTTATATACTTTCTGATTATGTCTAATTATCAATAATATTGCGGGATATGTTAACAGTACAAAAGAACCGAGTTGCACTTAAACGTCTCTGCTGAACTGGGTTGTATATAAAACGGTAGTGCGCCCGTTGGTCCTGGGGCTGGCTGACTGCCTGAGTCACCCAAAAACGCCCGAAATGACCACGCCCAAAATAACGCTACAGCATTCTAACCTACACCAATCGATTTACCGCATCATTTTAAACTTTCTTTAATTACTTTTTTCTTTGCTGGACTTGTGTCAGTTTCTCCAAATTCGCCTTCCCTGAGCCACAAATCGAAATTTGCAGTCACAAATATGAGAGTCCATTAACTTTTGCAATTTTTGAGTTACAAGGCTGAAACTTTGTCAATAGGTAGTTCGGTTTATTTATAGAAATTAAGTTTTTCAGATTTTTATTTGTTTTTGTATTTTAAGAAAGTTATGAATAAATTAGTGAAGCTTTATTCATAAAACGTGAATTATAAGTAAATGTGGTTGACATTCGTGGTTTATTCACACAAATATGCACTCAATAATATACTCCGTTCCATAAACACACTTAACAAATAAATAATATTCAATAATAACCGAATATTACAAATAATAAAGAACTTGGTGATCTTCCCACACTGGGCCAGTCAGCCTGCCTAGCCCCACTCCTGCCAAAACGCCCTAATTCACCACGCCCAAAATTAACGCTACACCTCTCTAACCTACACCAATCGATTTACTGCATCATTTAACCCACTTCAAAACCCTTTCAAAATCCAAGACGCATTTCTTTTCTGTTTTCTGATAATTATTAGACGATTTTATTCATAATAGGAAGGGTATATGGAAGTCAGAGTGTTGATTGAGATAGCCTTTACCCATCTACTTACCCACAGATCCTTCCTAAGCTGCATAAAATCGTCTAATGATAGCCAAAATAATCTGCTAAAACGCGTCATAGCTTCAAGGGGTTAATGATCTTACTTAATACCCACAGATTCTTCCTAAGCTGCATAAAATCGTCTAATGATAGCCAAAATAATCTGCTAAAACGCGTCAGAGGTTCAAGGGGTTAATGATCTCACTTAAACTAGCGGTTTTTCTCCAATCCCATTCGTTAACTCACAAATCGACTTTTTCGGTCACAAATTTGAAAGTAATATAATATTCCAGTTTATAATTAACAAGGCTGAAGGTTAAACTGGTAGTATTAATCAACCCCTTGAAGCTCTGACGCGTTTTAGCAGTTTATGTTGGCTATCAGTAGACGATTTTACGCAGCTTAGGAAGGATCTGTGGGTATTAATAGGGTAAATACTATCTCAACAAACCCTTTAACTTTCATATAATGTTACTAATCTTAATAACCTCGTCGGTTATACTGATGTTTTGGACCGACAGTTAGCCCATCGATCTTTTTAGGCCTAATAGGTCCGGTAGAGCATATACATCATTGCTATATATGTCATTAAGAGCTGAAATGTATTATAAGGGAGAAAAACCAAAAAACGCTAAAATTCATATATACTGTAAAACAATAATTTTTTCAGCCAGTACCCAACCAGCGGGGGTGTGGGGGCGGCAGCCCCGACCCATATACTAGGTTAGGTTAGGTTAGGTTAGGTTGTTAAGTTAGGCTAATAGCACATACAAAAAAAAAAAACAAAAAAAAAAAGTAACCCAACCAGCGGGGGTGTGGGGGCGGCAGCCCCCTCCCATATACTAGGTTAGGTTAGGTAAGGTTGTTAGGTTAGGCTAATAGCCTAGAACATTAAAAAAAAAAAAAAAAATAGTCTAACCCAACCAGCTGGGGTGTGGGGGCAGCAGCCCCCACCCATAATACTAGGATAGGTTAGGTAAGGTTGTTGGGTTAGGCTAATGTCTTCCCAAAGTTGACTATTTTTATAACATAAGATATTAGGCTACCCACTCCACCCCGTGAAATCCGAGCCAGCTTTCGTCAAAAGTTGGCTCGGGTATTCACAAAATTGGGTTTTATGGGTTTGCAATTTGGGAAAACCCGAGCCAAATTTTGATACAAAACCCTATATTATTGTATTTTTACGCTTTTAACCCCTCATTTTCCCTGAACTTCATAGCCCTCCCCACTAGTGGGGTACGTGTTTTTAGATTGTTGGATAATGGGTAAATACTCATTTCCGCTCCTCTTCAGTATAAAACAACACTATATCTGAAGGAAAAATTACAAAAAACAAAATAAAACTTAGTGAAATCGCTGTCGGTCCAAAACGTCAGGTTTACCAAATCGTCTAATAGTAGCCAGAAAACTGAACAGAAACGCGTATTGGAGCTTGAAAGGGTTAATTAGGTAGAGACAATGGTTTACTTGGATTTTTACTGTTTGCTTGTGTACTATAGATATGAATTAATTACCGCGACATTACCCTAACAGAGTTGCAACTAATTGGTGACGCTATTTTGTATTTACGCAGTGTGCTACTTATTTATGCATTCTGTTTCAGAATATAATTTTAAAATATGAAAGAATATAGTATCCAAGTACTGAAAATTCACGCACTCTCAAGTTTTATCATTTTTGAAATTAACAAAGCTGAAGTTATATGTTTTTCTTTCACATTTTTCTACTTCTTATACACTCCGTTTCAGAAGAACTAAAATTATAAAGCTGCACTATAGTCTATTATAAAGCTACACTATAGTCTATTTTTTCCCAGCTGATAGTAAACTGAATCCTTTAGCAGCGAATTTCCCGATATTTAAAGGAACTTTATGAAACTATTATATATCCAAGTTATATGAATACTAGGTTTTCATAATTAACAACACATTTCGCTACAAAATCTTCGAAATAACTAAGTAATCAAGATAGTAACATAGCAAAAAATGGACTATAGAAGATTTGTTAGCCGAATATCAAGCGACCAACGACTCACCTTGGGTTAGATGTTGTGGTGGTTGTGGTGGTAGGAATAGGGGAGATAGTTCTGCTGGTAGTTGTGGTGGTGGTGATGTTCTGCTGGTAGTTGTGGTAGTGGTGGTGATGTTCTGCTGGTAGTGGTGGTGGTGATGTTCTGCTGGTGGTGGTGGTGATGTTCTGCTGGTAGTGGTGGTGGTGATGTTCTGCTGGTAGTGGTGGTGGTGGTAGAGATGTTCTGCTGGTAGTGGTGGTGGTGATGTTCTGCTGGTAGTGGTGGTGGTGATGTTCTGCTGGTAGTTGTGGTAGGGACAGTAGTTATGGTGGTAGTGGTAATGTTCTGGTAGTACTGGTGGTGGTAGAGATGATACTGATGGTAGTTGTGGTAGTGGTGGTACCAATGCTCTGCTGGTAGTTGTGGTAGAAATGGTAGTAGCAGTAGTAGTGGTGGAGATGTTCTGATGTTAGTTGTGGTCGACCACAATTATTGTGGTCGAGATGGTGGTAGAGATTGTAGATGGTAGTCGTTGTGGTAGAATCGAACGAGGGGTAGTTGTGGTAGAGATGGTTTTGATGGTAGTTTTGGTAGGAGTGATGGTGGTGGATGTGGTAGAGATGGTACTGTTGGCAGGATGGTGGTAGTCTTGCAACACAATCCCACCCTTACTCTGTGCAACTCTCCAACCCAAGAGTGAAACGTTATTCTCAGGTTTTCTTCTATTCAACAACTGAGCTCTGGAATTCTCTCCCAGAATCAGTCTTTCCCTCTTCCTATGACTAAAATTGCTTCAAACTCCGTGTGTCCATTCATTTTGGCTCAAACGTCCCTTGATTTTGGCCCTGTCACTCTTTGAACTTTGGGGGAGGCACTCGCTACAGGTAGTTCTGCCTTCTGTCTCCCTTACATAGAAAACCAAAACAGTCGTGGTGGTAGTAGTAGTGGTGGTTGTAGTGGTGGTGGTGGTTGTAGTGGAGGTGGTACTTGTGGTTGTAGTGGAGGTGGTACTTGTGGTGGTTGTAGTGGAGGTGGTACTTGTGGTGGTGGTTGTAGTGGAGGTGGTACTTGTGGTGGTTGTAGTGGAAGTGGTACTTGTGGTGGTGGTGGTGGTGGTAGTGGTGGTGGTACTTGTGGTGGTGGTTGTAGTGGAGGTGGTACTTGTGGTGGTGGTTGTAGTGGTGGTGGTGGTTGTAGTGGTGGTGGTGGTTGTAGTGGAGGTAGTGGAGGTGGTGGTGGTGGTGGTGGTTGTAGTGGGGGTGGTACTTGTGGTAGTGGAGGTGGTACTTGTGGTGGTGGTGGTGGTGGTTGTGGTGGTGGTGGTTGTAGTGGAGGTGGTGGTGGTGGTGGTGGTTGTAGTGGTGGTGGTGGTTGTAGTGGTGATGGTGGTGGTTGAGGTGGTGGTTGTAGTTGTGGTGGTGGTTGTAGTGGAGGTGGTACTTGTGATGGTGGTGGTGGTTGTAGTAGTAGTGGTGGTGGTGGTGGTGGTGGTGGTTGTAGTGGTGGTGGTGGTTGTAGTGGAGGTGGTGGTTGTAGTGGTGGTGGTGGTTGTAGTGGTGGTGGTGGTGGTTGTAGTGGTGGTGGTGGTGGTGGTGGTTGTAGTGGTGGTGGTGGTGGTGGTGGTGGTGGTGGTTGTAGTGGTGGTGATGGTTGTAGTGGTGGTGGTGGTTGTAGTGGTGGTGGTGGTGGTAGTGGTGGTGGTGGTGGTGGTTGTAGTGGTGGTGGTGGTGGTTGTAGTGGTGGTGGTGGTTGTAGTGGTGGTGGTGGTTGTAGTGGTGGTGGTGGTTGTAGTGGAGGTGGTACTTGTGATGGTGGTGGTGGTGGTTGTAGTGGAGGTGGTACTTGTGGTGGTGGTGGTTGTAGTGGAGGTGGTGGTGGTTGTAGTGGAGGTGGTACTTGTGGTGGTGGTGGTTGTAGTGGACGTGGTGGTTGTAGTGGACGTGGTGGTTGTAGTGGACGTGGTGGTTGTAGTGGTTGAGGTGGTACTTGTGGTGGTGGTGGTGGTGGTTGTAGTGGTTGAGGTGGTACTTGTGGTGGTGGTGGTGGTTGTGGTGGTGGTACTTGTGGTGGTGGAAATAGTGGTAGCCGTGGTGATGGTGACTGGTAAGAGATTCGGTGGTGCCAATAGTAGATTCGGTGGTGGCAATAGTAGATTCGTGCTGGTGGTAGCGTTGGCAGTTAACTGATAACTACCATAACCCACACATTCTGGAAGGAAGAATAAATAATAATTAGTAAGTAAGTCAGATTTATAATAACATATACATTTAAGAAACATGTGTCGTATTCCTAGCCAATCAATATGTCTTCGTGGTGCAATGCATAAGTGTGTTAATTTTCGGTGTGAGCGTCCTGGGTTCGAATCCCCGGACTGCCACATATAGTTTGTTAATTTCATTAATCGAGTTTAGGAGTAAAGTTGGTTAGTGAAGAGAACATAATAATTAGTTGTAAGAGCAATGAGGAGTAGGAATACTCGCACATTATATCAGTACTACCATTGCTATTTTAACATTTCGTGGAATATAATACTGAAACAGAAACTTCATAGCCTATTTTCCATTAACTCGTTCAGTACCAGTGACGTCCTTTTCATCATATTCTGACGACTATTAGACGATTGTATTCAGCTTGGGAAGGACCTGTGGCAATGATAAGGCTTCCAACTATCTCAACCGACCCTTTTAACTACCGTCGATCCTTCCTAAGCTGCATAATATCGTCTAAATATAGCTAGAATAAAATATATTACACGTCGCTGGTACTCAAATGGTTAAGTATCGAGGGAGGGAGGGGGGGGGGGTTGAGGGAAGAAGGGGGATGAGAAGGATGGATGTAGTGGGAGGGATGGGGGAGATGGATGTAGTGGGGGGTAGGGAGGGAGGGAGAGGGATGCATGCAGCTGGGAGGGAGGGAGGGAGCAAGGGGGGTGGTAAATCTACAGTTATACTACCCCTCTCCCACCACCTCCCCCCCTTCAAAACACGCCTTTTAGCGTGTTTTTGGATGGTTCAGCAGACGCGGAAACTGGAAAAAAAATTATTTTGATAAAAAATTATCACCAACCAGATATGAGTTTTTCAGGTAATTTGTTGTTGTTTTTATTTTTTTATTTGATATACAGTGTTGTTTAATACCGAGGACCGTCGCATTTTAGTATTTTTAACATTAGCCTAACCTAACCTAACTTAACCTAACCTAACCGAAAAGTAACCTGTTTCCGCGACGGTCTAAACTCCCCCTCACGTTCCCTGTTTATGGGTGCGCGACGGTCTAAACCCTGCTCACGTTCCCTGTTTATGGGTTTGCGAAGGTTTGTAATACTTCAATGTATCTATTTCAAGTTAAATATACATTTCCGCGCATCATCAAACCATACTAAATCTACTAATAATAATATTAACCCATTAGTACCAACAGAATAGCGACAAAATAGGGGTAGTATAACTGTAGATTTATCACTTTCTTTGATATAAAATAAAACGCCACCTCCATATATATTTATTCGGCATTTCTCAAACATTACATAACCGGAGGAGGAGGAGGAGGAAAGGAGAGGAGGAGGAGGAAAGGAGAGGAGGAGGAAAGGAGAGGAGGAAAGGAAAGGAAAGGAAAGGAGAGGAGGAGGAGGAGGAAAGGAGAGGAGGAGGAGGAGGAGGAGGAAAGGAGAGAGAGGAGAGGAGGAGGAGGAAAGGAGAGAGAGGAGAGGAGGAGGAAAGGAGAGGAGGAGGAGGAGGAAAGGAGAGGAGGAGGAGGAGGGCAGGAGAGGAGGAGGACAGGAGAGGAGGAGGAAAGGAGAGGATTGAGGGGGGGAGGGGTGATAATTGGCAAGAAAGGGGGAGGGAGAGGGGCCAACTGCGATGTCACCTTGTTCGCTAGTTTGTACCTTAAAAATTACGAGTTAATGACCCCCTCTATATTCACACACCTCACCAACGCAATTTACACGCACCGAATAGTTTGTTATTATTTAAAAGTCTAGGAGGTCAACGATTTTAGCGTAATTACTAGTTATTAGAATATATGCAGACGAGACGGCATACGCGAACCGGCTCAGTCATAAGTTCACAATGTTCCTATATTACCCTTACGAATTACATGTATGGCTGCCTGAACATTAATAGAATTTTAAAACACACCCAAATATACACGCAAAATCCCCATACACACCTTAAAGACGGTAAAATGCGAAGAGCCATTGCAGGCACGTCCTCCTTCTACCAGTCGAATGTCAGTACTGAATAATGACGTCACATTCAAGCGGGTCCTCCCTCCCCCCCCCCCCCCCCCGATCCACGAGTCCAGTTCGAATTTTATTATAGTTAATTAATCAACTTCCGGATTACCTTCAGGCTTAGGACGTTCACAGCACATAGTCTATTTTAAATTATGTATTTGTAAGGTGTTGATGGCTGCATATAGGACTTGTGATGCAGGGATATTGACTTTTTAAATCGAAATCATCGATATCACCCCCTCCATAAAACAGATGAAGTGAAATTTCCCCGAGAGTCAAACAATATTTAATGTAGGCCTACAGCAACTGTCCACATGGACTTTGTACACACTTCATGATTTTATATATGGAAGGCAAATTAGTAGGATTGTATTAACAATATATTTTCTTATGTAGTACTCCATTTTAAGAGATTTTTAGTTTGCTCCCTAGACCTCAATCATGCTTTTAAAAGTGTCCCCCCCAAGACCCCTCCTTTTAGATAAATGTGTACATTTTTTGGCAGAAAAGTTTCCCGGACAAAGGCCGGTTCCTCCTAAATTGCAGGCTTGTGATCGCTTGCCAGGAAAAAATCGACAAATGTTAAACACATGGCACGACAGGTGTTAAGGGGAGGCAGACCGGTTTTCTGGACCCCCTTCTTCTTAATGTTTAGCCCCACTAGTTTTGAGAGTATAAGACTTTCGGCCCATTAGTTTGGCGATTTTAACACCTTTCGCCCCATTTCGTTGTCAATTTTAAGACCTGTCGTGCCATTTAGGTGTCGATTCTTTCCTGGCGAGCGAAAGCGAGCCTGCAATTTTAAGAGGAACCGGCCTTCGGCCGGGACATTTTTCTACCGAAAAATGTTCAAATTTATCTTGAAGGGGGGGGGGGGTCTAGGGAGTGTTTTTCTAAGCTTGATGGAGGTTTAGGGAGGAAACTAAAAACATATATGAATAAATTAATTAATAAACCAAACAAACGGCCAGTCTCCCCTTAACATTGACATACATGGGTGAGCTGCCAGAGGAGAAGAAATTGGAAGAATAAACCACCAATTAATTGACACCAACAACCAACCTGCAAGACCAACCAACCAGGATAAATACAAGCAATAGCAACAGGACAAAAGACAAAGAAAACCAGAATGGAGAAGGCACCATAGAAAACGAGGCCGACAGGGGAAGCTATTCTAACCTTTAGGACAACCACATGGCCTCCCTCTACAACCACGTCACCACCAGTCCTACGCAAATTAGGCAGTTAAATGACTTCACCATCAAGGATGCCACCCAACTCCCTCACTGCTAGGAGCCAAATGGTTTACCACCCTCGACTTGCAAGCATGATATTGGCAAGTCCCCGTTGTGCCAGAACATCAAGAGAAAACGGCGTTTTCCACCAGCCAGGGCAGACTATACGAATTCAGTTCTTCCATTCGGATTGTGTAACGGCCCTGCCACCATTTCCAGATTAATGGAGTCTTTACTTCAAGGACTTACCTGAGAAACTTGCCTTGCCTACTTAGACGACATCATCGTCTTTGGAAAAACTTGGGCAGAACACCTACAACGACTCCCACAAATGTTTCAAAGAATCAGAGATGCCAAACTAAAACTTAAACCATCAAAATGCACCATGGCAAAGAAACAAGTCAAATTCCTCAGTCATGTCTCTGAAGCCGGAATTTCTCCAGATCCAGCCAAGCTACGTAGGCCTACAGGCCATCAGTGAAATCACTCCTCCCAACAACGTCAAAGGAGTACGAGCATTCTTGGGATTAGCTTCTTACTATCGAAGGTTCGTGAAAAACTTCGCTACCATTGCAAAACCCCTTCACGACCTCACCAGAAAAGAAGAACCATTCCTTTGGACCACCCACAGACTACAAGCCTTTCAAACCTTAAAAGACCTACTTGTGGCAGCCCCAGTTGTCTCCTTTCCAGATTATACCAAACACTTCCGTCTTTACACCAACGTCTCACAATTTGGAATACGAGCAGTGCTAGCCCAAACCCGGGAAGGCCGCGAACACATCATTACTTGTGCCAGCCGTACCTTAAATTACCACAGAGATCAACTATCCAGTCACCAAACATGAATGCTTAGGAATAATTTGGGCACTCCAGCACTTCAAAGCATACCTTGCTGGAGTCAAAGTCACCATCATAACTGATCACCAAGCCCTACAATGGCTCCGCTAATCCGACACGAAAAACGCCCTTACTGTCAGGTGCCGAGAATCTCCTGAAGAGTTCAACTTTGGGATCGCCTACCGCCCGGGAAAATTGCATACAAATGCAGATGCACTCTCCCGGCTACCTATTCAGCAAACACAACCCAAGGATGCTGTACGGGCCATTCAACAGCAAGACCCACCCGACCAAACTCAGCAATATCTTCTATATTCATTTCAGAAAAAGAACAAACCTGCCTGTATTCCAAAGATTATCTTCGATCACCTCATCAGGAAAGGGGACACCTTATACACTAAAGAAGGCAAGATTGTCCTAAACCCTAGCACTGCCCAAGACATCATGCAGTCTCTCCATTCCCATAACGGAATCCATCTAGGTTAGAAAAAGCTTCTTGCAACCTTTCAAGAGGTATACTGGACCCCAAGGCCTTATGTCACAGCAAAATCCATTACCTAAGCTTGCCATGCCTGTGCTTTGGGCAAGGACAAAACCAGAACACCAGGTCCTTCCAGTAAATTAATTGCGTACAAACCATGGCAACTATTAGCCTTAGATGTCATGGGACCCATGGACGGAGTTAAAGGCTACAAATACATAATCACTTTCGTAGACACTTACAGCAGCTCTCTGGTGTAGTTACTAGCATCTTGGACTTCCACCTAGAAGGTCCCAGGATCGCGCCCACGCTCGGCGCATTAAAGATTTTTCACAAGCACTGAGTCGTTACCGTCCCTCATGAGCAAGGGGATGGGGTGGTAGTACAGGACCCCAATGGAAATACGCCTAATCGGCCTTATTGGGCTATCCTTAGCTGGCTTAGCATGCACTAGCTTTAAGAACTATTATTATTATTATTACTCCAAATATGTCTTTGCATGTCCAGCCAAGGAACACTCAGCCTTTGCAGTCGCGGAATCACTATTACAACACGTATTCCCGTATTTTGGTCTCCCACAGGCCATGCATACATTCCGACAATGCCCCAGAATTCACAGGCCACATCTGGACTCAGATATCACAGTTCTTCGGCTACAAAATCAGTCATTCATCTCCCTACTGGCCTCAAGGGAATTCAGTCTGTGAACGTAGCCACAGGACCATAGCCAATCAAATACAGACAAGGCTGCAACAAATGAACACCACAGACTGGCCAAGTCAAGTCCGCATAGTGCAATGGGGTATGAACACTTGCCCTCGCGAAGGTGGAATAACCCCTCATGAAAGAATATTTGGGGAGCCTCCTTTACTTTTGCCATGGAGACACCTGTCCGTCCCATTGGAGCCCTCACCTGACCTCAACCAGTCCCTCGTCCACCTGCAAAATCGATTACGCCAACTACAATATCTACAACACCTGCAAGGCTGCAACCTGACGAAACCCCAAAAATCAGCCCTCACCACATCGGCGTCCATGTGATGGTGGCTCAACTTCCCGTGCCTTCTAAGCTAAAACCGCGGTTTAAAGGCCCATTTGAAATCTTAACCGTTCCAAATTGCTATCAAGTCCCAGTCAATTACTATGGGGAATCACGCACCTACCGAAACCGTTACGTACGTCGTTTCCAACATCTCGACAGTAACCTCATTATGCTGGCTGACCCTGATGGTTATGTCGCATGCCCCACCACTAATCTTGACCCTTTACCACCCCCAAACAGGCCCCCTTACCCCCCCCCTCGCCCCCTCTTCCCATTCCAGAACCACAATGCCCCCTTCCTATTCCAACGCCTCCTCTTATTTTCCCCAACTATCCAACCTCCCTTCCCCCTACCACTCGGGCTCTCTCAGCTCCTCCAGGATTTGCCCCTCTCCCACCACCACTTTCTCCTTCCCCATCCCTACCACTCAACCTTCCCCTATCTCCTCCAACCCTATCCTTCCCGTTCCTCACCTATCCCCCACCTCCTCTTCTTCCACCACGACCGAACTATAGGTAGCGCCAACGAACTTGACAATAATCTTGACTCCTTAACTTTTCATAACTCAAAAGGGCCTAGAGAAAACTGGCTGTAAGTATCCACACCTATTTCCTGGTGAGTTCTTCCCAAATGATAGAAATGTCAGCTCGATTGCTTTAATTCATTTTGAGTTATGAGAAGTTAAGGGGTCAAGATTATTCTCAAGTTCGTTGGCGCTACCTATACCTTCCCTCACTCCTCCATCCCCTCTCGTCCAACCCCCTACGGTCCTACCCCTCAATACCCCTTCCTACCCACAAGCCCATCCTTCTACCAACACCATTCCCCCATCCCTTCCCGTTCCAACCACCTCCTATCCTAAAACCAAACCTAGACACCCCAAACGTCCTTTCCGACACCGAAAGGGTTAAAAAAGATCGAAATCAGAGTGAGTTTTGGTGAGGTTAGGTTTGATAAAAAGTATCTCCCAAAAAGCAGATCATAAGCTAGGGTTGCTGTGCTGACTTAGGTTCGTTAGGCTAGGTTTGCCAAAAAGTCTCTCCCAAACAGCAAGTCATAAGGTAGGGTCACTGTGCTGAGAGACCTGGGATTAACAACAAAATACTAGATAACTAAATTGGAATAATTTCCTCCAAACATTTGATCACAAAACAGACCCCCAAAAACTTTACAAAACACTAAACAGCATTACACTTTCCAACAGCAACTAACTCAATCACTTGCTGCAATCACAACAACAGACATCAGAAACTTCAAACACGGCGTCCCGTAAGGATCCGTCTTGTCGCCCGCACTCTTCAATCTATACATGCATGATCTACCCTGACTCCACGCACCCCAAATAATTATAGCTTCCTATGCAGATGACATAACCCTCACATACATACATACATGTATGTGCTTCCGTGCTGACTCCCTGCCTAGGCAAACTCTTTCGTCTCTGTCTATCCTCTAACGTCTTCCCTTCATGCTGGAAGTTTGCTCACATTCAACCTGTCCCAAAGAAGGGTGACCGCTCTCAACCCTCCAACTATCGTCCAATTGCTCTTATCTCTTGTCTTTCTAAAGTTTTTGAAACTATTCTTGCTTCCAAATTTCTTAAGCATTTCTCTTCTCATAATCTGCTCTCTGATCGCCAGTATGGCTTCCTTAAGGGTCGCTCTACTGGTGATCTTCTTTCATATCTTACTAACTCTTGGTCATCCTCCTTCGTGACTTTGGTGAGACTTTTTCTATTGCACTAGACATATCGAAAGCCTTCGATAGAGTCTGGCATAAATCTTTAATTTCTAAACTACCCTCCTTCGGTTTCTATCCCTCCATCTGTGCCTTTGTCTCTAATTTCCTTTCCGGCCGTTCCATAGCCGCGGTTGTGGACGGCCATTGTTCACTTCCTCACCCTATAAACTCCGGTGTTCCTCAGGGCTCTGTCCTATCTCCTATTCTCTTTCTAATTTTTATAAATGATCTCCTTAACTGTACCTTAATTCCCATCCATTCATACGCAGACGACTCAACCTTACACTACTCCATTAGTTTTTCAGAACGCCCCAGCCAGCAATCCCTCAACGACAAACGTAATGAAGCCATAGAACTCTTAAATTCTGATCTAAATACTATTTCCAATTGGGGCAGAGAAAACCTTGTTAACTTTAATGCTTCCAAAACCCAATTTCTCCATCTATCTACCCGTCAGGATCTCCCAGCGGACTATCCCTTATTCTTCAACAATACAAAAATCAACCCTTCATCGTCTCTCAATATTCTTGGTGTCTCTTTTTCTTCTGCTCTCATTTGGAAGGACCATATTACCAGTCTTGCTAAGGCAGCCTCCCAGAAGCTGGGTGTTCTCAACCGCCTTAGGGGGTTCTTTTCCCCTGCACAGCTTCTTGCTCTGTACAGGGGCATAGTGCGTCCTTGTATTGAGTATTGTTCACATGTGTGGGGAGGTTCCTCTCACACCGCTCTCCTAGACAAAGTTGAAAGGAAGGCCTTTCGTATCATTAACTCCCGTCCACTCACCAACTCTCTGCAATCTCTCTCTCTCCGCCGCAATGTTGCATCTCTCTCGCTATTCTATCGCTACTATAATAATCAGTGTTCCTCAGAGCTATCCCAGTGCATACCACCTCCTTTACGTAGGGCACGTGGTACCCGTCTTGCAACTCAATCCCACCCCTACTCTGTGCAACTCTCCAACCCAAGAGTGAAACGTTACTCTCAAACTTTCTTCTACTCAACAGCTGAGCTCTGGAACTCTCTCCCAGAATCAGTCTTTCCCTCTTCCTATGACTTAAATTGCTTCAAACTCCGTGTGTCTAGGCATTTTGGCTCGAACGTCCCTTGATTTTGGCCCTGTCACTCTTTCAACTATGGGGGAGGCACTCGCTATAGGCAGTTATGCCTTTTGCCTGCCTCAATCACATATATAAAAAAAAAAAAAAAAAAAAAAATACATACATAACATTTTAAGACTAAGTGCTCCACACATACATGCAGTTTCAGTCTCTTGTCCTAATGGCGGCATTCCAGGCAACCCTGTTAAGGGCTGCTTCACTTGTCAAGTTTTTGGATTTGAGATCAGCACGTATAGTCCGATCCCAGGTCTTCCTCGGTCCACCCCTTGGTGCAGCTCCCTCCACAATCACAGACCTGCATCTTTTCACCCAATTTTGTTCATCCATTCTCTCCACATGTCCATATCGTCCCAGTCTACTTGTACGCATCTCCTCGCTAATACTCTTTATACCTAAACGTTTCCTCAGCTCATCATTTGTTATTCTATCCTGCAGCCTGGCCCCACACATCCGCACAAGTACACACCAAGACTCAGACACAGCAACGAAATTAGGAACACTAATATAAATATATTTTCTTTATTATAGCCCTCTCCGTATAATACGAACCTTATATATGGAAGATTAGCCCCGCCACACAAATGTTGAATTACTGATTGGCTGAAAGAGTTACTCGAAAAGTTGCGCGTCGGTATGGCGGGATTGATCTTCCATAATTATGCTTCACTCACGTAAGTCGGCCTAATAAGTGTTGTCTCGGCACCAATTATGTTTTGATCATTAATTGGTATATTACAGCCGGTATCACACGAGAGCTTTTATAGTCAACATTCGATGATCAAAATTTTTCTGGCAACATTTCTGGAGTATTTTACACTGGTATCGGAAACTAGACTGATGGTAGATGAGTTTAGGCGACAGAAATATTTTAAATGTTGACCTCATAAGCTGCCGGACCAGAGTTGAGGATACATGTTGAGGGAAATATCGCTCCTGTGATACCAGCTTTACAACTTAATATTTGCTAAGCAGTGTTGTTATGTTAAAGTTACTATACCCTGTTCCAAATAGGTAGTCCAGAAATTGTGAATCCTAACCTCTGTAACTCAAAAAGGGCTAGGGCAAATGGACTGTTCATTTCCATACCTATTCACTGCCTGACCTTACCCTCTATCTATCTATCTATATACTCAGGCCCAATCCCCATTTTGGGGGTAGCCGACTCAAGACAGAGCAAGAACAGGGAAAACACAAAAACAACATAAAACAAAAAATAAACACAGATAAAAAACACAAACTCTCACACATCCAGGTCACCCAGGAGAAGACCCAGAGACCAGGGTTACCAAGGTCGCTCCAGCACTCCCCGGCCCCTGACCACCCGGAGAGGTTCCGATCTCGGCAGGCAGACATGCAGCGGAGCCAAAGCCACAAGCCCTCCCACCACACTTCCAGGCACACCCTTCATATTAATCGTCTCCCCGGGCCAGGCGCCTGATGGACTATTATCTAGTCCAACTTGCGCCCGACCCCTTACTCCAAATGACCACGTGTTCACTCAACTATTCACAAGCATTCTCCATTCACTCCTGTCCACCACCACTTCCCCTGCCTGATCTATAGTCATTCCTCTATCATCCAAAGCCTTTCTTACACAGTCTCTCCATCTCAATGGGGGTCTTCCTGCCCTTCTATCTCCCCTTGTACCTGACTCACATATTCTCTTTGTAAGCCTTTCATCTCCCATTCGTTCAACATGACCATACCAGCTCAGCACCCTTCTGTCTACTCTGGCTGACAAATGTTCCTGCTGCCCCACTCTCCTACGTATCTCTTCATTCCTCAATCTGTCTCTACGAGTAACTCCACACATACTCCTCAAGCAGCTCATCTCCATCACATCCAGCCCTCTTTTCTCCTTTTTCTTCAGAGCCCATGTCTCAGCCCCATACATCACTGTTGGCACAACAATTCCTTGATACAGTGCACTTTTTACTTTCACTCCGTGAAAGTTTACTTTTTGACCTTACCCAAATAGTAGTAATATTAGCTCGATTACTCTAGTCGTTTGAGAGTTATTGAGGTTATTGCTCAAGAGTTTTGGCCTACTTACTTGGAACAAGGTATAGTAGGCCTATTACTCTCTCCTGTACAGTTGCGCTAATAAGTGATGTCTCGGCACCAAGTATTTTTTGATCAATAATAATTGGTATCAGCAATATTTAAGCTTCATTTCTTCATATCGAGTGAAATATACAAACATGTTCCTACACTTACCCGCCCTATTCAACATCTGACATACATTAACAGCACAGAGAGAGCCAAACGTAATGACAGCTGGGACATGACTTATTAGCGCGACCGTACAGTCCTCATGCGTTGCGTTGTAAGTCTGAAATTAATAGTAGGTTACAGTATTATTTGTTTCACTTCGCATATCAAGCAAAATGTCCCTTTTTCTATATTTCAAACATTATCATTAACCCTTTGAGTACCGGCGACATTTCTTTATCATATTCTAGCTACATTTAGACGTTCTTGTGCAGTTTGAGAAGGATCTGTGGTAGTAAAATGGGTTTAGTGAGATAGTTGGATGCCAGTTAGTTGCTACAGTCCCTTTTTAAACTGAAAACAATCGTCTAACATTAGCCAGAATAAAGTTAAAAGTACGGCACCGGTAATGAAAGGGTTAAGGGGACAGTGGATAGTTTTTTTGGGTCTATATATTTATATATTCATATATTTTTTAGCTTCCTCCCTTTACCTCCATCAAACATAACAATACATCTATTTTACAGATCCCCCTTCGATATTAATTTGTACATTTTTCGGTAGAAAATTGTCATGGCCGAAGGCCGGTTCCTCCACAATTACAGGCTCTCTATATTGTTTGCCAAAAAAGAAAAAAAAAGAAAGGCCACGAAACGTCTTAAATTTGACAAATAAATGGGACAAAAGGTCTTAAATTCGACAAGCTATACCGAACGTCTTAAAATCTGAAAACTAATGGGGGGTCCAGAAAAACGACCCATCCCCTGAAATAAATAAAATATAACTTAATTATCATCCATCGCAATCTAGCAAAGTATTATAGTTAGGATAAATATTGGTAGGCTTTAACTTCCATGTAACCCGAACAAAGTTGAGGACGAATAGTTAACATCAGACAATTTCATACAGTTTAGGAAGTATTTGTAAGAATAAAAAAAGGATAAAAACTCAATTATATATTTACCTCCCATTAGTTACCCATCCATAAATTGAATAAAATCGTCTAATAAAGTCAGAATAATATTTATCTGTCTTCCGTGAGGCCTGTCGCTCAGCCCTCTTAATAATGCTTTACGGACACCTCTGCACGTAAGGCAGTCAGTATGTACCACTCAGTAGTAGCAGGTTAGTACAGCTCCGTACCTCAGTCGGGTACTGAAGGGTACTAAACACAGAGGTCCTTTCTTACACTACCTGCCTTGCAGATTGGACCCTCCACAATAGTACGGAAGGGTAATAAATACAACAGTCCTTTATTATACGCTACCTGCCTTGCAGATTGGACCGCTCCACAATAGTACGGAAGGGTAATAAATACAACAGTCCTTTATTATACACTACCTGCCTTGCAGATTGGACCGCTCCACAATAGTACGGAAGGGTAATAAATACAACAGTCCTTTATTATACACTACCTGCCTTGCAGATTGGACCCTCCACAATAGTACGGAAGGGTAATAAATACAACAGTCCTTTATTATACACTACCTGCCTTGCAGATTGGACCCTCCACAATAGTACGGAAGGGTAATAAATACAACAGTCCTTTATTATACACTACCTGCCTTGCAGATTGGACCGCTCCACAATAGTACGGAAGGGTAATAAATACAACAGTCCTTTATTATACACTACCTGCCTTGCAGATTGGACCGCTCCACAATAGTACGGAAGGGTAATAAATACAACAGTCCTTTATTATACACTACCTGCCTTGCAGATTGAAGCCTGGATCGAGTCTTATGTAAATGCACAATAAATATATGGTTATAGCCTTGTGATTTTTGATTGTATAAAACTTTGTGTGTAAGGGTGACGATTAAAATAAGACATAAGGACATAAGAAATGTGAGTCTGCAGAAAACCGATTGGCCCACACAAGGCAGATCCCTCTCACACCCAACCCTAATTGTAAGGCCTAATTATAGGCCCAGCTTACTAACACCTGAGGACCGACCTCTCCAAAACGGTCAGAGGTCATAAAACGGGGTCTGCAGAGCGCCCATTGGCCCACACCCGACAGCAGATCCCCTTCACACCCAACCCATCTCTCCCATATGCCTATATAATTTTATCTTAAAACTCTATCGTTCTTGGTCCCACTATAGCACTTGGTAGCCTATTCCACCTATCTACAACTCTGTTACATGTTCCCTTTATTAATCCCATTACTTTAATTCACTTCCTTCATTTGCACCACTATCAAATTCCTATGCTATTTCCTACAATATGTCTCTGTACATGTGCCATTATTTTCTTATTTTAGTTTTATCCCATTTATTTTCTAGTCATCTTTCTTTCTTTCTTTCCTCTTACATTTCCACTTATTCAGTGATCTGAGCCTGTCACCATAACTCTGCTTTTGCATCTGTAACCCTGCCTGTCAAGCCACTGATGCACACCAAAATGGAGCCACACACACACACACACACACACTGCATAAGTGTATCATTGTTTATGAGTTTAAGTTAGCACGCACAAACAATTTAATTCCTTCTTTGGGTATCATTATTGCTACATTTGAACCCAGTATTTTTAGAGCGCATAACTTGAACCCCTCCCGTCCACTCCACCTTTGTGTACCCCTTCTCACCGCAGACAGAGAGAGTGTAGATCCTCGGTGTGTAGTATGGTGCTAATGAAAGTGAAAGCTCCTATAGCAGCCCCAGCCATCTGTCACGCGGGGGTGAAAGCAAACAGAGGTGGGTGGCTCGTGATCACCAGACTATGCCATCGATTTAACTAATTGTGGGCGTTCTCACAGGCAATGGGAATTATATCTGACGGATGGTGGGTGCTTCTACAGTCGCAGTCAGGAGGTCGTGGTTTAAATATATATGATGGGCGGTGGATGCTTCTACAGTTGCAGTCAGAAATTTATGGTGCCCTTTCTGTCAAACAATTTAAAAAACGTAGACATTTTATGTTTTGGAAGTTTTGATGTGGGGGGGGGGGGGTCGGACAACTTAACCATTAGCCATTTCAACGAATATATCTCAATTGGTGCCAACTTAACTAGGACAAAGCAAACCGGTGCCAACCTGAAGTCCTAACCTAACCTGAACACCCATCATTAGTTGAATTAGCACTGACTTTCTTTCGCATTTAGTAGAGGAAAACGACATATGCACCATGTATCCTACTGCATGTCGTTTTCAAGGAGAATAAAGGGGAATGGTGGCGAAAGTCAGGATTATCGATCATTCTAAACAGTACAATCTTGTTATGGCACCGTCATGTTGTAGCACTGTTGAGACTGGTGTGGTGCAGAATCTGCAGATGATTCAGGTGGACTTTAATTAATCTTGTTGAGGCACTGCTAGCGCTAGGCCAACATCAGCCACAGTGAAGACGTGATGGGTACCTAGTGTTATGGCAGGACTATGTTGTATTACAGGTCAGCTGCTGCAAAGGCAACCTTGTCTGAGCCATTATAGTGTACCGGTAATGGACATGGATGGTAAACCTTTGTGTGTTTATAAGAGTTACTGATTAAAATGGACCTGGTTGAGTGGTTCGGTCACCTCAATTGGCCTCAAAGATATGTGGGCTAGTGTTTCATTCGTTAACGTTCACTGCCTTATGTGTATCATTATATCGTGTACCACAAATATCTATCCGTGACTGTACTTTATCAGGTGGATGGGTCTCGTTAGCCTTGGTCGGCCACCCATCTAGGGTAGACAACCTTGTAAAATTTCAGGGGGACGAGACTAATCAGCCTTGGTCGGCAACCCATGTAGGGGAGTAAACCTTATACAAGACCTTACTGCTCATCAAAGGGTGAAAGAGGTTGGTGGATAGATCAGCGATCCACCACTGTTGAAGAAGTGATACAAAGATACATAGAGGATCTTGGAGTCAGACGGACCCTGTGATATGACACGTTACGGCGATCGATGATCAAATATATCGGAATAGCTATAATGAGAGGGTGTTGACCGTATTGTTTGTTGTTATCTGTAATCACGTTGTGCCAGCTGTCAGGTGTCTTTTAGTTTTCCGGACTACTTTCGTCAAATGACAGGTATTATCAACACATTTCGGCCATTATTCTATATAATACCTGAGATCAATAGTGATTAGCTATAAGACGAGGCGTAGTACAGTCCCCCAAATTAGTGATGTCTATGCACCAAGTACATTTTGATCAATAATTGGTATCAGCAATATCTAAATTTTATATATTAATTTCGAGTGAGATATACAAACATGTTCCTACAGTTACCCACCCTATTCAACATCTGACAGACATTAATATAGAACAGAGCGAGTCAAGCGTAATGGCAACTGAGACATGACTAATTAGCGCAACAGTACAGTCATGCTAATACAATTTATCATGTCCCAGCTGGCATTACGTTTGGCTTGCTTTGTGCTGTATTAATGTCTCTCAGATGTTGAATAGGGTGGGTAAGTGACGGAACATGTTTGTATAATTTTCACTCGATATAAAGAAATGAAGCTTAGATGTTGCTGGTAGCAATTATCGATCAAAACATACTTGGTGCCGAGACCTCACTAATTAGCGCTACCGTACATGTAACTCTGATTGTAAAATTAACCTGTTTTGCCCCATTAGTTTTCAGATATTAAGAGGTTTGCCCCATTAGTTAGTCGATTTTTAGATATTTCGCCCCATTTCTTCGTCAATATTTAGACCTTTCGTGCTATTTAGGTGTCGATTTTTTCCCTGGCGAACGATAGTGAGCCTGTAATGTTGGAAGAACCGGCTTTCGGCCGGGACATTTTTCTACCGAAAACTGTACAAATGAATCTAGAAGGGGGATCTAATGGATGTTATATTTTTAATTTGATGGAGGTCTAGGGAGGAAACTAGAAAAAATAATAAAGACATGCAAAAATCGCCCAAAAAGTGAACAAGTAAGGAAAGAAGATTGAGAGGTCAGTTAATGTGAGTGTTTAAAGACATTGCAAGACTGACAAAATGTATGCAGAAAAACTTCACAATCAATAATAATGTACCAACTCGTGGAAACTTCACAATCAATAATAATGTACCAACTCGTGGAAATTAAATTAAAAACTAGGATGGTGAATCAAGATGTGACAAAGCATTTTTTCACCTACAGTATGGAAAACGAGTGAAATATAATGCTAAGGAACTTATGTGGGCAACTGTACGATCGCGCTAATAAGTCATGTCCCAGCTGGCATTATGTTTGGCTCGCTCTGTGCTGAATTAATGTCTGTCAGATGTTGAATAGGGTGGGTAAGTGTGGGAACATGTTGGTATATCTCACTCACAAAGAAGAAATCATGTGTAAATATTGCTGATACCAATTATTGATCAAAGCATAATTGGTGCCGATATATCACTTATTAGCGCGACCGTACATTACCGAACCCATGAGATAACTAACTAACTAATTAACCTACGATAACTGACATACGGACACTGAATTAGAAACTTTGTGGTTGTTTGTTGTTGCTTTGGTGGTTGTTGAGAGTGTGTTTAGCAGTGCGCGAAAATTTATAGGTTCCCCGCCGATTCGTAAACAAAGGTAGCGCACGTCTTTCACTCCCAGATGGGGCAGTTGGTGGATTCGTAAACAAAGGTAGCGCACGTCTTTCACTCCCAGATGGGGCAGTTGGTGGATTCGTAAACAAAGGTAGCGCACGTCTTCCACTCCCAGATGGGGCAGTTGGTGGATTCGTAAACAAAGGTAGCGCACGTCTTCCACTCCCAGATGGGGCAGTTGGTGGATTCGTAAACAAAGGTAGCGCACGTCTTTCACTCCCAGATGGGGCAGTTGGTGGATTCGTAAACAAAGGTAGCGCACGTCTTTCACTCCCAGATGGGGCAGTTGGTGGATCTGTAAACGTCTAGCGAGGAACTAAAAACTATATGAATAACTGCATACATAGACCGAACAATGTACACATTTATCTTGAAGGGGAGGTCTAGCGGGTGTTTCTTAAGCTTGAGAGAAGTCTAGGGAGTTTACTATAAAAGATAAATACATGAATAAATAGACCAAAAACGAACGACTACCCCCTTAAATAAAGAAAGTGATGACGGTAAGTTAGATCTGCCTCAGGGTTTGGACAGAGACAAGGTACAGGAGGTAGTGAGAGCAGTGTTATGGTCTGTGTGTGTGTATTTTGATGTGTGTGTGTTATGTGTGTGTGTGTGTGTGTGTGTGTGTGTGTTATTGGGTGTGTTATGATGTGTGTGTCGTGGGCTAGGTTTGCTCACACTGCACTGTGGCCCCACCTATCAGCCTGGCCTTGTGCAGAGCTCTAGACCTACACCACCGGTTCGATATATCTATATTATTTAATCAGTTCGTGTGTCTGTCTGTTTGTCTGTCTGTGCGTTCTTAATAGGCGGCCGCAGTTTTGGACCTGGGGAGCTGAAACTTTGCATGTGGGTGTCAATTGACCTGGGTCAGGTCATAGAGGGGGCGAGGCTACGATCGAAGGTCGTTTCGAGGCCGAAATTGAAAAAACATTGAAAAAAATGGCCGTTTGGGGCAGAAGGAGGCCTCCGATCGAAAAGGTGTATGGAACGAAAGTTGTTCGCAGCCACCCAATATGGGGGTACGGATGAGGTCAGATCCAAAATCGGAGGTCATTTAGCGGCCGAAATCGAGGTCGCCGTTTAATGTGGCACAGGGAGGTCGAGGCCGGTGATTATGGTAGTAGTAGTATTGTGATGATTGTAATAGGCGGCCGCAGTTTTGGACCTGGGGAGCTGAAACTTTGCATGTGGGTGTCAATTGACCTGGGTCAGGTCATAGAGGCGGCGAGGCCACGATCGGAGGTCGTTTCGAGGCTGAAATTGAAAAACAATTGAAAAAAATGGCCGTTTGGGGCAGAAAGAGGCCTCCGATCGAAAAGGTGTATGGAACAAAAGTTGTTCGCAGCCCCCCAAAATGGGAGCACGGATGAGGTCAGATACAAAATCGACGGTCATTTAGCGGCCGAAATCGAGGTCGCCGTTTGATGAGGCACAGGGAGGTCGAGGCCGGTGATTATGGTAGTAGTAGTATTGTGATGATTGTTATGGTAGTAGTAGTATTGTGATGATTGTTGATGGTGATTATGGTAGTAGTAGTGGTGGTAGTAGTGATGGTGATTATGGTGGTACAGTATTATTATCCGGGCAGCGCCGGGTACCCCTGCTAGTATATATTATATATATATATATATATATATATATATATATATATATATATATATATATATATATATATATATATATATATATATATATATATATATATATATATATATATATATATATATATATATATATATATATATATATATACTGTATATATGCCACACACTCATTCACTTCCTGACAGTGATAAATTATCCTAATGTTAGCTGCGTCAGACCGTCACATGGAGGGGCTATTTGTAACAATACACACAAACCAAGACAACAACATGACAAATAACAGCTGCAAATTTCAACAACAACACAACTAAGACTACTACTACTAAGTTATGTTAGAAGGACCTCCATGATGTACTATCATTGTGGCATGACAAACATTATATTCAACAACCAGAATGTATTAACCAAATAAAACCTCAATGAAAATAGCAATTACGAATAGGAACATCTGCTTTTCAGACTACAAGTAACTGTTGTCACAATAATCTGTCTCCTCTACTACCAATTATCTTTCTAATTTACATCAACGACATAGATGAGGGTCTCACCTGTACAATCTCAAAATTTGCTGACGATACAAAAATTGCAAATAGCGTACTCTCAAAAGAACAAGTTGACGATATGCAACACAATCTAGATAAGTTGTCATGTTGGGCCCAAATTTGGCAAATGAGTTTCAATGCGGATAAATGTAAAGTACTACATATCGGATACCAAAATGAGAAAGCAAACTATTTGATGAATGGCACTCAGCTTAAGAATGTAAACAGAGAAACCGATCTGGGAGTAACAATATCGAGTAACCTAAAACCGAGTCAACAATGTTCAGAAGTTGTTAAGAAGGCAAACAAAATAATTGGCTTTATAGGCAGGTCATTTGAGCATAAATCCAAAGACGTTATCCTAACCCTTTACAATTCCTTAGTCCGCCCTCTTCTGGAATACTGCGTTCAATCCTGGTGCCCTTATTACCAAATAGATATAGACAAGCTAGAACGAGTTCAACGTAGAGTTACCAAAATTATACCTAGCCTAAAGAACAAACCATACGAGGAGCGTCTTAGAGAATTAAATGTATTTACTTTAACCCAGCGCAGATTAAGAGGCGACTTAATTCAAGTGTTCAAAATCATCAAAGGCATCGACAATATGAACTGTAGTAAGTACTGCACTATCGACCAATCTAATTACACGCGGGGAAACGGGTGCAAAATTATTGGTAAATCTTTTAACTCACACGAAGCTAAAAATGTCTTCTTCAATCGAGTTGTCAACTTATGGAACGGGCTTCCCCGAGATGTTATAGACTGCAGCACCGTTGATTCATTTAAACTTCGCCTAGACAAATATCTCGCATCAAACCCGCGACTGACTGCGTTTGTAAATGAATAACCTTATTTTATCCTCCCCTCAGTTACTAACCCATCTGTCCCATACTAACTTCCCAATCCTGCCACGGACATTAGTTCCAGGGCAGTAGTTCCCTTTCCAATGTTCCCTTACCCACTCTAAACCACTGTTTGGACACTTGATCCTCAGTGTTTTGGAGGACAAGCAGCCTAGAAGGGTCACTAGACCTGTTGTTGCTTGATTTCCTTTGTACTCCTTTGTACCTTTGTACTTCCAATGATTCATTCATTCCTTTACTACTACTACTACTACTACTACTACTACTACTACTACTACTACTATTTGTTCTACCACTCAGTCTGTATTTTCCCCCTCTGGACCTTAGACAGAGTTGGAACAGTCATTAATGCACATCAATGACCATAGAGCATGCACTCAGAGAGGGGGGGGGCTAAAACGCATCACAGTTCTCAAGAGGTTAATTTTTTTTTTTTTAAGAATCTCTAATTCGATATAATATATATATATACCGGTATATATATATATATATATATATATATATATATATATATATATATATATATATATATATATATATATAAAGAGAGAGAGAGCGAGCGAGAGAGAGAGAGAGAGAGTTAGTTTACATAGATGTTAATAATAATATTTACCTGTTAACCCATTCAGTACCCATGCCGTCCTTTTAAATTTATTCTGGCTAATATTAGGTAATTGTATTCCGTTTATCAAGGCCCCCCAGCAATCAACAGGCTTCGGACTATCTCGCTTAACCATTTATACTACCATAGATCCTTCTTAAACTGCATAGAAGTGACTAAATGTAGCTAGAATATAATTAATAAGACGTCACCGGTACAGTAGGGGCTAAAGAAGGGGGGGGGGGGGTTTCTGGCCCCATAAACCAACCGAGCTCTTACCAACTATGTCATGATGTAAACACGATTCTGACAGTAAGCCTCCTCTGTTAACCCCTTCCGTACCGTTTATTGTATTTTGGCTACTACAAAATATTTCAAGACCTTTTGCTCCATTGCTTTGTCAATTTTGAGATCTTTCGTGCCATTTAGGTGTCTAGAGTTTCCAGCGAATGATGGAAAGCCAGCAAATTACCAGAAATTGGCCTTTGTCTGGGCCATTCTACCGACAGGTCCGAACATATCCCCAGTTTATCGGGGCGGGGGGGGGGGGGGGGGGGGGGGGGGTGGGGGGGGGGGGGGGGGGGGGGGGGGGGGGGGGTGGGGGGGGGGGGGGGGGGGGGGGGGGGGGGGGGGGGGGGGGGGGGGGGGGGGGGGGGGGGGGGGGGGGGTGGGGGGGGGGGGGGGGGGGGGGTGGGGGGGGAATTTTGTAAGCTTGATGGAGTTCTTGGTTTCGCAAAACAAAAATAAATAATACATATACAATATAAATAGTAATACAAAGTAAAGATAAATAATACATACACAATAAATAATACATACACAATATAAATAATACATACACAATATAAATAGTAATACAAAGTAAAGATAAATAAATCTGTGGTTAAGCCATTATTGGACTAATAGGAACATGCTTGTAGTGGCGCCCTCTATCCCGACACCTTCTCTATTAAGGAGGGACAGTAGTTAGTTTTAGTCTATTAAGGGGGGACAGTAGTTAGTTTTAGTCTATTAAGGGGGGACAGTAGTTAGTTTTAGTCTATTAAGGGGGGACAGTAGTTAGTTTTAGTCTATTAAGGGGGTACAGTAGTTAGTTTTAGTCTATTAAGGGGGGACAGTAGTTAGTTTTAGTCTATTTTTGTATTCATATATTTGTTTTAGTGTCCTCGCTAGCCCTCCATCAAGCTTTAAAAAACACTCCCTAGACCGATAAATTTGTACATTTTTTGATAGAAAAATTTCCCGGCCGAAGGCCGGCGTCCTCTTAAAAATACAGGCTCACTATCGCTAGCCAGGAAAAAATCGACACTTAAATGGCACGAAAGTTCTTAAAATTGACAAGGAAATGGGACGAAAGTGGTAAAATAGCCAAACTCATGGTTGGAACGCCTTAAAATCTCAAAACAAATGGGGCTAAACATGAGGGAGTAGGGGGTCGAGAAAACCCCTCTGCCTCATGACACATTATGGGGCTCTATTTTGGCTATTAACCCTTTGATGATTATCACGCGTTTTGACGCATTCTGGCTATCATTAGACGATTGTATACAGTTTAAGAAAGATCTGTGGGAATTATAAGTGTAAATACTATCTCGAATAACCCTCTGACGTCCATATGCCCTTCCTAATCTGAATAAAGTCGTCTAATAATAGGCGGAAAACAGAAAGGAAATGCGTTTTAGATTTGGAAATGGCGAATACAGTAGATTATTTGATTATATTCAGGAAGGATCTGTAAGAGTTGGGGGTTTAATTGAGATTAATAATGCCCCTTACATTGTTCGAGGTCCTTAGTAAGCTGTAAACAATTAATGATAATGTCAAACATGTTAGGAGAGGTATCCTGACCAGGATTCGAACCAATTCTCTCCATACATCATTGTGAGAGTTGGACACTGTATCCACTCGACCATGAGGTCTTTCCTTAAGGGGAGACTGGCCTTTTGTTTGGTCTATTAATTAGTTTATTCATACATATTTTTAGTTTCCTCCCTAGACCTTCTTCTTCTTCTTTTGAACCCGCCCGCAGACCGTGCAGATCCACAGGGCTGACCTTTAAATCGGTACTGGCTCAGAAACGTTAGTAGGAGGGAAAGTTTAGAGTAGAAGGATAGTTTAAGGGACATTTTTTTTTTTTGTATAAACCCCCCCCCCCTCCCCCTCACCGCCGCTCCCCCCTCCCCCCCTACCCCTTTCTCTTCCTCCACATTTTCTTCACCATCTCCATGTCTTGTGTTTCCATCTCCTGTGTTAACCCCAATAGCGCCCCTACCCCTCTATCGTCTCTCTGCTTTATCTCCTCCCACCCCCTCTCCCCAACTCTATTCCTTATGTATCCCTCCAACTCGTCTCTCTCCTCATTATATCTTGGACATTCCGTTACTATGTGCTCTACGTCCTCCACTATTGGGTCTCCTCCCATTTCACATTGATTGCAGTGCGGTCCCACTCCATTCCATCTCCTTGTTCTCTCATTCGTCTCTAGCGATCCTGTCCTTGCTTTAAACAGTAGTTTCGATCCCCATCCTCCATCATAGAAAAGCTCTCTAGCTGGTTTTTCCTTCTCTCTGTAATATGACAGCGTGGCTTTATTATCTACCCCTTCCCTCCACTTTTTTCTCCCCTCCTCCTTTATCCCTTTCTCTATCTCTCTGATACATCCTCTCCCATTTTCCAGTATGACCCACTCCTCTCTCCCATTTCGTTTTCTAAATTCCCCTCCCACACGGTCCTGTTTTATATTTATCCTCCCCAACCTTCTTTTGCACTCTCTGTTCCATTTACTTTCCTCGCTCGCCCATCTGTATACCTTCCCCGGCCACCTATCTTCCTCCATCCCCTCTAGCCTCACTTTGTACTTCCCTTTCGCTTTCCCAATCCTTTCCTCAAACGTACTCCACCCCATCTCCCCTCGGATTGCTTCTTGTGCTACGTATTTATTTGCCCCCAATCCTGTCCTCCCGATTTTATTTTGTAAAGTTTCTAATTTCTTCGTTTCTGCCTCTGTTGTTTCTACCGCCTCTAAGCCGTACATTATTGCAGGTACTCCTAATCCTTTCCACAGCCCTCGCACTATTTCGTAGCTATTCGCTCTTAACCTTGTCGCGTTCCATAGTCTCCCATTCCATTGTTGCATTTGTCCAATCTTTTCACTTTTCGCCTTCTCAAACCCTTTCTCCGTAATTGTTACCCCCAGATATTTATACTCCCTTGTCTTCTTCATTCTGTTTCCTTCCAGTGTCCATTCCTCGTCCTCTTGAAGCTCTCCATTCATTTTCATCACTTGGCTCTTTTCTTTACTAAATCTTACTTCTAGTTCCTCCCCGAATCTCGTTGCTTCCTCTAGTAGTCTCTGCAACCCTCCTCCAGTTTCTGCCATCAGAACTACGTCGTCAGCAAAGAGGAGTACCCCCAGTCTTTCCTTGTTTATCTGTTTATCTCCATCAAGCTTAGAAAAACAACCCCTAGACCCCCCTTCAAGAGAAATTTGTACATTTTTCGGTAGAAAAATTTCCCGGCCGAAGGCCGGTTCCTCTTAAAATTGTTGGCTCGCTATCGCTCGCCAGGAAAAAATCGACACCTAAATGGCACGAAAGGTCTTAAATTGACAACGAAATGGGGCGAAAGGTGCTAAAATCACCAAACTAATGGGCCGAACGTCTTATATTATCAAAACTAGTGGGGCTAAACATGAGAGAGAAGGGGGTGCAGAAAAACGGTCTTCCTCCCCTTAACTCAATAAAATCGTTCAATGGCACTGATTGGCGTGTGTTCTCCTTCACACGGTGTTTAGGAGGGTACAGTCGCGCTAATAAGTCATGTCCCAGTTGCGCTAATAAGTCATGTCCCAGTTGCCATTACATTTGGCTCGCTCTGCGCTGTATTAATGTCTGTCAGATGTTAAATAGGGTGGGTATGTGTAGGAACATGTTGGCATATCTCACTCAAAAAGAAGAAATCGTGTGTAAATATTGCTGATACCAATTATTTATCAAAACATACTTGGTGCCAAGACATCACTTATTAGTGCGACTGTACATGGAGGGAAAGTTAACCCATACAGTACCGGTGCTGGCCTTTTAACTATATTCTGGCTGGTATTAGACGATATTACTCAGGTTACAAAAGGCCTCCAGCAATTAACAGACTTGGAACTATCTCACTTGGCCCTTTTTACTGCCCCAGACCCTTCCTAAACTGCACCAAATCGTCTAAATATAGCCAGAATATAATGAAAAACACGTCACCGATACAGAAGGGTTTAATGTGAGAGTTAAGGGAGCCCACATAGCTTTAGTTCTCTTTCTCTCCCTCTCTCTTTGGGTTTTAGCCATTCGGCCCCATTCAGCCTACTGTTTTAAGACGTTTACCCCCATCCAGGTGTCAATATTTTCCTGGCGAGCGGTAGCAAGCCAGCATACATATATTTTTGACAGCAAGCTAAATTTGTAAATTTTTCGATAAAAAGATTTCTTTGGCGAAACCGGATTTCTCCATACAATGTTGGCTCGCTATTGCTCGCCAGGAAGAAATCGACACCTGGATGGCGATACACGTCTTAAAACAGTTGGCTGAATGGGGCCGAATGGATACAAGCCAGGGAAAGTGAGAACAGGAGAGAAAGCCGGTGAGAGAGAAAGTGTGACTTGTGACATGATCTATAATCCGTGTTACAATCACTGCGCTAGTTACCCCCTTTGCCGTATTATTAAGGGGAGACGGTCGTTTTTCGGGTCCCCTTTTTCCCTCGTGTTTAGTCCCATTAGTATTTTTAGATTTTTAGACGTTTGGCCCATTTGTTTGGCGAATTTAAGACCTTTCGTCCCATTTCGTTATAAATTTTAAGACCTATCTTGCCATTTAGGTGTCGATTTTTTTCCTGGCGAGCGATAGCGAGCCTGTAGTTGTAAGAGGAATACCGAAAAATGTAAAACAATATCTTGGGGGGGGGGGGGGAATCTAGGGGATGTTTTTCTAAGTTTTAGGGATGTCTAGCGAGGAAACTAAGAATTTATGAATGAATGAATTTATAGGCCAAAAAAACAGTCAGTGTCCCCTTAACCCCTTCTGTACCGTCGACATCCCTATTATTGTATCCTGGCTACTACTAATCGATGTTCTTCAGTTTAGGAAGGATGTCTAGCAATTATAAGGCTTCTAAAACGATCTCCATGATCCATCATCCCTTTCAGCTACTACAGATCCTTCCTAAGCTGCATAACATCGTCTAAATATAGCTAGAACAAATCTAACAGAAGTTGCTGGTAGAGAAAGGGTTCAGGGATTGCTTTTTCTGGATCCCTTCTCCCTCATGTTAAGCCCATTTGATTACTTAGTGGCGAGCGATAGCGAGCCTCCAATTTAGAAGGTTCCCGCCTCTAGTTCGAGCATTTTCTACCGAAAAATGCACAAATTTATCTCAAGGGAGAGTCTTTGGTGTATGTCTAGCGAAGAAAGTAAAGCATATAAATAATAACGTAAATGAAATAATAAACCAATAAATACAAATCTGGCCTTAATGTGTAAGTTAAGGGGAGACGGATTTTTTTTCTATTAATTTATTTATTCCTCTATTTCTTAGTGTTTTCTCTAGACCTCCATCAAGCTTAGAAAAATACCCCCTAGACCCCCCTTCAAGATAAATTTGTAAATTTTTCCGTAGAAAAATGTCGCGGCCGAAGGCCGTTTCATCTTAAAATGTCAAGCTCGCTATCGCTTGCCAGGAAATAATCTACACCTAAATGGCACGAAAGGTCTTAAAATTGACAACGAAATGGGGCGAATGTGGTTAAAATCGCCAAACTAATGGGCCGAACGTCCTATAATATCAAAACAATTGGGACTTAACACGAGGGAGAAAGGGGGACCAGAAAAACGGCTAGCCTCCCCTTAAAGAGAGAAAGTGTGGAGTGTGTGTGATGATCTATGTGTGTGTTAGTGTGTTATTATTACCCCGACACACCACACTGTACACTGTACACCCAGAGTGATATCGTATGTTAAGGGGGATCGCCGTTTTTTTTTTTATCTTTCTCTCCTTTTCTCTCTTTCCCTGGCTTGTATTCCTTCGGCCCCATTCAGCCAACTGTTTTAAGACGTTTATCCCCATCCAGGTGTCGATTTATTCCTGGCGAGCGATAGCAAGCCAGCATTGTATGGAAAAATCCGGCTTCGCCGGAGAAATTTTTCGATAGAAAAGTGTACAAATTTAGCTTGCTGTAAAAAAAATATATATATGCTGGCTCGCTAGGAAAATATTGACACCTGGATGGGGGTAAACGTCTTAAAACAGTATGCTGAATGGGGTCAAATGAATACAACCCAGAGAGAGAGAGAGTGAGAAAGAGCGAAAAAAACGAGGTGGGCCTCCTTAAGCGGTTACATAAACTAGCGGTAGAGTACAGCCCCCCCCCCCCTCTTCCTATCATACACAGTTATCTTAACCCCTTCTGTACCGTCGACGTCTTCTTAATTTTATTCTAGCTATATTTAGACGATTTTATGAAGCTTAGGAAGGATCTGTGGTACCGTCGTTAAAAGGCTTGCTTGAGATAGTTGGAAGCCTAACAATTGCCAGAGATCCTTCCTAAACAGAGTATAATCGATCAGTAGCGGCCAGAATAAATGAAAAAGGATGTGGACGGTACAGAAGGGGTTAATATCTCATTGGGTGGCCTATTATATCATAGGAAACGTTGGCCTAACAATGTAAGGCAGATAATATTCTAATGCTGGCTTTGCAACATGGCCGCTTTATAATCCACTATGGTTCAGGGGACATGGGCCGGTTTTCTGGACCACTTTCTCCCTAATGTTTAGCCCCATTAGTTTTCAGATGTTAAGATGTTTGCCCAATTAGTTAGTCGATTTTAAGACATTTCGCCCAATTTCTACGTCAATATTTAGACCTTTCGTGCTATTTAGGTGTCTATTTTTTCCCTGGCGAACGATAGTGAGCCTGTAATGTAATTTTTCTACCGAAAAATGTACAAATTAATGTAGAAGGGATGATTTTTTGAATTCTAGGGCGGAAACTAGAAAAATAATGATTACATGCAAAAATCGCCCAAAAAGTGAACCATTAAGAGCTATAATAAACGTTCCCCATCACCGTTCCCCATCACCGTTCCCCATCACCGTTCCTCAATTGCAGTTCTACAGGGGAAACTTTCACTTTTGCCGGCAAACTTTCTCGGCAATTCTAGTAGCCTGTGGCAGCTTTTGAATTAAAGTTTTATTATAATTTAAGAACTAAAGCAAACTATTTCATTCTAGTTATTGACGTTGTTATTGATGTTGTGTTGTTGTTGTTGTTGTTGTTGTTGTTGTTGTTATTGTTGCTATTGATGTATTTGTTAACCCCTTCTGTACCGGCGACGTCTTTTTAATGCCATTCTAGCTATATTTAGATTATTTGTATGGAGTTTAAGAAGGATCTGTGGTAGTTAAAAGGATTGGTCGAGATAGTTTGAGCCATAATTTTGCTAGAAGTCCTTCCCAAGCTGAATAAAATCGTCTAATGGTATCCAACAGAAAGTCATAAAGGACGTCACCAGTACTGAATGGGTTAACCCCTTCAATACCAGTGACGTCCTTTCATCTATATTCAGGCCATGATTATACGATTGTATTCAGCTTGGGAAGGACCTCTAGCAATATTAAGGCTTCAAACTATCTCAACCAAGCCTTTTAACTACCACTGATCCTTCCTAAGCTTCATCATATTATCTGAATAAAACTAGAATAAAATATAACACACGTCGCTGGTACCCAAATGGTTAACGAGCCCAGAAAAATTGCAAGAAGAAAGTTGACGATTGAATATTGGTGGAATAAACGAGCGTCTGACTACACTATATCTTAACTTATATATTATATAGTTTAAAGAGAGACAGACCGTTTTTCTGGACCCCCCTTCTCTCTAATGTTTAGCCCCACTAGTTTTGAGATTTTAAGACGTTGGTTCCATTAGTTTGGGGATTTTATGACTTTTCACCCCATTTCTTTGTCAATATTAGCACCCTTCATGCCATTTAGGTGTCGTTTTTTTCCTTTGCGAGCAATAGCCAGCCTGTAATTTTAGGAGGAATCGGCCTTTGGCCGGGACGTTTTTCTACCTAAAAATGTACAAATCTATCTTGAAGGAAGGGGGGTCTAGGGGATGTTTTTCTAAGCTTGATGGAGGTCTACGGAGGAAACTAAAACAATATATGAATAAATGAATTAATAGACCAAACAAACAGCCACTGTCCCCTTAATTGCCGCTACCCACGCTAAAGAGACCCCGTGCCTGTTAAAGTTGCCCCAAAGAGTGCAGGTGTGTGTGTGTGTGTGTGATGGTGTGTATGTGTGTGTGCGCGTGTGTGTATGTGTGTGTGTGTGATGGTGTGTGTGTGTGTGTGTGTGATGTGTGTGTGTGTGTGTAATAATAATAATAATAATAATAATAATAATAATAATAATAAACGGTTTATTAAAGAATGGCAGCCTCATGAGCTGAAAATACACATTTTACAATTAGTGGATGAACATGAGATGTACAGATATGAAAATGGTAAGCTCAGTTTACAATGGGTGAGTATAATATACTTTACATTAAAACAAGAAATTAATACAATAATTATGCTAGTGCAAAATACAAATTATCATAAATTAACCATGAGAGTAAGTGATTTACAGTGCATATACAGTACACATTTATTTTACTCATATATATACAGAACATACATATATACGCATACGTACACACATAAATACGCATATATATATATACATACATATACAAGAACATAAGAACATGCAGTAAGTGTGCACATGCCCGTATACATAAACGCTCACGTATGCAAACAAACATACATACATACAAAAACTGTTCTGGTAGGGTCAGGTGAGGCTAATAATGGCAGTTAAATCCTTGGGAGAGATTAAATGAGGTAATTGGAAAAGGGTTAATGGGGCAACGGACTGTAGGTCAGGTAAAGCCAATTAGAATGGAATGTCAAACGTCGGAAGAGATCAAATGAGGATTTGAAAGGGTTAAGGCGAAATGGCCTACGGGTCGGTCCGTACAGGTAGGGTCAGGTAAAGCTTACTACAATGGGAGGTAATCCTCGGTAGAGAACAAAAGAAGAATATAAAATAAGGAGAGACAGCTGGGGGGAATTATAGTATATGGGACATTCTTCAGTGTGTGTGTGTGTGTGTGTGTGTGTGTGTGTGTGTGTGTGTGTGTGTGATAGAATACTCTCAGCCGGGCTCGAGCCTCGAACCACAAACAGTATACACTATAGACACACATATATAGATAATTAACGCATACACATACACATAATACGCACAAATACATACGTGCGTGTGCGTGCGTGTGTGTGTGATGGTAGGTGTGTGTGTGTGTGTGTGTGACGGTGTGTGTGATGGTGTGTGTGTGTGTGTGTGTGTGTGGTGGGTGATGATGTGTGTGGTGAGTGATGATGTGTGTGTGGTGGAGTGATGATGTGTGTGGATGTGTGTGGGTGTGGATGTGTGTGTGTGTGTGTGTGGTGAGTGATGATGTGTGTGGATGTGTGTGTGTGTGTGTGGTGAGTGATGATGTGTGTGGGTGTGGGTGTGGATGTGTGTGTGTGTGTGTGTGTGTGTGTGTGTGTGTGGTGATGATGTGTGTGTGTGTGTGTGTGTGTGTGTGTGGTGAGTGATGATGTGTGTGTGTGTGTGTGTGTGTGGTGAGTGATGATGTGTGTGGATGTGTGTGTGTGTGTGTGTGTGTGTGTGTGGTGAGTGATTGACAGTGTGTGTGTGTGTGTGTGTGTGTGGTGAGTGATGATGGTGTGTGTGTGTGTGTGTGATGATGGTGAGTGATGATGTGTGGGGCTGTGTGTGTGTGTGTGTGTGGTGAGTGATGATGTGTGTGGATGTGTGTGTGTGTGTGTGTGTGTGGTGAGTGATGATGTGTGTGGATGTGTGGATGTGTGTGTGTGTGTGTGTGTGTGTGTGTGTGTGTGTGGTGAGTGATGATGTGTGTGGATGTGTGTGTGTGTGGTGAGTGATGATGTGTGTGGATGTGTGTGTGTGTGTGTGTGTGTGTGTGGTGAGTGATGATGTGTGTGGATGTGTGTGTGTGTGTGTGTGTGGTGAGTGATGATGTGTGTGGATGTGTGTGTGTGTGTGTGTGTGTGTGGTGAGTGATGATGTGTGTGGATGTGTGTGTGTGTGTGTGTGTGTGTGGTGATGTGTGATGGATGTGTGTGTGTGTGTGTGTGGTGAGTGATGTTGTGTGTGTATGTGTGTGTGTGTGTGTTGAGTGATGATGTGTGTGTATGTGTCTCTGTGTGTGTGTGGTGAGTGATGATGATGGTTAATGGTGTGTGTGTGTGTGTGTGTGTGTGTGGTGATGATGTGTGTGGATGTGTGTGTGTGTGTGTGTGTGTGTGGTGAGTGATGATGTGTGTGGATGTGTGTGTGTGTGTGTGTGTGGTGAGTGATGATGTGTGTGGATGTGTGTGTGTGTGTGTGTGTGGTGAGTGATGATGTGTGTGGATGTGTGTGTGTGTGTGTGTGTGTGGTGAGTGATGATGTGTGTGTATGTGTGTGTGTGTGTGGTGAGTGATGATGTGTGGATGTGTGTGTGTGTGTGTGTGTGTGTGTGTGGTGAGTGATGATGTGTGTGGATGTGTGTGTGTGTGTGTGTGTGTGTGTGTGTGTGGTGAGTGATGATGTGTGTGGATGTGTGTGTGTGTGTGTGTGGTGAGTGATGATGTGTGTGCATGTGTGTGTGTGTGTGTGTGTGTGTGTGTGGAGTGTGTGTGGATGTGTGTGTGTGTGTGTGTGTGTGGTGAGTGATGATGTGTGTGGATGTGTGTGTGTGTGTGTGTGTGTGTGTGTGTGTGTGTGTGTGTGTGTGTGTGTGTGTGTGGATGAAAGTCTACGAGAGAAAGGGCAGGTGAATGAGGGAAAGTCATGGGGGATTCACACGAGCTATTTTTTCCCCCGCTGTTTAAGGGGGGATGGGCCGGTTTTCTGGACCCCTTTCTCCCTCATGTTTAGCCCCACTAGTTTTGAGATTATAAGACGTTCGGCCCATAAGTTTGGCGATTTTAAGACCTTTCGCCCCATTTCGTCGTCAATATTTAGACCTTTCGTGCTATTTAGGTGTCGATTTTTTTCCCTGGCGAACGATAGTGAGCCTGTAATGTTGGAAGAACCGGCCTTCGGCCGGGAAATTTTTCTACCGAAAATGTTTACAAACCAATCTAGAAGGGGGATCTAATGAATGTTTTTTTTTTTAAATTTGATGGAGGTCTAGGGAGGAAACTAGAAAAATAATTAATACATGCAAAAATCGGCCAAAAAGTGAAGCATCCCCCTTAACCCTTTGATTTCCAGCGACGTGTGTTCTATTTTATTCTAGCTATATTTAGACGATATTATGCAGCCTAGGAAGGATCTGTGGGTAGCTAAATGGGTTGGTTGATATAGTTTGAAGCCTTATTATTGCAAGAAGTCCTTCCTAAGCTGAATATAATCATCTAAGAGTTGTCAGAATATGATGAAAAGGACGTCCCTGGTACTGAATGGGTTAACCAAAATCAAAGTGGTTAGCAATCGGCACTTTTTTTTTTTTTTTTTTTTTTACATTTCGGGGTTAGTTTGAATTGGTATCGGCCACTAGGTTCAAAGTAAAATAAGGCTTAGGCACATTAGCGGCTTTAAGGCTTAGGCACATTAGCGGCTTTTTTGATGACTTTTCATTGTAAATTTGATTCTGGGAACATTGATTTGTGCAGTGGTAGATACGACAACTAGCCTGAACATTGATTTGTGCAGTGGTAGATACGACAACTAGCCTGAACATTGATTTGTGCAGTGGTAGATACGACAACTAGCCTGAACATTGATTTGTGCAGTGGTAGATACGACAACTAGCCTGAACATTGATTTGTGCAGTGGTAGATACGACAACTAGCCTGAACATTGATTTGTGCAGTGGTAGATACGACAACTAGCCTGAACATTGATTTGTGCAGTGGTAGATACGACAACTAGCCTGAACATTGATTTGTGCAGTGGTAGATACGACAACTAGCCTGAACATTGATTTGTGCAGTGGTAGATACGACAACTAGCCTGAACATTGATTTGTGCAGTGGTAGATACGACAACTAGCCTGAACATTGATTTGTGCAGTGGTAGATACGACAACTAGCCTGAACATTGATTTGTGCAGTGGTAGATACGACAACTAGCCTGAACATTGATTTGTGCAGTGGTAGATACGACAACTAGCCTGAACATTGATTTGTGCAGTGGTAGATACGACAACTAGCCTGAACATTGATTTGTGCAGTGGTAGATACGACAACTAGCCTGAACATTGATTTGTGCAGTGGTAGATACGACAACTAGCCTGAACATTGATTTGTGCAGTGGTAGATACGACAACTAGCCTGAACATTGATTTGTGCAGTGGTAGATACGACAACTAGCCTGAACATTGATTTGTGCAGTGGTAGATACGACAACTAGCCTGAACATTGATTATCATACGTGATTGAATTCGTATAAAAAGTAGAATTGCAAAGCTTCCAAAACCAGAGTTAATAATAAATAATAAGACATAAAAAAGAAAAAAGAAAAAGTTATTAGACCTATACAATAAAGTACGGCACTACATAACAATAAAGTACGGCACTACATAACAATAAAGTACGGCACTACATAACAATAAAGTACGGCACTACATAACAATAAAGTACGGCACTACATAACAATAAAGTACGGCACTACATAACAATAAAGTACGGCACTACATAACAATAAAGTACGGCACTACATAACAATAAAGTACGGCACTACATAACAATAAAGTACGGCACTACATAACAATAAAGTACGGCACTACATAACAATAAAGTACGGCACTACATAACAATAAAGTACGGCACTACATAACAATAAAGTACGGCACTACATAACAATAAAGTACGGCACTACATAACAATAAAGTACGGCACTACATAACAATAAAGTACGGCACTACATAACAATAAAGTACGGCACTACATAACAATAAAGTACGGCACTACATAACAATAAAGTACGGCACTACATAACAATAAAGTACGGCACTACATAACAATAAAGTACGGCCCTACATAACAATAAAGTACGGCCCTACATAACAATAAAGTACGGCCCTACATAACAATAAAGTACGGCCCTACATAACAATAAAGTACGGCACTACATAACAATAAAGTACGGCACTACATAACAATAAAGTACGGCACTACATAACTTTTTTGAACTATACTATTTCAATATTGATTCGAGTTTTCGCTGGGTATGTCTGTAAATAGGAAAGCTTAATTAGATAAATATTGATAATTAGAGAAATATTGATAAAGCACCAAGAGGCACAATCCACTTTTTTCTGGACCACTTTCTCCCTCTTGTTTAGCCTCATTAGTTTTCAGATGTTAAGATGAATGCCCCATTAGTTACTCGATTTTAAGACCTTTCGCCCCATTTCTTCGTCAACATATAGACCTTTCGTGCTATTTAGGTGTCGATTTTTTCCCTGGCGAACGATAGTGAGCCTGTAATGTTGGAAGAACCGGCCTTCGGCCGGGCCATTTTTCTACCGAAAAATTTACAAATTAATCTAGAAGGGGGATCTAATGCATGTTTTTTTTTTAAATTTGATGGAGGTCTAGGGAGGAAACTAGAAAAATAATGAATTCATGCAAAAATCATTCAAAAAGTGAACCATCCCCCCTTTAATAAAATAAGAATAAGAGGGAGAGGAAGAGGAAGAAATAAGAAGACCTAGAAGGAGGAGCAAGGAGACAGGGAGAAAAGATGAACATAACTATAGTCTATTCGCTGTAAGTAGGCGAACAATCTTGACTACTATCCCCTGTAACTCAAAAAGGACTTGAACAAATTGGCTGTAAATTTCCGCATCTATTCCTTGACCGACTCTTCCCAAATGGTAGAAATATTAGCTCGATTACTCTAGTCGTTTTCTGAGTTACAGAGGTTATAAAGCGGTCATGATTTCTCGCCTACTTACAGCGAATAGACTATAGCATGGAAACATAATTACAGGTTATAGATGCTGTTGGTGGGGGGGGGGGGGTATATCGTTTATGGGGGGATGGATGTATATATTTGCCTGCTTTAATTAGTGTTATATTGTTGTTTTAGTTTCCTCCCTAGTAATCCATCAGTCTTAATTAAAACACCCCCAAAACCCCTCTTCAGGATAAATTTGTAAATTTTTCGGTAGAAAAATGACTCGGCTGAAGACCAGTTACCACTATATTACAGGCTCGCTATCGCTCGCCAGGAACATAATCGACACCTAAATGGCACGAAAGGTCTTAATATTGACAACAAGTGGGGCGAAAGGTCTTAAAATCGCCAAACTAATGGGTCAAACGTCTTAAAATCTCGTAACTAGTGGAGCTAAACATGAGGGAGAAAGGGGTCCAGAGAAACCAACTCTCCCCCCCCCCCGTTTAAAAGGAAAGTCAGATATAAATAGTCTGTGGGAAAGAGAACCAAAACATGGGAGAGAGAGAAAGAGAGAGAGAGAGACAGACGAGACAGAGACAGAGAGAAAGACAGAGACATAGAGAGAGAGATAGAGAGACAGAGAGAAAGAGACAGAGAGAGAGAGAGAGAGAGAGAGAGAGACAGAGACACAGTCGTAACTAGTGGAGCTAAACATGAGGTAGAAAGGGGTCCAGATAAACCAACTCTCTCCCCCCCCCCCCCCCGTTTAAAAGGAAAGCCAGATATAAATAGTCTGGGAAAGAGAAACAAAACATGGGAGAGAGAGAGAGAGAGAGAGAGAGAGAGAGAGAGAGAGACAGACGAGACAGAGACAGAGAGAGAGAGAGACAGACAGAGACAGAGAGAGAGAGAGACAGAGAGACAGGCAGAGACAGAGAGAGAGAGAGAGAGAGAGAGAGAGAGAGAGAGAGAGAGAGAGGTACCATAATACAGCCTAGTCCCACGGTCCACAGGTGTTGCCAGGTACCACCCTCCTCCACCAGTCACGGTATATAAGAGCGAGCCCCCACGATGTTACCTTCACTTTCATTACAACACTCAACAGGTAAGGTTGGATATATACAGTATACTCCATTCATTAAAGGCAGGCTTAATATCTTGACTACTAACCTCGATAATTAAAATATCGACTCGAATAATCGACATCATATTTCTACCATTTGGGAAGTGTCAGCCAGGGAATAAGTGAACATTTATAGTCCATTTGCTCTAGCCCTTTTTGAGTTACTGATGTTAAGGGAGCCCAGACGGTATTGTGCAGCATAATTTACTGGTTCGGCTCAATGGTTTAAGGAGGGGGTTTAGTTTGCTCTCTAAACCTCTATCAAACTTAAAAAAACACCCACAAGACCCCCCTTCGATATGAATTTGTACATTTTTCGGTAGAAAAATTTCCCGGCCGAAGGCCGATTCCTCTTCAAATACAGGCTCGCTATCGCTCGCCAGGAAAAACATAGACACCTAAATGGCACGAAAGGTCTTAATATTGGCAAAGAAATGGGGCAAAAGGTCTGAAAATCGCCTAACTAATGGGCCGAACGTCTACAAATCTAAATAATAATGGGACTAAACACGAGGGAGAAAGGGGACCAGAAAAACGACCGTCTCCCCTTAAGAGTCACAATTTCTGGACTATAGCACACACACACACACACACACACACACACACTAACTCATCCAGTACAGTATTTCAACCAGTATCAACAACTCAACCCGTTACCAAGTCTGCCAATACTCTTAGCTTAGGTTTTAGAACTTGCACCGGTTTACTGGCCCTGGTGGAAACTACTTCATTTGATCCCGTAAAGAGCATTAACTAACTAAGGGGAGATGGTTCAATTTTTGGGCGATGTTTGAATGTATTAATTTTGTTTTCTAGTTTCCTCCCTAGACCTCCATCAAATAAAAAAAAAAAAAACATCCATTAGAATCCCTTTCTAGATTAATTTTTACATTTTCGGTAGAAAAATGTCCCGGCCGAAGGCCGGTTCTTCCAAAATTACAGGCTCACTATCGTTCGCCAGGGACAAAATCGACACCTAAATAGCACGAAAGGTCTAAATATCGACGAAGAAATGGGGCGAAAGGTCTTAAAATCGACTAAATAATGGGGCAAACATCTTAACATCTGAAAACTAAGGGCCGTCTTTTCAGTCAGTTATTTACGAGCTGGGTCCCACAGTATATCCTGGTACTATATATTTACGAGCTGGGTCCCACAGTATATCCTGGTACTATATATTTACGAGCTGGGTTCCACAGTATATCCTGGTACTATATATTTACGAGCTGGGTCCCTCAGTATATCCTGGTACTATATATTTACGAGCTGGGTTCCACAGTATATCCTGGTACTATATATTTACGAGCTGGGTTCCACAGTATATCCTGGTACTATATATTTTACTGTTACTTTTGCATTATCAAACAAAGAAACAATTGTAAATGCCACTTCCTGAATGTTTAGAATGCTTATTGTAATTCCGAATGTCTGCGATATGAAATTGCAAATTAAGAAAGCAATTTTATATTCGATAGAGAGAGAAAACAAAATTGTTTGAAGACCTGGTCCACAAGTACCAATACGGTGGAGGCCTTCCTGGTACACTTGATGGCACTCTCTGTACCATGTCAAGTCCGGACACCAGATCACTGTAGGTATCCCACGGAGTCGGAGTATTCCTCACAATGTCTGACGGTGCACCGAGTGAAATGCCTGTTTGAAGGCGATATAAGCTGCAAGTAGCTCCTCTTGAAACTCAAGATGGCGTTCCACAAGGATCCGCAGCACCAAAATTCGGTCAAATGTTGATTTCTTGGGCGTAAAACCAGATTGCTCAAGTTTCTGGTCTTTGAGGGGATAATCCCTAAATCACATCACACATGCTTGGCACACTGAGAAGCGTAACACCTTGGTAGCTGTTGCAGCCATGTCATTCCTGGGAGATAAAAGTGTGTATATGCTAATTAACCCTACCAGAAATTCTTGAAGTTGCCGCACCAGACACATTGTTTTGTACAGTAAGCGACCTGGGCCCTTTAAATGGCGATATCCCGCAGTACTTCACTCTCCCTCTCCATCAATAATTCTTAATTATAAGCTATATATCGTACTTTCTATAGCTGACACACATTACAGTCATTGCATATTGATGCTCATTATATTTTAAAGTCATCAATAATATTAAATAACTTATATTTATATATATAAGGAAGAAGATATGTTCGCGTTTTCATTGTTAAGATAGTTAATCATCCTTATAATTTTGCTTTTAGTAATTTCTTGCTACATATGGTTTTAGTTTCCCACAACTACCATGCTATATAAGCATTTTTTTTTTTTTTTTTTTTCTATATTCCAACTACTCCCTCTCGGGCATAGGTCGAGAGCCTGTACATTTCACCGCTCAACACGGTGAAGCCCGTGAGGTCTTGTTCCAGTCTGGGGAGTGAGACATGCGAATCATCCATCATGGCTCGAAGCAGCTCCATCTCTGAAGCGGCTGGTTGCTTCGTTCAAGTGCTTCACCGTCTCATCCTCCAGACTCAGACCCTCACTCTCAGAACGCCACCTATTGAGCAGTGAACTCACTAGGCATTGTCTCCCTGTAACATATTTTGAATATGGGAATAGTCATACAGTGTTATTTAATCAGGGAACAATGAGGGTATTTTTTTGGCATTTCGGTGGGCTTTGTGGTAATGCACTGATACTAGGTACAGCACAAATTCAATCCCAATAATATCTTCCCATTGACATATCAGGATTTGAACCCGGGTCCATTGGATTACCAATCCAGTGGCATGACCACTCCACCACTTAGTGTAGTCATCTAGTATAAAATTATAGTAAAAACACGCAGAATCGTAAGAAATCGTGATAAACTTTGCATAGCCTAGGTCAGGCCTAGGTGTTGAGTATTGTTGATGTCGACAGACGTAGGTCTGGCGCGTCCACCAGAGGTCTCCGGTGAATTCCTGGTAGGGAGAATTATGGCTTGGGAGTTTACATTGTCTTTTTTCCTTGTTGACAGATTGCAAAAATGAGGCTACTGGTTTTGGTGACTCTAGCGGCGGCGGCGGTGGCGGTAGCGGCTGACGTGGTAAGTTCTCCGTATTAACATAATACAAATGAATGCAATACAAAAGTAAACAAATATAGAAAAGTTAGGGGTACACATATGGTTCTTTCTCAATTAAACCAAACGATCAATTGAATGTAATATACTGTATATCAGTACGTAGTCTATTATAACTAAAATGAGTGACTTCGCAGTAAATCTACTTCAACTCTCTCACTAATCTTATCCAGTAATTTACAGTTCCGTACATTATTTTCTACCACATAAACTTTGCATATACATAAACATTAACTGCTACTGATAGCAATAACATTTATATTAAAACTTCCATAAATGATTATATTCACCCACTTTCATCTCTAGTGGCCATCTTCCAGCATGTAGTAGATTTTAGAACAGATTCCTTAACCCCTTCTGTACCGGTCACGTCGTTTTCATGTAATTTCAGCTACATTTAGACGATTTTATGAAGCTGAGGAGGATATATGGTTGCTAAAAGTATTAACTGAGATAGTTGGTAGCGTTTTGATTGGCATACGTACTTCCTAAGCTGAATATAATCTTCTAATAATTGCCAGAATTTATTGAAAAGGACGGCACCGTTACTGTAAGGGTTAACGACTACTCATTGTTCAAGTAAGTTGCACCGCCATACTTGATGAACATAAGGTAATATTATAGGTTATACACTGAGAAATGGATGAATCAGAATGTTCACTGAAAACCAACAATAAGTATGCCATTGAACTGATAATGTTGGTAAATTTTGACTATATTAAGTTATTGCTAAACCACTTATAAGAGGTCTTAATCTGAGAAGTAAAGAAAATCGTTCAATAATAATAATAATAATAATAATAATAATAGCAACAAACTATTAAGACCTTTACAATCTCCCGCAGGACTACTCAACTGAACAGGAGGACAGTGCCGTTGTAGCTGATCTCGCTGTACCCACCCACCGCCAACTCCAGGCTGACGACGAGTTCGGGGAGTTCGAGCTACTGTCAGAGGATTTCGGCTTCTTCTCAGGTAACCCCCCCTTGCCCCGCCCCAGTGGCTTGACCTCTCTGGGGAACTTTAACGAACCTGCGCCTACCGGAGGATTCGCACCCGATCCACCTGTTGGAGGGCCAGCGCCATTCTCGATCCCTGAACTGGAAGAGTCGGTACCAGTCTTCAGTCAGTTACCAAGACTACCACAGAGGAAATCATTAGAGTCTCACACTTCCGATTCTGAGTTTACCACTCCTTCTTCCTCCTCTCATGAAGACTCACTAGAAGAGTCAACACCCCCACCACAGCCACAACCACAACCACAACACTCTTCACAACCGGCCAGCAACCACACCATTAACCCACAAGGTACGCAATTACGCGACCTTCCTCTTCATATGTAGACCATACCTCATTCAGTTTCTTTCCATCCATAAACCCTATACTAATTTGCTTCAATTCACCTTCAAATTGCTTTATGTCAACTTCTGGGGTGAAAACCTTCCTCTAGTTTTTCAAATTAGAAAGGTTTGATACCTTCACGCATTCTCCTTTACAAACTTCCTCCTATCTTCTTCTGGAAGCTCTCTTGTGTTACAGTATCTGTTGCCTTACCACAGTAACACACTGAGACACCACATCATACAATATTTATTGGCCTTTTGGGTTGTCTAATGTTTGTACTTAAAATATCTTAACATAATTCACTACATTTTTGTGTATCCTTATTGCTGACACATAGAAACTTAATTTTATTAAATTATTTACGAATTTGATATACCGGGTACGATTATAATTATAAAATCATTAATTAGCCTATACTATATATCTTACAGTGTGAACAATCAAATTGTTCTTGTAAGATGGAGCTGGAACTAATATGAAGTTCACAAGGGTTTTTATTTAGAAATAACCTTATTGGTATTATTTTATTATTCTACTTCATAATAATGAGAAAAGGTTTAACGAAATTATAATATAAAAGTAATTTTCATTTTCGTTAAGTTTAACATTGAATGCTTTAATTATGGCTTATGTTATGTAATTGATCCAATATAAGTGCATTAAATAGACCATTAGTTCAGTTCATTATTATCGGGTTAGTTGTACTAGACACATTCTATTACCATGTGCAACTGCTTTGGTAATTCATTATTGTTTAGTTTCAATTATTGATACAGGGGTTTTCCAATAATAATCATACTTCAGACTGCCATAACTGCCTCCCCCCTCCCCCCAAAAAATAAATAAATAAATAAATACATAAATAAATAAATAAATATAATATATAATATATATATATATATATATATATATATATATATATATATATATATATATATATATATATATATATATATATATATATATATATATATATATATATTAGACAGATAGAAGAAAAGAAAATAGTTAAATATAAAATAATAGCCTTGTTAGAAAATTAGGTTTGTAATTACCTCCGACTGGAAGTTATGTTTTTGCCTCAGTTTGACTTTGTCTGTCTGCTTGTCTGTAAACAAGATATCTCCTAAGTGATGGACCGATTATAACGAAATTTGGTGGGCAGATAAGATATGCAGCAAGGAAGAAGCATTTCAATTAAGGGAGCCTACCTCGCATTTATCTTTCTCTCCCTCTCTCTTTGGCTTGTATCCATTCGGCCCCATTCAGCCTACTGTTTTAAGACGTTTACCCCCATCCAGGTGTCAATATTTTTCTGGCGAGCGGTTGCGAGTCAGCATATATATATTTTTGCTTTGACAGCAAGCTAAATTTGTAAATTTTCGATAGAAAAATGTCTCCGGCGAAGCCGAATTTCTCCACACAATGTTGGCTCGCTGTCGCTCGCCAGGAAGAAATCTACACTTAGATGGAGATAAACGTCTTAAAACAGTTGACTGAATGGGGCCGAATGGATACAATCCAGGGAAAGAGAAAAAAGGAGAGAAAGATAAAAACAAATCCGGTGCCCCCCCTTAAGGAGGGTATCAGTAAAGTACATACCTCCACTATCGTAGGCGGAGTTATGTACTCTACCCAATGCCCCTCTACTTCCCTATGTAAAACTGGGATTGATTTTCGTAGATATTTCACAGACATAATTTATTGTAGAGTTTCCAATAATACCTTGAACGGCAGATACTATGTTACGAATTATATATAAAGTGATCTACCAATATTTGCATTAGCATCCCTCAAAATTCTCTATGCATATGTAATAGAATATCGCTTAATAACATTATTTACCAGGTCACAAAGACGATGATATATAGCACAGAAATTCATTATATATTTATTGATATATAATTAACCCAGCTCACGAAAAGGTTGCTGCTTTTTTATTATTTTGTTTTGTTTTAACTTTATTGACTTCATATGAACAGGATCACGCGAAGACAAAGTGTTAGTACTCCATGGACTTGCCAGTTCCCAATGGACCGTAACCTCACATACGTAATTGTTTGGGAGAAAACATTATTCCCCTCACAAAACAGATCCAAAGTCAATCATATATCATTATTTTGTTTTATCATATTGTTCCAGCTAACATCAAACTATCATATTCGACTTAGGAAAGATCCCTAATGTCCAAAGGATAAAACGAAAGTGTCTCAATCACTGACGATTTATATTTAATCTAGCTACCGCCAACCGATTGTATTGAGCATTGGAGAGACCTCTCATAGTGAAGGGGTAAATAGCTCTACATAACATTTACCCCTTCTGTACCAGCGACGTCTATTTACCAGCGACGTCTATTTAATTATTTATTCTAGCACTATTTAGACGATTTTGTGAAGCTAAGGAAGGATATATCATATATGGTAGCTAAAAGAATTAATTGAGATAGTCTTGGTAAACATCCTCCCTAAGCTGAAAACTATCGTCTAATAGTTAGCAGAATATAGTGAAAAGGATGTGACCGCCACTGAATGGATAGATAATAACCAAACCCCTCGCCCTCCCTCAGAAGACGGTCCCAAGCCCCACCAGAGACGACCTGCAGGAGGACGCAAGCCCGGCCGCCGACCCAACAGTAGCAGGTTCCCTTCCAAACGGCGCCCCCAGAAGAACCCCCGCCCGTCCCCCCAGAGAGAGGGCGCGGAGGATAACGTGGAGAAGAAGAAACGGCAACGAGGGAGGCAAAACCCTGTCAACAACAACAACAGCGGCAACAACAACAACAACGTCTACCGGGACAGGGAGGGAATTACAGGATTTATCAACGCTTTTAGGAGGCTGTTTGAGAGGATGATGGAGTAGAAGTGTGTCGGTGTGATGCAAAAATATTAAGGATAGCCGTTCCATTATGATGGTATAATATTAATTTAATTCTGGTTAACATTAGACAAAGACAAATGTTAGGAAGGACTTCTCGGAGCCAAAGGAGCTAAAACGATATCAGTAAACCCTCTGACTCCCACATCTTCCTGAACAAAATAATATTGTTTAATGATAGCTAGAACAAATTGAATAAATTTAGCACTATAATGAGGGGGTTAAGATGGATGGTGAGAAAGTCTATGTCAGGGTTTATTAGGCGTCATCGTTCATAGATCATGACCTCAGGAGCTTGTGGTGTGCATGAGAGTGACTCCATAGTTTGCAGGGATGCACTAATATAAGAGAAAGAAAATATATAAATTAATAGGAGGATTTAAGGAACTATTTCTACAATATCTTAGCTTGGTAATGTTTTGAAGATACTCTACTAATATTCTGACTGATGAAGTAATCAAAGGATATTAAATAATATCAAGAACATGTATATACAGAATGACCGAGTATTAGCTAGTAAACGAGGATTTATAGACTAATTACGAATATAAAGTTGTGGTTGAGAAGCTTATCAGTACTTACATTTATGAAGAGATTGCACAAGAGGAAGAATAGTAAATGAAAGATAATATAAAGGAATACATACGTAATATAGGCGTTTTAAAATTAAATTCGTTCGGGCTTCTGCCAAACGCTGTTCTTGGGAAGAATGATCTGTGGAGTTGTGGGAGAAGGATTGAAATATAAACAGGTAAAATCGAGATAGTATAGCTCACCTGATAGACTAGCTAACACGTCACGAGTTAGTTGGTGCACAGTTGTTTATAGATATACTTGAAAACTCATTACAAGCACGAGACAGAGCATTGACTAGTGAGATGCATGTGACAAATTGGTTTTAATAACACTAGATCAATGCATCATAATTTTTCCTTCAAAAAATTGCTCTTAGATAGCCTATTCCTTTTCGCGATTGTACCTTGCCTAATGCCATAGTTAGCTCATAATCCTGGCCATCAAGATATATACTGTTTCTTTTCAACTGACGATAAATTTAATCCCCAAGCAGCTAATTTCTCGATACTTAATGGAAAAATATGAAACAACTATGTTTCTTCTGTATCATATTAAGACTAGGTTTATATAATTAGCACCATTTTTTCACTACAAATTCTTTAAAATAACTGAAAAATCTCGATGGGAACTGTGCAATTTACTGTCAGTTGAAAAGAAACAAGAGTATAGTGTTTCTTACCTCAGCTATAATTTTGTTTATCATGAGTTAGTTAGCCGATTCAGTACTGGGAACATCTTTTGCATTATATTCTGGCAGCTACTAGACTTTTATTTAGATTAGAAAAGACGTGTACCAAGGAGATTTTTTTATTTTTTTCTATATTCCAACTACTCCCTCTCGGGCATAGGCTGAGAGCCTTTACACTACACCGCTGAACATGGTGAGGCCCGTGAGGTCTTGTTCCAGTCTAGGGAGTGAGACATGCGAAGCAACCCAACTCGAAGCAACTCCATCTCTGAAGCCGCTTCGCCTCTGCGCCTCACAGTCTCACTCCCCACACTCGGACCCTCACTCTCAGAACGCCACCTATTGAGCAATTAACTCACTAGGCATTGCCCCCCTGTAACATATTTTGAATATGGGAATATTCATACAATGCTATTAATCAGGGAACAATGAGGGTATTTTTTTGGCATTTCGGTGTGCTGTGGTAATGCACTGAAACTAGGTACAGCACAAATTCCATCCCAATAATATCTTCCCATTGACATATTGGGATTCGAACCCGGGTCCATTGGATTACCAGTCCAGTGATAGTCAGATAGTCAGTTCGAATCCAGGGAGTGCCACATGTATTAATAAATGTCATTGATTTCATTGCTTAAGTTTGTAAGTAAATTGATGGGTTGGCGATATTACAAAATGCATGATAATCTAGCAACACCAAAAAATAGTATTGATCTGATATGAGACTATTTGTGAATGTAACTATGTAAATAATCTGTTATTGTTTTATGCTGCTTCAAGTTACAATTGAATGCATTGTTATTGTTATTACTGTATTATTTGTTTTGTTACTTTAACATAGATTATAGTTCGGCGCTGGTCGCTGAATTTTTTTACCAATAAATATAATGTTTTACCAATAATAAAATGTCCTTGTTACTTACGACCCTATAGGTAAGGAGGAATAATGTCTATTTATTTATTTGTTTATTTATCTATATATTTATTGATTTTTACTTTCCTTGCTAGGCCTCCATCAAGCTTAAAATAATACCCCCTAAACCCCCCTTCGAGATTAATTTGTTCATTTTTTGGTAGAAAAATGAAGGCTGGCTCGTCCTAAAATTACTGACTCGCTAACGTTCGCCAGGAAATAATCGACATTTAAGTGGCACGAAAGGTCCTAATATAAAGAAATGGGGTGAAGGGTCTTAAAATCGCCAAAATAATGAAACGAACATTTTAAACTATCCAAACTAATGGGGCTAAACATGAGGAAGAAGGAGCGCCAGAAAAATCAACCATCTCCCCTTAAGTTATGTTTGATTAGTTTACGTTAATTTAGATTGTCAGTTTAGGTCATGTTAGGATCAGTAGGGTTGAATTAGGTTTAGTTAGGTAAAATTGAATGAGGTAGGAGACTGGCTTTTCTGGGGGTAAATCTACAGTTATACTACCCCTCCCCCATACTGGGTACTAATCCTTTATTAAAAAAAAAAAAGGTAAATTTCTATAATTGCACCTCTACGAGCTAAACAAATTATTATTGTATTTACTAGGAAGGTACGACGAGGTAAGTGATGTGGTATAGGTGGCAATATGCGGAAATGTATTATAAGGGCATTCCACCCCCTCTGACCCCCTTACGAAAATCTACGGTTACTCACTCCACCCCAACTGGATTTCTACCGTTTTACCCAACCAGCGGGGGTGTGGGGGCGGCAGCCCCCACCCATAATACTAGAATAGGTTAGGTATGGTTGTTAGGTTAGGCTAATGTCTCTCTGAAACATTGTAAAATCCTTGTCACATCTAGATTGATAGACTTTTGTCAGAGGGGGCAGAATGCCCTTATAATCCATTTCCGCATATTGCCACCTATACCACATCACTTACCTCGTCGTACCTTCCTGTTAAATACAATAATAAATTGTTTAGCTCGTATAGGTGCAATTATAGAAATTTACCCAAAATTCTTGGTCAATATACAGGAGGTGCTACAATATTGGTAAAAAATTAAGCTCAATAGCATGTGATTAAGCGATTTTTTTCCAATTTTTGATGTAGGTGTCATTCCCAGGAAACTAACATAATACATATTATATGGATATTTACGTTTTAAGGGTTTGTTTACACTTCTTCTTTTTCGTCTACTTCTGGGAGAGCTGTTTTGCGTGACTGTCAGTCAACAACTGAGACATCTGGTGGCGAATGCAATGAACTATACTGGTGGCGTCTTGGCGAAAGTATCACCCTACCTAATTCATGCCAAGAGTACTCGAGTTCACTGACACGTGATGTCTATCGACCAATCAGGTGATGCCATGATTTGGAAAACAGGTGGCCCGGGATATAAGCTATCAGTTCAGTTTGACTCTGGCCAGCTTGTGTAGAGGGTGTGAGCCGATCAAAGATTTTTCCACCGTCTTTAAAAACACTGAGGCTGCTTAAGACATTTTCGCCTTCCAATAAGTGTAAACTGTCCAAAGTGCAATAACCAGTGTTCCAAATACAGCTGGTTTTGAAATGCACATACAGTTTATTGACATGGAAAAATTCGAAACAAAAATCCACCAGCTGTTGACCAAGATGAGTGGTGATCGAGCCTCCAGCGGCCAGCCAGGCAGCCACTCAAGCCAGTACCTCCTCTGTTCATTAAGGTTAGTTGGTTGGTTGGGACAATATAAAGGAGCCGGACCACAGCTAGCTCGGGAATCTTAATGGGTGATCGCAAAGTAACGTAAAGTAAAAGATTTTTTTCGCATAGGTTTAAACTGGCATGCAAGGGCTAGTCTTGTATCCAACGTACTGGGTACTGGTGATGGGCTGGTCTATCAGAGTGAGAACTGAGCGATCTCTGCCATACCCATAGCTTACTCTGACTGTTCCTTTTACTTTTATATTTTCTAGATCTCGAGTGACGGTATCTCTTCCGTGGATTGACCTCCCAGTCTACCTAGATTGGAAGCCAAAGTGTCACATTTTTTCCTTTGACCCTCAACTTTCTCTTCATAATTGCTGAGGGGCACAGGGCCCTGGGTGGGGCTTTGGTTTCCCGGGCGTTTCTGCACCCTCCTCAGCTCCCCGCCATGGAGTGGCTTCGGTCACCCAGGCTTTATTGTGGTCGGCAATGAGGGTTCTGTGGGGGCGCACGGTTATGGCCTTGGCCTTGCTCGGGGTCTTCGTGCTGTTCGGCCAGGCTGCTTGGGGAACAACAACAACAAACAACGTACTGGGTATACTATGCACCCAAAGTAGCTGGCATGCAAGGGCTAGTTTTGTATTCCACGTACTAGGTACTATGCACCCACAGTAGCTGGCATGCAAGGGCTAGTTTTGTATTCCACGTACTGGGTACTATGCACCCACAGTAGCTGGCATGCAAGGGCCAGTCTTGTATCCAACGTACTGGGTACTATGCACCCACAGTAGCTGGCATGCAAGGGCCAGTCTTGTATCCAACGTACTGGGTATACTATGCACCCACAGTAGCTGGCATGCAAGGGCTAGTCTTGTATCCAACGTAATGGGTATACTATGCACCCACAGTAGCTGGCATGCAAGGGCTAGTCTTGTATCCAACGTAATGGGTATACTATGCACCCACAGTAGCTGGCATGCAAGGGCTAGTCTTGTATCCAACGTAATGGGTACTATGCACCCAAAGTAGCTGGCATGCAAGGGCTAGTTTTGTATTCCACGTACTGGGTACTATGCACCCACAGTAGCTGGCATGCAAGGGCTAGTCTTGTATCCAACGTACTGGGTACTATGCACCCACAGTAGCTGGCATGCAAGGGCTAGTTTTGTATCCCACGTACTGGGTACTATGCACGCACAGTAGCTGGCATGCAGGGTAGGTTAGGTTAATGTTAGGTTAGGCTAATGTAAACCCATTCTTACTAGGTTAGGTTAGGTAAGGTTGTTAGGTTAGGCTAATGTTAACCCCATTCTTACTTCGTTAGATTAGCTAAGTTAACCCTATTGAAAACCCAAACAAAGATTTTATTAAGGTTACTGTGTAATTTTAACATGAAAAGCTCGTGTTTCGTCAAAATGTCGGGTTATATGGGTATGGAATTTACAAAACCCGAGCCAACATTTTAATAAGGTTACTGTGTTATTTTCATTTTTAAATTAGTTAAATCCGAGCCAACTTTCGTCAAAACTTGGCTCGGGTTTTCAAAAAGTTGGGTTTTATGGGTCTGGAAATTGACAAAACCCGAGCCAAATTTTGGTTACAAATGTGTATTATAGTGTTCTATACGCTTTTTACCCCTCAATTTCCCTGATCTTCATAGCCCTCCCCACTATCAGGGGGCGTGTCTTTAGATTGATGGATAATGGGTAAATGCTTAATTCCCATTCAATTTCATCACTAGATTCGACTAAAACACCAAAAACAAAATAAAAATACCAAAACAAATACCTGAAAAACACGTTGTTGCGTCTCCTGTATATTAACCAAATTCTTTGACTACCTAACATCTAAAGTGGAACACATTTTATCCATCTCTTGTTACGACCGGCACTACGAAATAAACAAGGGCACTTAATAATGGACTAGATGATAGGCTATATCTGCAACAACGGTACGCTAATTCCAAACCCTCGAACTATTACGCCGGTGAACAAAAACACTTAAAACCCTTCAGAGTTAATCTACTGGATAACGGGGTATCAATGAACTAGGTTTTAGTGCACTTCTACAAAGGCTTTCCGATGACGGCAAAGCCAACTCACAACAGAAGTACTTACGTTATGAAAATGCTCTAAAGTAATAACAATGCTTGAATAAACTATATAAGATTTAATAAAGGAATATATGCTTACGTTAACTTTAGTGTGAGTCTGTACTCAACACTAAACTCTTCAATGCTCTATGAAAACACTGGAAGTCTAGTCCTACAGGAATCAGATATGGAATCTTCTGAAAAAGGTCTGATGCTCTAAGATGCTCGTTAATATAGAACAGAAATAATGCAGGGGCAGGACACCAAAGCGTGTATCTTAAATACACCAATAAGTAGGATACATATATAAAACAAGGGAGTGCAACAACTCTGTGACAGCACTAATAATAACCACTCAGAAACAGTACTTCCTTAGCCAACGTAACAGCCAAACTGGGTTGTGCACTATGCATCAACCTAGGCTAAAATAAGGCGTGAATAATTCCTAAAGCATACACAATGAAAGTAAATATACACAATGCTGTCTTTCTCACTAATAAAGTCTAGCAGTGGCATAAAAGGTATCAGGAAACTAGGCAGAGCGCAAGCATGCTCGTAGCCTACTGTCTCCCCTTGAACAGATTTCCCTTATGTTACGTTAAGTGACTTGGAGGCTCTCTTGGTAAGTCCAGATCTCTAGTATCTGGTCTTGCCCTGGCGCTCCACAAAAGTCAACAAAATGAGGTAGCACTCATACAGGTAAGAGTAGGCAAAAGCCCTTTACCTGTATACTGCTACACTCGCAAAGGAAAATATGCACAAGGGTTAGAGGCTAGCTAGCTTAGTCGATGTTGTACAGGCTCTGACTTGCCACATACATAACTCAGACAACGACCAAAGATACCTTTCACTGCCTAGCATTAAATAATGGGAAAGAACAGCTCAATAATTAGAAGCACCCCAACACTAGGCTACCATATGACTATGACTCTAATAATCCCTAAAACTAGTGCAAACATATATGGAGAGCTGGTGCTGGTAATACGACTGGCCGACTATGGAAGTCGTATGCAGAACCAGAAGGGATAAGTAATTGAATAAAGAGAGAAGTATGAAAAGGAAGAAGTTCAGAGAGAGAGAAAGTAGTATAGGGGGTTATATGGGGGACAGATTGCAAAGGACATGTAGGACCAAGCATGCCGTGCCAAGCTCTGCAGGAGAAACGCGGGCAGGAGCCCCCCCAGCACTAACAAAGGCAGCGGCACCCAATCACAGACGACTACGTCATGAGGAGCAGGCGTCATATGCCGCGTCAGGCCTGCCGGCCAATCACGGGCGTGGGAAACTCCTCCGAGTGAGGGAGGCACACGTACATACACACGCACATACTACCACCTCGCTGCCTACCTCGCTCTTTCTCCTTAACTTCACACAATGCATCTTATATTCTATCAATGATATAAAATACTTCCAAGAGTCACAGACAAGAATAAAGACCACCACTGATCTGTCTGTGACAACATGAACTCTATGAAAGAAAGAACATCGTTCTACGATTATTGTAGCCCATTTCCCTACCCTGGCGAGCGCTAGCGAGTTACGAGTGCATTCTGGCAAGCTGGCCAGCGTAACACCCCGCCCAAGATGTGGGACGTTTCAGCCTCAGGTGAACTCCACATCTGACCAGACAGAATGCCCACCAACCCCGCATCACCTAGCTACTCTCCCAAGTTGTGAAAACAAGGCACGATCACAAACATAAAACACTGCATTATAAACAAAAAATCTGCACAACACTTCCCCAAAATAATAGCATCATAATAATTATATTACGCTCAACGAGCAAGCTTCACCCAGCCTAGCCTACTAAGACAACAACTCAGAGTGTCTTAGATGCTTGCTGTGATTATACTGCACTTACTGTATATACTATCAAAAAGAAAAAGTTTTTATGTGAGGTTTTTATATTTTTTAATAGTGTTTTTGGCGGCATTGCACTACAGGGGCAAGCCTAATTTTTCTCCACTCTCAAACAAACACTGACTGAACGGCGAGGGTGCTCCTGAAGACATACCCTCCCGTGACAAACAATCAGCCAGAACATTATCAGTGCCCTTAACATGCCACACATCCAGCTTGTGTTCCGGCAGCAAAACAACACTTGGCACTGATAAACTGCCCAGTTCATCACAAGACTGGCACTTCTCTTCGCTCTCTCCGGCAACGGGACCTGCCAATAACCTTTCACTATTTCTACCTTAGTGATTAACGAGGCAGCCCCGATGCGGTCTATGGTGTCGTCAACTCTAGGTAAGGTATAGGCGTCTGTCAGGGATGCTGCACCAACACTCTTGCAATCAACATACACACGGATCTTGCCACTTAACTCAGGTTGCAAAGTTACTGGCAACGACCACTCATGATATCCCTTATCCCTCAGACCCTTTTCCAACATGTAGTCCAGCTCTGCTTTCACAACAGGCTGTCGAGCAGGATTTATACGGTAGGGAGCCAATTTGAGCCTTGCACTGTCTCCAGCCTCCATGTCGGATTCTACCCCGTACATTAGGCCTGGAGAATCAACAAACATGCGGACGTACTGCCACAGCCTAGTAAACAACTTCTCTTGGCGCTTAGGAACAAGAGGTTGCAACTTATCTCGACGAACAACATGCTCATTGCCCTCCCACAACCCAGCCGAGACCGCAGTTTCTACACTATAGTCTCCCTCCTTCTCCACCTTTATCCCTAGAACAGCCAGGTCACGAAAGGGACAATCTGTACCACCTGTGCAGTCACTCCCACAGTTCATAATTGCTAATGCTACCCCGCCGATACCGTACATGCGCACCCCCGCATTCCTTGTGACTACACCTGCTTGCGCAGCATCACCGCCTTCAGCGACATGGCCAGATACAGTCGGTCTATGGTAGGGCTGTTGCATATTACTAGGGCAGCATTGGGAGGCTATGCGACGACCGGGCGCATCCACTCCACAGTCAACCTCACCAATCTGCTCAATGTCCTGATTCTGACCACCACCCTTAGCAGCCATGGGTCGACCCTGACCTGACAACCATGCCAAAGCCTCGTCGCCCACCTTGAACCACTGAAACAACGAGGCCAACGGTTTACTCACACTCAAGTGACCTGTCAGCGGAACATCGTGCACCGCATGAGTTGTGAGGCCTGGGTGCTCGGCACAAACAGTGGGGTATGAACCGAGCGGGTGCTGGAGCGCTGAACACTGCTGCTCAGGCAGGTGCTCAAGCGCTTCCACAGCCACCCGACTCGTGTCCCCCGCCCACTGCTCCGCCGAGACATGACAATCCCAACTTTCCTCCACCTGTGCCCCACTGCCCTCCTCTCCTTCTCCACCTTGGCCGCTGCAGACCAACGCAGGGACAGTAGGCTGCTCAGGTGGTTGCCTCACAAACTCCTTTAACAGGTTCACATGACATGCTTCCCCGTCCTCGAGTTCAATAGCCCCGTTCCCACAACTCTCAAGACCAAGATCTTCTGGTTGTACCTGGGAACTACTCTGTCGCAGAGTGCCATCACGCCCTACCATGTCACTAGGGGGGACAGGTTCTGGGGCCACTCCGGAGCTTAATTTGGGTGCAAGTACCGAGTCACCAAGGAGTGTCGCTGGGTCCAAACTCTCAACCCGACCACCAGCCTCGACTTTCTCCTTCCGACCCTTCCTCCGCTGGTCTGAGACTTGGGTACTAGGCTGTGACACCTGAGCGGACTGAGATCTCTCGAGCCCCTCTTGCCCCTCCCTACTCGTGTCGGCTGCCCTCTCGGCAACGACTAAGGGTGGAACCTCGGAAGTGGGCACCGCAAAGTCGTTACCGAGAAGGAGGTCGACCCCCTCAACTGGCAACTTCTCCACCACACCCACATCCAACTCCTGTGTCACACCGTCCACCTCAAGCTCCATTCTGACCAGCGGGTAAGACCGCGTAGCATTGATGCCTTAAACCACCACAACCCGAGCCACGTTAATAGGCTTGCCAGTGAAATTATTAACAAGTGTCTGGGAAGCGCCCGTATCACGCAGCAACTCAAGCCTATGCTTCACACCAGCCCACCTCACAGTGCCGTGCCCCCTATGACCACAAAAAGCATCACGGACGGGTGACGAGCCCTCCTGCTGCTTCTGCACCGGCAATGACTTCGCAACCGACTGTTTACCCCGGGCAAACGCGGAAGACCTCAAAGACACGCCAATGTTGCTCACTAGTGACACCACTGCTGTAGGCGGTGCGCTCGGACATGAGCGCGCAATATGCCCCTTCTTATGACACTTGAAACATTCCACCTCACTCTTGGACTTCCCCTGAGATGGGTAAGGGCCCTGGCCTTTCTTTAACCTCTGAAGTGCACATGGGGGTAATTGGAAACGTCCCCCTGTGCTGACGTATTTGAGGTGTTTCCGTCACTAAAATATTCATTGTGCCATTAATAGCATTAATACTTATCCATATGCGCCTATTATGGGTTGATTATAAAGGTATTAACCTGAAACAACAATAAAACGAGTGAAAACAGCGTTTGGATGGTCAAAATCGGAGATATAGCCCGCGAGTTGTATAATGTATGGGTGAGGCAAGCTGCTTTCCCGCCAATTTCCCCCAAGGCCACTAAGACACAGTCGATCGATACTCTCTCTCTCTCTCTTGCACTCGCTTGCCATCAGTGATGACAACACCCTGCTTGCAACTCGCTAATGTTAGCACAAAAATATACCTCAGAATAAGGGAATAACAGGGAAAATAGGTGATAACTGAAGGAGAGGAGGAAAGTGGGGAAGGAGGGGAGGCAGAGGACTGAGATTTTGCATGGCCCAGGGGCCAATTTTCTTTTTTTTTTTTTCGATGTCAAAAGTTGATTTTTTTTTTCACTCACTCTTAAGAGTCTCCCCGCAGTCCGCCGGGGGAACTCTTAAGAGTCTCCCCGCAGTTCCCGGGTTAACGGGAAGGGTTTCGACTTGGGATCATAATTGGCAACAGTACTCTTGAATGGATAATTGTTTGTGTGATTAATTGGGGGGGGGGGGGGGTGGAGTGGTACGCCCCTTGTTACCTGCCTCAGCTCTCTGTGCAGACCCGCACCCACGAATCAATGACAACCTGAGGTCAGCCAGCTCAGCCGCCTCTTGTAGAGTTTTCGGTCGCTTTTCTTTAAGGTTAAGAGTCAAGTCACTGCCAGTACATTTAAAAAAAAATTCCAGCAACACTAGTTGTTTACTGAATCAAAAGTAGTTGCCTTCTCCGACCTTAACCAATTTTCAAATGCATCTGACAGCTCTCTAGCGTGTTCCTGGAAAGTACTCTCCTTTCTTTTTGGAACCGCCCTAAACTTCAGCCTATAGGTCTCTGGCTGTAGCTCATACACCCTCAGGACAGCCTCTTTCAACAACTCGTAATTCACACAGGAATCTAGGGGCAAAGCATCGTACGCCTTGAGTGCTTTCCCCGTCAATCGTGAAGAAACAAGGGCTGCCCACTTCTCCTCGGGCCATTGGTGCTCCTGGCACTTTTTCTCGAACCGGAGACAAAATTCTGTAACTCCTAACTCATCAAACACTGGAACCAACTTAAGTAGATGTGACAGGGACTGGTCATGGGCTCGACCCCCCTGGACGACCCGGTTCCTCGTCACCTCTACACGAGTTTTCTCTAGGTCAACATCGGCACAATACCTCTCAGACTCAAACTTGCGCTCAGACTCTCGCTCCCTGAGCTCAGCCTCATGCTTCCGCTGCTCGAACTCAAGCTCAGCCTGGCGCTCCTGCTGCTTAAGTTTGGCAAGCTCAAGCTGAAACAACATCTCGGCAGACAAACCCTGAGGAGGGGGTGCTACTATTGGGGACCCACCCCATGAATCACCTAGAGGCATACCCAACCGCCAGTGGGCATCGGCCTGCGGGAACGTACCCGGCTCCGGAGCCCGAGGGGGCGCCATGGTAGGAGTCGAGTGGAATGGGGGCTGGGCCGAAGGTGCCTCAGCTCCCGCTCCACCCGAAGCCCCACGCACCCTACCGAGCACACAGGTAACCAGCTCACCTCTCAACAAACCGCTAGTACCGGGAAACCCTAAGACCGTGGCTACACACTGCAGTCCGTACCGGTCTAGCCCCGACACACGATCCGCTGACACAGGCTCCTCCAAAAATCTCCGAGCATCCTCCTCGTTGTTCACCACCCGAACGCCGTTTAACAACTCCACCTTCTCCACCTCCTCGCCTGCCTCTCGCACTGTGCCCTCACTATGCTCAGACGCGTCCAGTGACATGATGGAGTCAACAACAAAAAATCTCAGTCAAGACAAAAGTAGCCAAACTCTTGCGTAGCTTTATTCACCAAAATATATTCGAAGATGTTCTTGAGTGCAATACTAGGTCACCAATAACTCCAACAAGTTCTATATATCCTCAAAACAATGTCTGCTGCCAACAATGCGAGAAATAAATTCAACCCCAAATGGCAATAAGATTTCTCCCCAAAAAAAGAAATTTAATATTCAGTTCACTATATACTGGTCTAAGGTCGCCATTTGTTACGACCGGCACTACGAAATAAACAAGGGCACTTAATAATGGACTAGATGATAGGCTATATCTGCAACAACGGTACGCTAATTCCAAACCCTCGAATTATTACGCCGGTGAACAAAAACACTTAAAACCCTTCAGAGTTAATCTACTGGATAACGGGGTATCAATGAACTAGGTTTTAGTGCACTTCTACAAAGGCTTTCCGATGACGGCAAAGCCAACTCACAACAGGAGTACTTAAGTTATGAAAATGCTCTAAAGTAATAACAATGCTTGAATAAACTATATAAGATTTAATAAAGGAATATATGCTTACGTTAACTTTAGTGTGAGTCTGTACTCAACACTAAACTCTTCAATGCTCTATGAAAACACTGGAAGTCTAGTCCTACAGGAATCAGATATGGAATCTTCTGAAAAAGGTCTGATGCTCTAAGATGCTCGTTAATATAGAACAGAAATAATGCAGGGGCAGGACACCAAAGCGTGTATCTTAAATACACCAATAAGTAGGATACATATATATAACAAGGGAGTGCAATAACTCTGTGACAGCACTAATAATAACCACTCAGAAACAGTACTTCCTTAGCCAACGTAACAGCCAAACTGGGTTGTGCACTATGCATCAACCTAGGCTAAAATAAGGCATGAATAATTCCTAAAGCATACACAATGAAAGTTAATAATTATACACAATGCTGTCTTTCTCACTAATAAAGTCTAGCAGTGGCATAAAAGGTATCAGGAAACTAGGCAGAGCGCAAGCATGCTCGTAGCCTACTGTCTCCCCTTGAACAGATTTCCCTTATGTTACGTTAAGTGACTTGGAGGCTCTCTTGGTAAGTCCAGATCTCTAGTATCTGGTCTTGCCCTGGCGCTCCACAAAGGTCAACAAAATGAGGTAGCAATCATACAGGTAAGAGTAGGCAAAAGCCCTTTACCTGTATACTGCTACACTCGCAAAGGAAAATATGCACAAGGGTTACAGGCTAGCTAGCTTCGTCGATGTTGTACAGGCTCTGACTTGCCACATACATAACTCAGACAACGACCAAAGATACCTTTCACTGTCTAGCATTAAATAATGGGAAAGAACAGCTCAATAATTAGAAGCACCCCAACACTAGGCTACCATATGACTATGACTCTAATAATCCCTAAAACTAGTGCAAACATATATGGAGAGCTGGTGCTGGTAATACGACTGGCCGACTATGGAAGTCGTATGCAGAACCAGAAGGGATAAGTAATTGAATAAAGAGAGAAGTATGAAAAGGAAGAAGTTCAGAGAGAGAGAAAGTAGTATAGGGGGTTATATGGGGGACAGATTGCAAAGGACATGTAGGACCAAGCACGCCGTGCCAAGCTTTGCAGGAGAAACGCGGGCAGGCAGCCCCCCCAGCACTAACAAAGGCAGCGGCATCCAATCACAGACGACTACGTCATGAGGAGCAGGCGTCATATGCCGCGTCAGGCCCGCCGGCCAATCACGGGCGTGGGAAACTCCTCCGAGCGAGGGAGGCACACGTACATACACACGCACATACTACCACCTCGCTGCCTACCTCGCTCTTTCTCCTTAACTTCACACAATGCATCTTATATTCTATCAATGATATAAAATACTTCCAAGTGTCACAGACAAGAATAAAGACCACCACTGATCTGTCTGTGACAACATGAACTCTATGAAAGAAAGAACATCGTTCTACGATTATTGTAGCCCATTTCCCTACCCTGGCGAGCACTAGCGAGTTACGAGTGCATTCTGGCAAGCTGGCCAGCGTAACACTCTCTTTTCGCAGAAATCTCCATCTTAGGAGATTTCAATGTTCACCACCACCAATGGCTCTCCTCTGTTTCCATTGACCAACCTGGTGAACAAGCCTACATTTTGTCTATCTTAGACGACATATACAAGTAGGACACCAGGCAAAGTCCACATGTATACAGTATATATACCAATACATTTTTGTTTTAATATACAGGAGACGCAACAATATAGGTAGTAAATTTCTAAAGGTAGTTTTGGGTTCCTATCATCATATGCTTCATTTCTATATACTTTTTATCCCCGGGGAAAAAAAAAAAAAATATTGGAATTTTTCATTTTTCTTAAGATTTTTTCTTTTTCATTAACCTAACCAAAAAAACTAACCTAACCTAACCTAAATGTATTTGGGGGCTATTAGGTTAGGTTAGGTTAGGTTTTTTTTTTTTTTTTCCGGGGATAAAAAGTATATAGAAATGAAGCATATGATTATAGGAACCAGAAACTACCATTAGAAATTTGCTACCTATATTGTTGCGTCTCCTGTATATTGACCCGAATAATAATAGTATTTCCTAATTGAAGTCACAACCCACGTCACTGGTTCACTATAGTTGGTAAAATACTGGCGGACCCTCACAACAATAGTCTAGTTGGGGCTACGGCGTCAATAAAGATGGTGAACAATAACAGTGCTGGCACGTACCTGGAGGTATACAAACGGATACCAAAAAATAGCGGGGTACCAGCCACACAAAAATACGGCACAAATACTAACTGGGTGACCAGGTGCTAATTACTTAAGAACTGACTGAATAAGCAAAACTTTATATTAAGCAGTTAATTATCAAACAGCAAACCATATGTATTTGGTTATTAACCATTAATTACTAATTATTGAAAGGATTACGCGAGTAATTAAAGAAATTACGCAATGAAGAAAACATTGGTAGCACCTGAAGGGGTTAATTAATAAAGGGATACGAAAAAAAGACTTAGCTATGTTTGAGGACTATACTCCCAGGCCGGTGACAGCTCTCCAAGATATCCGTGGCACTATATAATCCTGGTATGATGTTATGGTGTTAAATCCAGGGGCACACGACGGGAGCTGGTGTAATTACCACCACAACCTAGAGTACAGCGAGAAACTGTTCAATCCTGGCCTCACACCGGGACCATAGGACAATCCATTACCAGGTAGGGGAGTTCCTCTACACCAAATGGAACCACTTAATACACCACTTTATTCACTACCCACATACACTATACCCATATACGGTCCTTAATCTGTCCCCAATGACATCAGCAAACAAGATATTACTCTGTAATATCATAAGGATATGCCTTATAACCCGGCAAACTACCCAACCAGGTATGTGGGAACAGGCTCACCTCCAGACCTCGATCGAGGAATAGTAGTGGGGACTCTTAGATCCCTTTCTACTCGTATTTCTAGTTGTACTAGCAACAACGGTCATAGAACAAAAAGTGCAGCAAATTAATTGATTAGGTTAGTGGTAAAATATCAAGAAGATCCGATGAATAATAGAGTTAGAAAATACGTCCCTCCTAATCTGAACAGTAAGTCGGGAGAAATAATGGCAAAATAGATCCAGATATACTGCAGGTATATAGAACTGTCTTGATAGCGTAATGCATAAATGCACGGAATTTCGGTGTGAATGTCCTGGGTTCGAGTCCTTGGAGTGCCAAATGTATTTGTTGATTTCATTGAGTTTAGAAGTGAAGTTGGTTGGTGAAAAACATATAATATATACATAGGTTGGTTACAGACACAATGTATGGGGCTGTACCTGTACATCTGGAAAACAATAGTTTTTGTCATAATCTCACAGGAGTAATTACACGCTCCTGTGACACTATCAACTCCGGTGTTCCTCAGGGCTCTGTCCTATCTCCTATTCTCTTTCTAATGTTCATAAATGATCTTCTCAACTGTACCTTCAGTCCCATCCATTCATACGCAGATGATTCTACCTTACACTACTCATTTAGTTTTCCAGAATGCCCCAGCCAGCTATCCCTCAAAAACAAAAATAATGGAGCCACACAACACTTATCCGCTGATCTAACTACCATTTCCAATTGGGGCAGAGAAAACCTTATTGCCTTTAATGCTTACAAAACCCAATTTATCCATCTTAATACCCATCAGGAACTCCCAGAGGACTATCCCTTATTATTCAACAATACAAAAATGAATCCTTCATCTTCTCTCAATATTCTTGGTGTCTCTTTCTCTTCTGCTCTCCCTTGGAAGGACCATATTACTAGTCTTGCTAAGGCGACCTCCCAGAATCTGGGTGTGCTCAACCACCTCAAGGGGTTCTTTTCCCCTGCACAGCTTCTTGATCTGTACAGGGGCACGGTGCATCCTTGTATTGAGTGGTGTTCACATGTGTGGGGAGGATCCTCACAGACCGCACTCCTAGACAAAGTAGAAGGGAAGGCCTTTCGTATCATTAGCTCCCGTCCACTCACCAACTCTCTGCAACCTCTCTCTCTTCGCCGCAATGTTGCATCTCTCTCACTATTCTATCGCTACTACAATAATCAGTGTTCCTCAGAGCTCTCCCAGTGTATACCACCTCCTCTACGTAGGGTACATAGTAGCCTACCCGTCTTGCAACATAATCCCACCCCTACTCCTCCAACTCAAGAGTGAAACGATACTCCCAATCCTTCTTCTGTTCAACAGCTGAGCCCTGGAACTCTCTCCCATAATCAATCTTTCCCTCTTCCTATGACTTAAATTGCTTCAAAATCCGTGTGTCCAGGCATTTTGGCTCGAACGTCCCGTGATTTTAGTCCTGTCACTCTTTCAACTATGGGGGAAGCACTCGATACAGGCAGTTCTGCCTTTTATCTCCCTCACTCACATAGAAAAAAAGTATATATTTAATACGTAAATAAGAGAGACAATAAATTGACTTATTGGTATATATAGAATCATTACTGGAGTCTATGGTAGAATATTTTACTATAACTATAAAATGATAGTTTTTTAAACGACGATACTTAATACTAATAGAAATTCTGGTTCTTCTCTTACGATTCATATCCAAAATTCGATACCCCGGAGGCTAACCTACTACGGAGAATATAATACAGTATACTAATATCGATGTTAAATTGCTATTACATGCAAAACACCTGAATTAACAGAGACAAAGCAAAGATACATGAATATAAATATGAATACTTTATTTCTTCTTATTTAGTTGAGAAGATAAATTGTTGGATATTTCAAAAAAATAAACTAAGAAATTTTATTTATTCTTGAAAGGAACTCACTAAGAATTATAACTTAAATAAATACAAAAGTAAGTGTTTTTTTATATTCCTAACTAGGATAATTTTAATTACTATTTATCATTGTTCAAAAGCAAAAACGTATTCAACTACTATATGTATAACCTTTTACCTCGATTTGTACGCAAAACATGTATCTTATCTTCCCCTTGTAATAATGCCCTGATACACTTAATGCTAACTATACTAAGATAAGAATACATTATAAGCTATAAGGTCATACTGTATATACATCAATTATGTACACTAAACAATAACCATCAGAGGAGGGGTTTTCGATTTTGAAGCTTGAGTTGACTTTCATATTTCTACAGCATAAATTACGATATTTAATTGGTTTTGTCGTTCTAATAAATCCCTAATTGAGTTTCTTTGTGAATATTAACTTTTCTGCTCAAGTCTACGAATAATGTCATGAATTTCAAATCCTGGCTCCACAGCCCAATCCACATCGCTACTTCGGCCCATGCCCATACCCATGCTCCGCATACCCGTATTCATATTCTGGTTGTTGTTATTATTATTATTGTTATTGTCGTTATTGTTGTTATTATCATTATTGTTGTTGTTGTTGATGCTTATGTTCTGGACGATGAGGAGGATGCTGTTGAGGAGGAGCATGAGGAAGGAGAGGAAGCCGAAGAGTGGGAAGGTTTTGCCCTCTACCACCGCCTCATCATTTCCCGCCAAAAGTTCTGCCATCTCCTCAGTTCCCGCCAAAAGTCCCGCAATTTCTTCAGTTCCTTCCGAAAGGCCCGCCATATCTTCGTCAGTTTCTGCTAAATCTCCTACCATTTCTTCGGTTCCCACCAAAAATCCTGTCATCTTATCCACAGTGCCCGCCAACAGTCCAGCCATATCTCCATCAGCTCCTGCCAAAAGTCCCGCCATTTCTTCAGTTCCTGCCAAAAGTCCTGCCATTTCTCTCTGACTTGCTGCTAAAACCCCTGGCTTGCTCCACTCGATGCCAGCTGCCACTAAAGTTCGCGCCAGGTCAAAGAAGTATGCCATCAAGTCAAGTTTATTACCCTGGGGTTTAGCTGTCTGAGAATCTCTAGTATTGACAGGAATCATATTCATATCTGGATTTTGCCAAGATTGGGCTTGTTTTATTGTCACAGTTTGTATTTCCTCATACATGGAATCTGCATTGGTGTTGTCACTTGATAAGTTTGTGTTTGATGGATTAGCTCCTAACTTAATTACAGGACTTAGAGCTTGGATTAAAGGAGTTCCTAACTTTATAACTGACACTTTCGACTGCACAGGGTCGTCAGGTGTTAACGGCAAATGTCCTGATCTAAATTGTATATTATCTGAGTTTAATAATGGCTCTTCAGCTATGATGGGTAACTTTTCATATGTAATTAATGGTTCTTCGTACCCGGCAAGTTTTTTTTCGATTGTATCAAATGGATCCTCAGGCACACTAGATACACTTTCCAACTTAACAGACATATCGTTAGACTTGTCAAGCGATTTTTTAAAATATTCCGCTTTCATGATTGAGGTGACACTGTCGTAGATGTGATTCAGGTATTGGCTGTGGTTGGTACTTGGGAAGGCATCAGGAACGACGATTTTTGAGGAAAATGAGGAAGAGTAAGGCGGGGGAGAGGTGATTGCAGAATATACGGGGTTATGATTTATTTTATTGGAATGGAAGTGAGCGGCCCGAGCAGATGGCAAAGGTAAGGATGATTTAGGTGACCACTCAGATGATGGAAAACCAGATCCAGAAGAGGGGGAAGGTTCCAAAGAAGATGATGGATAGAAAGAACCAGAAGCTGATGTCGAAGGTGAATATCTTGATGGTGGTGATGACGACACTGGAGTAGCAGACGAAGATGAAGGTACTGAAGACTTTGGATTTTCTAGAAGTGCACCTTTAGGCCAGTAGAGGTCACTAAAACTGGGCCATACAAACTCCCCCAGGCTGGCATTAATATCCTGCAAATGTTTGGAATTATGCGATTGTGGGTCAGGCGGTAGTCGTAAAGTTATTGGAATAGAAGACTGCACAGCTTGTAGAAATTGTGATCCATGTAAGAGTTCTGGTTCTTGTTGGGGTTGAGTTAATGAGAACAAAGTTGATGCCGGTATAGTTTGTGATTGTTCTGATCCTCCAAGCTGTGACATTCGTGATGATTGTTGTTTGGGGACATTTGATGGTGGTATTGCTGTTTGGGTCGACTGTTGTGAAAATTGGCTAGATGGTGGGACTCCTGGTGGAAGCAATGGGAAGGATGGTGATACTCGAGGTGGTATCGAGTATCTTGATGGTAACAATATCGGTGGTAGTGGTACAGGTGGTGATAGTGGTGGTGGTAAAGGTGGTAAAGGTGGTAAGTTTTCAGGTAGGTTATCCCAGGACCTCTCTGCTACCACTTTTAATGCCACAGACACTATCGCCATAACCAAGGTGCCTCTCCATCTGTCAGGAGAAATATGCATTAGATCATTATTTAGTATTTAATCAATAGTAATTCTCTATATAGATATGCAGTCAAAGGCACAAATTAGAGGTTAGGATTTCTGCCCAACCTAGAATGAACAGACTATAGGGAGGGGTACAATTAGTTGAGGGACATGTGGTGTAGGCTACACTGGCAAAAATGATCGCTTAAGGGGAGATGGTTGGGTTTTCTGACCCCTCCTTCTCCCTTATGTTTATCCCCACTATTTATGCGATTTTAAGACGTTCGTCCCATTAGTTTTACGATTTTAAAACCATTCACCCTATTTTTTAGTCAATATTAAGACCCTTTGTACAATTTACGTGTCGATTTTTTTCCTGGCGCGCGATAGCGAGCCTGTAATATATTAGTTCCATCCGGGATTTTTTTCTATTGAAAATTGTATTTTTTTATTTTTTTTAAGCTTGATGGAGGACTAGGGAGGAAAATAATAAAAATATAAATAAATAAGCAATAAATACGCTCATCCCTCCTTAATTGTAACCAAAAATGATACATACAATAAGTGTTTCAATCTTGTACATTTTGTATTTTAAATAAGCCGACTATCACGTTTTTTTTTGTTTTTTTTTTGGTAAAATTAAGGGGTAGTGGTTATTTTTTGGTATCTATTTATTTATTTATTTTATAGTTTCCTCGCTAGATCTTCATCAAGCTTCAATTGAATTCAAAATATGTGATTTGTCATGAAAGTTTAGTACATTATACAACCACATATTACAGTGGTGATGGGCTGGTCTATCAGAATGAGAGTTGAGCGTTCTCTGCCATACCCATAGCTTACTCTGACTGTTCCTTTTACTTATATATTTTCTAGATCTCAAGTGACGGCGTCTTTTCCGTGGATTGACCTCCCTACTGCCAACCCTGGCAGATTGGGAGCCAAAGCGTCACATTTTTCCTTTGCCCCTCAACTTTCCCTTTATAATTGCTGAGGGGCACAGGGCCTTGGGTGGGGCTTTTGTTTCACGGGCGTTTCCGCACCCTCCTCAGCTCCCCGCCTTTGAGTGGCTTCGGTCACCTGGGCATTATTAGTGGTAAGCTGGGAGGGTTTTGTGGGGGTGCTCGGTTATGGCCTTGGCCTTGCTCAGGACCTTGGGGCTGCTCGGCCAGACAGCCTGAGGAACAGCAACAACAACAACCACATATTACATTATGTTTGTATAAATTCCATAACAAATGAGGACTTGATACCCTATGGTATAAATGTCCTCTACTCAGCTACAAAACATTCGTTATTAGGCAGGCACACTGCAAGAAAATGATGCATTATGAAATAAAGAAAATAGTGAACTGAATGGTGAGAATTATCTTAGTAATAGCAACAATACTAATTTAAAACAAAATATATACATATATATATACCGGTATACAGTATATATATATATATATATATATATATATATATATATATATATATATATATATATATATATATATATAGTATAATTATATATACTGTATATATTAAAAATAATAATACAAATACAAAATAAAAACATTATTAACTAATAATAATAAACTTATCTAATTGTTAGCCTGATTCAATGATAACACTGTAGTTATATTAACTTAATTATCAAACATGTTTTTTTTTATATATATTTAAAAGGAGCAAGTGTTAAAAAAAACACACACACACCGCCTAGACAAGATAATTTTTTACATTTTTCGGTAGATAAATGTCCCGTCCTAAGGCCGGTTCCTGCTAGAAATACAGGCTCGCTATCGCTTGCCAGGAACAAATCGACGCCTAAATGGCACGAAAGGTCTTTATATTGACAAAGAAATGGGGCGAAAGGTCTTAAAATCGCCAAACTAATAGAATGAACGTCTTAAGATCTGAAAGCTAACTGGACTATACATGAAGGAGAAAAAGCGACTACCCCTTCCTTAAACGTTCAATTTTGACAGTGTATTGGGACTATACATATTATTTTTATATATTCCGACAAGAATTGGTGCAATATTGCATTCGGTCTATACTTCACATCAAACTTACTCTCTAATTAACCACTTGCGAGTTTCATGCTATAAGGAAGTTGGAGCTATAGACATCGATATTTAGCAGAATTACCAGCTAATACACAGTCGTAGTACATTTCTAAATATATAGAACCAAATTCATCATGGTTTCTATTCATCAAAAATCCTACATTATTACTGCATTTCCGTTTTATATCGATCTATAAAGCCCCAACTTCCTTATAACCTGAAACTCGCAAGTGGTCACTTAACTAAGGCTAAACACACGCACCATTATACCATCATGCAGAGTATATCCACGAGGGTAATCTAACTTCAATATTTCATCAACGTCTTGCTTCACGTATTTCCGATTGGCTATTATTTGTCCTGCGCCTCACTATTTGCACATGTTTTGCTTCTGTTTTCATTATTTCCCTGGGTTCTTCCATACTTGTCTTTCCTTCGGTTTCTGCTGTTTCTTCTCTTCTGTTCCATCTTCTTCTTCTTCTTCTTCTTCCGTCTTTTCCTCTTCTTTTTGTAAATGTGGATGCTGCAGAAGGAGAAACAGGAGGTTTAGGGAAAGCCAGCGCCCTCCCGTCGCCCCCATCGTCATTCATGTTCTGCACCGTGTTCATGTTCAGGTTGTTGTTGTTATTATTGTTATTGTTGTTGTTATTATTGTTATTGTTATTATTATTGTTGTTGTTGATGTTGTTGACGATATTGATGACGGCGTTAAAGACCACGAGGATGAAGTTGAGGAGGGAGAAGATGGAGGAGGCGCCACCGCCGTACCCAGAGTCCCTGGCCACCATCTTGTGTCCTGAATCTATGGCCGCCATCTTGTGTCCTGTGTTTATAGCCACCATCTTGTGTTCTGAGTCACTAGCTGCCATCTTGTGTCCTGAGTCCATAGCCACCATCTTGTGTCCTGAGTCGCTAGCTGCCATCTTGTGTCCTGAGTCGCTAACTGCCATCGTGTGTCCTGTGTCGCTAGCTGCTATCTTGTGTCCGGAGTCCCTGGCCGTCATCTTGTCTTCAGAGTCCCTAGTTGCCGCCATCGTGTGTCCTAAGTCCCTGGTCACCATCTTTTGTTCTGAGGGCATATCCGGTGACGCCATTAGAGTACCTGAGAACACTTCCGGTACCATAACGTCTCCTGAGGTTTCTTGGGAGTCATTTGGTGATTTATGGAGATCTGCACTGAAATCCAACTGGTGTTTCGTGTTCCCATTTCTGTGGAGTATTTCTGAATCTGGGAATATCTTCATGGCACTACAATCTACCACCACGACCACCACCACCACTATCACCACCACCACCACTGTCACACTACCACAACTACCACTACTCACTGACCTTCCCATTCTCGCTACTGAAGATCCGATGCTGATATTGTTGAAGTAGATGAAATTTGTTGTTGTTTATATCCGAGCTTCACCGTCTTGTGGGCTCGTTGTTTCTCTTTCTTGATTGGAGCTTCTTATTGGCTTGCTGTATGTGGGGGGTGCGAGGGAGGGAGAGGTGGAGGAAGAGAGGGAGAGCTGAGGTGTGGACGGGTGGAGTGGCTGTGGTGGAATGAGGTTGTGAAGTGAGTGACGGGAGTGGGTGATCTCTCTCGCTCTCGCTCTCTCTCTCTTTCTCTCTCTCAATCTCTAGTGTATATTCTTTCATTTCCTCTGCAGCGATTTATTTTGTTTTTGTTTTTACTTATGACGTTACAATAGGGAATGAGATGATAAACAAACCCGAATAAGAAGGATGAATCATAAGATAATAAATTACGAAAAGGATTATGTACATTTTAGTGTTCAATGTGCTCTGTTCTTGTTAGCTGTATTTGTTTTCCTTACCCCCCCCCCCCTCCGCCCACCCTTTTCTCTCTTCCTCCTCTCTCTTATCTCACTTCCCATTTATTCTCGTCCTAATGTTCACACAATTTACTAACCTACTGACCCTCTTCTCTGGTTTTCCATATTCCCCCCTTCTCTCTTCCTCCTCCCACCTCCCATTTATTCTTGTTCTTCTGTTCACCCTATTTACTAAGCTACTGACCCCCTTCTCTTGTTACCCCCCCCCTTTCTTCTCTCTCTTATTCCACCTCCCATTTATTCCCATTCTTCTTGCCACCCTATTTACTAAGCTACTGACCCTATTCTCTTATTTTCCCTACTCCCCCTTGCTCTCTTCCTTCTCCCACCTCCCATTTATCCCCATTCTTCTTGCCACCCTCTCTGCTAAGCTACTCACCCTCTTTTCTTCTTTTCCCTACTTCCCCCTTGCTATCTTCCTTCTCCTACCTCCCATTTATCCCCATTCTTCTTGCCACCCTCTCTGCTAACCTACTAACCCTCCTCCCAATACCTTGCCTATCGACTGTACCGCTCCCATCTTTCGGTCTAGTGCACACTAATTAATGAGTTATTTAAGGGGGTGGTAGTCGCTTTTTAGGGACCCCCTTATCCCTCATGTTTAGCATATTAGGTTTGAGGTTTTAAGACGTTCGTTCCGTTAGTTTGGCGATTTTACCTTTCACCTCATTTTTGTTGTCAATATTAAAATCTTTCGTGTCCTTTAGGTGTCGGTTTTTTTCCTGGCGAGCGAAAACGAGCCTCTACTTTTAGAAGGAACCGGCCTTCGGCCGGGCCATTTTTCTACCGAAAAATGTACAAATTTATCTTGAAAGGGGATCTAGGGGTGTTTTTCTAAGCTTGATGGTGGTCTAGCGAAGAAACTAAAACAATGAAAAATAGATAAATACTGTATATAGACTAAAAACCAAGCACTACCCCCTTAAGTCTATTAACTGTCTTAACCTTTTGAGAATTGTGTCGCATTTTGGCACTTTATTCTAGCTATTGTTAGACGATCGATAATGATGGCGATGGTGATGGTGATGAAAATGGTGAGGGTGATGAAGATGGTGATGGTGATGAAGGTGGTGAGGGTGATGATGTCTGCGTATGTATATGACGACTGGACTTCGGCACACAGGTACATCTTCTCTTTCTCTTCTTCCCTCCCTTCATCATCCGCCCTGTGGTGATGGTGTTGTCATTCGTGTTGGAGTCCAGGTTGTTGCTGATATTCTCGTTGTTGATGTTGTTGTTGTCGTTGTTCTCGTTGTTGTTATTGTTGTTGTTGTTGTTGTTGACGTTGGCGACCGTGTTGATGATGACGTTGGCGGTGACGATGGAGAAGGTGAGGAGAGAGAAGACGTTTGACGAAGGCGACGAAGGAGGAGAGGGGGCGGGGCAGGGATCGAGTTCGTACACCGTCCCGTCGTCCTTCAAGGGCATGTATTGGTATTGTTGTGTTTTCCCTCCGCTTCCCTTCCTCCTGTTCAGCATGAAGGGGGAAATACCGAGGCTCCTCTTCTCTCGCTTCTTGTTACTTTTCTGAATTTTCAGCGAGAACGGAGATGTACCGAGGCTGGTTTTCGCAAGGTCTTCATTATTATTGTTGGTTTTCAGCGAGAAGGAAGAAGATCCAAGTCCAATTGGGTGTCGTTCTTCAGTAAATGTGTCATCATTATAGCTTGTAGGGCGAGTTTCTAGTGGCGGTGGGTGCATCTTGCGAGTGTTCCTTGTATCGTTGGATTTTGTCAGCGTAAACGACGGTGTTCTCTCGTGGCTTCTTATAATATGTGTGGCTGTTGTGTTACTGATTTTGAAGTTTGAGATGTTTGGGTTGGTGGACGAAGTATGTTTTGGTTGTGAGGATGATTTGGTGGATTGTAACGGTGATGGCAGTGGAATAGGGCGTGATGCAGGAAAGGAGAGCTGTGACGATGTATGAGATGAGGATGCTTCAGTGGGTTGTAATGTTGTAATGTGTAACGACTCGGTATCATGTTCTTGTGGTGAGATGGATCGTGACTGGTAAGGTTTCTCTGGTGATGATGTTGCGTCCAACTTTTGTGATGGGGGATTGCTCTGTAATGGTGGTGGTGAAAGGGATGGCAACAGAGGTGATGAATAATATGAAGACTGTAATAATTGTAATGGTAGCAGAGATAATGACCCAGAACCTTGTGATGGTAACATATAAGCTTGTGTATCTAATGCTGTTTGTGGTGATATGGACTCTGAAGATTGTGATTTGGTATTTTGTGATGAGGAAAGGGGTTGTGATTGTAGTGGTGAATATAAAGGGGGCTCTTGAGACAGCTGTGGTGATGGTCCCGCAGACGACGATGATGTAGTGATGATAGTAGCTGTTACCATCACTACTATCTCCACCATCAACACCATCCTCACCATCTTCCTGTTTGTCGATCAGATCTTCAGAGACTAGCTCAGCTGAGGACAAGATAGAAATTGTTGTATATTGTTTAAATTTGTATGCAACTAAAATTACAATTACTATATATTCGGACATTACTTATCATAGTATTGATACAGCAACATCCGATCTTATGATATACCATATTAAAACATGTATCTTTGAAATGCAATTAACCATTTCAATATACGATGACATATAAAATTCCTTCTGGCCATTATTAGACGATTTTATTAAGCATAGGAAGGAAGCGTTGGCATCAGAGGGTTAATTGAGATACATTTGACACCTTTGATTGCTGAAGGTCCTTCCTAATCTGTATAAACTGGTTTAGTGTTATCAAGAAAAGTGATAATAAAGACACCATGTTACTGAAAGAATTAATGGAGCCCACCTCGCTTTTTTTCTCTTTCTCTCTCTCTCTCTCTCTCTCTCTCTCTCTCTCTCTCTCTCTTTGGCTTGTATCCATTCGGCACCATTCAACCTACTGTTTTAAGACTTTAACCCCCATCCAGGTGTCAATATTTTCCTGGCGAGCGGTAGCGAGCCAGCATATAACGTATATATTTTTGTTTTGACAGCATCCTAAATTTGTACATTTTTCGATAGAAAAATGTCTCCAGCGAAGCCGGATTTCTCCACACAATGCATGCTTGCTATCGCTCGCCAGGAAGAAATCGACACCTAGATGGGGATAAAAGTCTTAAAACAGTTGGCTGAATGGGGCCGAATGGATACAATCCAGGGAAAGAGAGAAAAGGAGAGAAAGATAAAAAAAAAACGGTGACCCCCCTCAAAATTACCTGTATCACTGCTGAGTCTGCGTAAATCTTCTAATGTCTGCCTTTGTCGTCTGTCTGCGTAAATCTTCTAATGTCTGCCTTTGTCGTCTGTCTGCGTAAATCTTCTAATGTCTGCCTTTGTCGTCTGTCTGCGTAAATCTTCTAATGTCTGCCTTTGTCGTCTGTCTGCGTAAATCTTCTAATGTCTGCCTTTGTCGTCTGTCTGCGTAAATCTTCTAATGTCTGCCTTGGTCGTCTGCTCTTCTTGTTGACGTATCTGGTTATTCTTCTGCTGGGTATGATGTCTCCACTTCTGCTCTACCAATCTGTTTCTTATCTCCTATATCTGCTTATTTCTGGCCTCTCTGCTGCTTCCTTTGCTGTTGTATCTGCACCTACTTCTGTTCTGTGGGTGTGTGAATGGATGGGTGCTTCTGTGCCGTGCGTATGTGCGTACATGTGTGTCTATGTCGCGCGTGTGTGCATATATGTGTTTCTGTGTCGTCATGTGTGCGGGATGGAAGAAGGATGCTTGTGTGTGTATATACAGTATATGTGTGTGTGTGTGCGTGTGTGTCATGTGTGTGTGTGCCACGTGTGTTAATATCTGTACAATGTGTGTGTGTATCATGTGTGTGTGAATGGCTGAGTGTATGTGTGTGTATCTGTGTGTGTATGGCTGAGTGTATGGCTGAGTGTATATGTGTGTGTGTGTAAGGATCTGTACGCATGGTCTGTGAAGCAAGGTAAAACACCGCTATGATCACACACCCTCCTTCCTTCCTTCACCTCTCGACCCCATTCTCGTTGATACCTCTTGCCGAGCCATTTTATCAAGGTTATTCTCTCTCTCTTTCTCTGTCTTGATAGTCTTACTTATCGCTTAACCGCCCACGTCTCTCGAGCGTCCTAATCTGGCATATTTCTCACATTCATTAATCTCTCATAATTCTTCTTCTTTTCTCCCTTTTTTTTTCTTTTTTTCTTCTTCTCTCTCTTTCTCTCTCTCTCTCTCTCACTCTCTCTCTCTCTCTCTCTTACACACATGCTTTGCTTCTAGTACGTCCACTCTTGTCTCGCATAATTATGAATTCGTTCCCAAAACTCAAATTAACCCTTTCACGCATTTATGACGCAGAGGTTGCCAGATTAGCAATAAGAAATAGAGTTCTCTCACTCTTATAATTACCTCTCAAAAATTAGTTTTCTGCCCACAGCTAACTCAAAGACAACTGCAGAGGTAGAAGGTTTCTAAATACCCCTGATGGTAACAAAGGCTTTAAAGTATCCTCAATAGGCCCAAAATCGCGTCATATGTCGGAGAGGGTTAACTCGTCTCTTTCCACACTCCCTACCATCACATTCGAATCGTGTTCTATTTTGTATAACATAAATCACATGCCGACATGATTCGTTATAGGTTACGATACGACATAGTAATTTATAGATTGCTTAACCCCTTCTGTTCCGACAACGTCTTTTTAATCTTATTCTAGCTATATGTAAACGATTTTGTGCAATTTAAGAAGGATCTGTGGTAGTAAAAAGGGTTAAGTCGGATTGTACGAAGCCTGTTAATTACTGGAGGCTCTCTTTGAACTGAATACAGTCGTCTAAATACAGCTAGAATATAATTAAATAGACATCACCGGTACAGAAGGGGTTAAAACTTCGCCGCTTATTACACTGATACAACTAAATATCTTGTTATTAAAATGAGCTTCGAAACGTTGACAAAATGAATAGAAACACCATTTGAGGAGGGGCACTTTATTGACCCATTTCGCAGATAGCCTCTTCAGATCACAGGAGAAGCTATCTGCAAAACAAAATCGCCTAACAGTAAAATAGGTCTATGCAAAAAAAAGAAAAAAAAAAAATGTCAATAAAGTGCTCCTCCTCAAATGGTATGTCTATTTAACTTGTCATTGCTCGAAAAAAGAACTAGCCAGTCTTAAATCATTACTCCTAATTGTGACGCGTTTCGAGCATCCTTATACGAATTACAACGTCCAATATCAAGATACGACAGCCATAAGTACTGCATATATGACCGTCGTAAATGTTTCGAGTATCCAAGCCTATAATTCCTTAAGCCACTCCTGTGTTCCGGTGCATACAGGCGTGAGTAAGGTATTTAGGTTGGTGTGTTATCTACTGTATTATAGGTGGCCCGTTAGTGTGTGTGTGTGTAGGTGTGTGTGTGTGTAGGTGTGTGTGTGTACATTATACGTACATTTTTGTGTGCGTGAGCTTAACGGGTCACTTTTGTAAATATCCGGTACTACTAGAGTAATTTAAAGTCATCTTTTCCACTGCCTGGCTATCCATGTTGCCTTCAGTGAATCTCGCTAAATATTTGCTTTGCAGCAAAAATGGTTTGTATTCATGTTAAAAAAAAAATATATATATATATATATATATATCAATACATATAAAATTATACTTGCCCCGCCACAATAACATTTGCAATATACTCCTCTTCAGTATGCAGTTTAGCATTATTGTTTGTCTAGCTTTATGTATGCTAGACTTATAAAGCTTGGTATATTCTACTCAATATAAGTAGGCCAAAACTCTTGAATATTAACCTCTATAACTCATAAACGACTAGTGTAATCGAGTTAATATTTCTACCATTTGGGAAGAGTCATCCGGGGAATAGGTGTAGAAGGTTGCAACCAATTTGCTCTTGCCCTTTTGAGTTACAGAGAATAGCGGTCAGCATCTCTGGCCTACCTATAATGAATAGGACTAAAGTCATAGCCTTTCGTAGCTGATCTATCATCACGGACAAATTAGTTGGACATAATTCATCTTGCGAAGCTATTCCAGTTTGATTTGTTTTCTTCTGGGACCCCTTCTCCCTCACGTTTAGCCACAATAGTTTTGAAATTTTAAGAAGTTCGCCCCATTAGTTAGGCGATTTTAAGACTTTTCGGCCTTAATATTTGTCAATATTAAGACCTTTCGTACCATTTAGGTGTCAACTTTTAACTTGCAAACGAAAGCAAGCCTGTAATTTAAGAGGCCAGGACATTCTTCTACCGAAGATGTTTGCAAATTAATAATCTCGAAGGGGAGTCTTGGGGATGTATTATTAAGCTTGATGGAGGTCTAGGGAGCAAACTAAAAAAAAAATGTTTTTACCTATAATGTGCAAGGCTAAGAGGTATATATTCTTCTATTCAGCGAACGAATATATAGACTGCAAGTAGATAGACAGTGAATCATAAATAGACTATACGTGTTGTTCTGCTGTATGTTAACTATTTAGAACAAATGGGTAATATACTGTTCTTCATAAATAGACTATACGTGTTATTGTGCTGTATGTTAACTATTAAGAACAAATGGGTGTTATAGCCGGCCATACACTTGCAGGCTCGGCCTGTCCGGCCAACGGAAAGGGGCGGGGCATCGTCCGCCGGACGAGACCCACACACACTCAGGCCGCCTCACGAAAATACACAGTATACGTCGCACCACCGTGATGATAACATGAGGCGGTTGTCCGATAAGGAGTTTGGATGGAGACGTTTGGGAGCGAATTTTTAGGGTTTTCAAGCGAAAACTGATAGAATAAACACAGATTGGGATAGCATGATATGTACAGTATATTAGTAACATTAATTAACCCCCCTGTAGCCTACTATATGCGTTGTTAGTCTGTATCCAATGTACTAGGTGGTAGGTAAGGGTTAGTCGATCTTGTATCCAATGTACTAGGTGATAGGAAAGGGTTAGTTTGTATATGTTTTGGGTTCTTGTCTAACATAAACTAGGGTTGCTTGTGTTGTGACGGGTACGAAGGGAGTAGGCCTGCATTAATTGGACATATTAGCCTATTTGTATTGGGTTCTCGTCTACCTTTTCTGTTGTGCGACATCATTGACATGCAGGTGATAATGTTAATTGCATATAGATATAAACGGATGTTTTGTAATCTATTTGTCATTCTCAATAAATGTCTAACAACACGGCTGACAGCAAGAGTCTGGCGAGCTAGGGGCGGACAGCGCCTGAATGCACCCCCATACACGCAGGCGACAGGCCGCACCGGACGGAATTTTCAAGCGCCAACTGATTTTCATCCGGCCGCTGCGAGAGGCCTGGCCGGATGAAAAACACCCCCATACACACAGAGGCCGCCTCTTGCCCCGCCCCTTTCGTTGGCCGGACAGGCCAGGCCTGCAAGTGTATGGCCGGCTTAATTAGACTGTTCTTCATAAATAGACAATACTTATTGTGCTGTATGGTATGTATGTATGAATGTATCCACTCAGGCACAAACCTCATAGCTCGAGGTTGCTCACTCGAGACAGAGCCCGAACAGAAACAACATTTAAAGTTCCAGTTTTTAGGGTCCAGAACAACTTTTGCGTTCCATCGTCCCTAGAAGGAAAAAGTAAGACAGTAAAAGAGACAGACATAAATGACTAAGGTTGGGTAGAGGATGCCAAAACCTCACTCTGGATAGGATCAGCCCTCACCCAAAATAAATTGGTAGGTTACGAATATGAAGTTTTCCTTAATACATTTTATCAGGAAAACTTATATCCCTAACCAAACATGTAAGCTTAACTCGATAAAAAGTTAATCACTAGTCATGAGAAACATAGGCAAGTTCATTATAGTCAAGCATAATATATATATATATATATATATATATATATATATATATATATATATATATATATATATATATATATATATATATATATATATATATATATATATATATATATATATATATATATAGATATATATATATATATATATATATATATATATATATATATATATACTGTATATATATATACAGTATATATAATTATATATATATATATATATATATATATATATATATATATATATATATATATATTGCACCGAGTTTGCAATTCATTACAAATAATTTCCTAGTCATAATTACTAATGAATGAATGAAATGAGTGGAAAGTTGTGCACTGAATTATTGCCCCCAGAATTATAGGTGCCGAGCTTGGACACGCAATACGAATATGGTTCTATAAGGGCGAACCAAAATATATAACGTATCTAGACTTTGTTTCCATCCTAGACCTTCACGAAGCATTACAAAATTCCCCCAAGACCCCCCTTCAAGATAAATGTATTCATTTACATTAGAAAAACGGTTCCTCCTAATTGCAGATGAGACAGAGAACGGGGCGAGGGAACGCGAAAGTGGTCCCGAACCCTAAGAATTAGAACATTAAATATTTCTGTTCGGGCTCTGTATCGAGTCAGCCATCACCAGACATGGGGTACATACATACATACATACATACATACATCTAGAATTGCGTGTCGAGTGTCAAACGCCCTGTGAGTTCCACTGGCCCGATTACTGTGTTTCGGACTCTTTGACGGGATAAATACTCCTTACTTCACCCATATCATCTCTCTCTCTCTCTCTCGGACAGGAGAGCTACATCTGACCACAAACGTTAGAGTGTCGGACAGGAGAGCTACATCTGACTACAAACGTTAGTAGTGTCGGACACGAGAGCTACATCTGGCCATATTTTTCATGTTGACACAATTTTAAGCAATAGTGGGAGGGAATATTTGATTCTAACTGAACATTATGGATAGCAAAAGTAGTTCAAAATTAAATCTGAATCGATGCTTTTATTCATCTATTTAGGTCTATTTATTGGGTGCGTGTGTGTGTGTAAAGCTGGAAATGGTACAATAGTGGTGGTGTGTGGGAAACGTCAAATTATGGTGATAATAATAAGGTATCTTTTATCTAACCCCTATCACTGGCCTTCTCCACACACACACACACAGTACATGGTGAAGGGGTTACCTCCAGTCTCAGTAGCACAGGTATCTAGGTTACAACCAACCTGGCAGACAAACACAACACACTTATATTTGTATTATAATTTTGTGATTCGCAGAAAACCACTCTCAGGCAGCATGATGTGCGGGAGTAGTGTGTGTGTGAGGGTAGGTTATAACACAAGAATGGGGTTAGGAACAGGATTGAGGGTCGGGATATTAGTATGAAGAGTGGCACTATTAACTAGAGCATCTAAAGGACGATTCCATTTATGGACCCTGTGAGAGAAGCATGCATATGTGATCATATCTATGTCATCCTACTACTCATTTATGTTATTATCATTATACATATATATATATATATTTATTACAACATATTATGCCGGAAGGCCTCGCGTCACCATAATAGCTTCCTACTGATGGTACGCAATGCCACATTCGCTCTTCAAATCTCTAGTGCTACCGCGGCTTGAATACTGTAGCGTATTAACATCCCCATACAAAGCAGGTGAAATAAATGACGTAGAGAGTGTACAAAGAAATTTCACTTCGCATATAAGTTCGATAAAACATCTACACTATTGGGAGCGTTTAAGAGCACTGAATCTGTACTCACTGGAACGTAGAAGAGAACGTTACCTAATAATATACACATGGAAAATCGCAGAGGGTTTAGTACCAAACCTACATACTCCGATAGTCATGAAATTCAGTGATAGGAGAGGCTGGGAATGCGAAATCCCCCGGATGAATAACAGGGGTGCTATGGGCTCTCTGCGAGAGGGCTGGTTATCACACAGAGGCCCACGTCTCTTCAACAAACTCCCATGGCGAGTAAGAGACATGAGGGACATCTCGTTAGACAACTTCAAGAGAGCCCTAGATGTCGAACTGCAAAAAGTGCCAGACGAGCCCATCCTCGCAAGGGAGCGAGCTGTCGCTTCAAACAGTCTACTGCACCAAATCACCACCCATAACGAGGGGCGTCGCGCTCCTTGGTGCCGCTAGAAGAGCGGCGAACACATCCAAAGGTATCCAAAGGTAAAGGATTCTCTACCAGCTTGTTTACTTTCATGCTACACACCACCAGCATAACTAATACTTATACCGAGTGCATTAGATATATTTATTGTTTTGAGGGGAATTCCCATACATTATAGTATATAGGTAGCGACACTGTGCGTCTATGGCATGTCGGTGGGATAGCAATGAAATTATTAAATAAAGTACAGCATGAATTGGTTCCCACAACATATCTACCCCAAGATATACTGGGAATCGAACCCGAGTTAGTAGTGTTACATGTCCAGTGCCCCCGGGGTCTACAGCTGCCTCTGAGATTAAAGTGTCTGTTTAGGTTGTCGAACTACTTTGTGTTCCTGTATAACATTTGCTATTTGTGGATTTGTATTCTTGTTTTAAGTTAGTCAAGCTTAATGACTGATTTCAGCAATGACACGGAAGCTAGCTGTCTGCGATCCCGCCAGCTCTACTAATCGGTTACACACACACACACACACACACACACTAACATCACTAATCTAAGGGGATGCTTACAGCCTCAGGTGTAAGAAGTCTCATTATAACAGTAAGAAAAATGTACACATATATCTTGAAAGGGGAACCTGGGGTTGTTTTATAAAGTTTGATGCAGGTCTAGGAAGGAAACTAGAACAAATAATATATAAAGGAACAAATCGACCAAAAAAAGTGAACAAATCCCCTCTTAATAGCGTGAATAAGTGGTGACTCAGTGAAGTGTTGCCTTGTCTTAGTGACTCTGTTTTCTGAAAACAACCAGTTCCTGCTCTTTCAAGGGGTTTGGGTGGTCCTTGAGCCTCATGACGGGGTTTGACACTTTTTTGTTGTTGCTATTATTAGACGATTTTATGCAGCTTAGGAAGTATCTGTAGGAAATAAAAGGGTAAAGACTGTCTCAATTAACCCTCTGACTTCCATATACCCTTACTAAGCTTAATGAAATCGTCTAATAATAGCCAGAAAACAGAAAAGAAGAGCGTCATTGATCCTCAGAGCAATAATACTTTGCCCTACTCTCACACACACACATACACACGCAAATATAAGTCGTACGGGTAAATAAAAGAAAGGCTTATTTAATGAAGTTTTATACAGTTTCCAAATAAATTGTATCGATGTGCCGTCCCGTGTACAGTCGCATGCCATAGTCTCTCGTCCACTCATAGGAATTCCTGGACCCCCTATTATGTATGCAATAATAAGTATCTGGATTGGATTTTGAATAGACCTTCCTTTCCAATAAATAGTACAAATAGTTTCGTAGCTGATTTATAGACAATTATATTCATAAATTCGTTTCCAGAGATATACTTCCATAATTATAAATAGGTAAAGTCCAGGAATATTTGTGAGTGTGGTAGAGACTAAGGCATCCTAGTGTACGATAGATCACTGTTGTTGGCTGACTGGGTGGTATTTAACGGTTGACCTCTACGTCTTCAGTAAGTTGTGTCCCATTACCACCCCTGTCAACCTGCAATAAACACACAAATATTAATAATAATAATAATAATAATAAAGATACAAATACTAAAGAAAAGGCCCAGAATTCTAGCAATTACATGATACGGTGTATATATATATATATACACACACACTGATTTCCTAACAATAATATGATTTAGCACTTCATGCTCATTGTATGTTGATTATTTCATGGCAATGTGTATATGACTAATGTTGACAAACCTGAGAAGCTTGATCAATTTTGGGTCATATTGGAGATGGTAATTGGCTGCTTCCTGTATCCAGCTTCCCAACCACCTCTTCCATCCCCCTCCTTTATCATACATTTTCTTGTCATCATCTCTCTTCAGCCTTTGTCTCTCCACCAACTTCTCTTTTCTACTCTTATTTTCCTGGAGTCTCTTCACATTTTCTATTCCTATCACCGCATTTCGTCCTTGCTCCCCTCTCTCTTCTTCGTCTCTTCTCGATCCCTTCTCTATACCTATTCCCTTTATGTTATCCTCTTTCCTCAATCCCTCTTCTCCCCACATTTCTGCTTTCCTTGCATCTCTCTTTCTTCTGGTAGATTTGCAGAAACAAACTAGCTTAGTAGGAGTATGTATTTCAGAAACAGTGGATGTACGGGTTGTGAGTTTTTGTGTAAGTTTGTTAACCTTGGAGAGGACAGGTGTGTGGGTTGCAGGTGTGGTAGTGGGAGGTTTGGGTGAGTGTAGGGTTGTGGAAGTGTTGGAAGAGAAAGGGGTAGCCGACTGTAAGTCTGTAGATGTGAATATTGTAGCGTTGGAAGTGGCAGGTTTATGTAGGTGTGGGTTTGTATATGTAAGTGTGGAAATGTTGGAAGAGAAAGGTTTGGCTGAGTGTAAGTGTGTAGTTGCGAGTGAGGTAGCGTTGTAAGTGGTAGGTTTAGGTGTGTGTGGGTTTGTCGGTGTAAGTGTGCCGGTACTGAAGAGAACAGGCTTGGATAGTTTGAAGTGAGGTGCATTCCCCAACCCCCTCCCGACGAAGGATATGGTGTTAGGGTTGGCATTAAGGGCTTGACCGGCCAAAACAGGCACTCCCCCTTCCCCTAAATCACCCTGAGCATTCTGTTGGCCCACTTGATTGATATTAATTGGTACGTCTCCATCATCACCACCATCATCATCCCCACCACCATCATCTCCACCACCACCACCTCCGTTAGCGCTCAGGCCATTGTTGTTGTTGTTGTTATCGTTGTTGTTATTGTTATTATTATTGTTGTTGTTGTTGTTGATGGCGTTGAGGACATTGGCAGTGGTGACGGCGATCGAGACCATCATGCTAAGGAACCCGAAGGGGGAGAATTTGTTGTGGGGGGCATGGGGGGCAGGGGGGCAGTAGTCCTCGGTGATCTCGTTGTTGTGGGAGTCCAGGGCCATGTACTCGTAGCTCCGGGCTTGTGGGAGCGTGTGGGGTCGTGGGAAACTGTGGGAAGTTAGTGAATGTGGAGAGTTAGGAGAGATGTGGGGGTTGTTGTGGGGAATGAGTAGAGAGTTATGGGTGATTTGTGGATTGCTGTGGGGAGTGGGGGTTTGTAGAATGTGGGAAGTGGGCAATTGTGAAAACTTGTGGGTGTTGGCGGGAGGAAAGTGATGAGGTGTGGTGATGATATAGGGTGGATTGTGATGTGCCGTGGTGATGGAAGGGTGAGGAAAGTGATGAGGTGTGGTGATGATATAGGGTGGATTGTGATGTGGGGTGATGGAGTGGGGAGGAAAGTGATGAGGTGTGGTGATGATATAGGGTGGATTGTGATGTGCCGTGGTGATGGAAGGGTGAGGATTGTTGTTCTCCGTGGTGAGGGCACAATTCACCACACTCATCACACAACAAACGATCACCACTCCAATCTTCTTGCCAGTCATCGCTCTGAAATCAAGAATGACTATTAACCCTTACAGTACCGGCGACGTCTTTCTGTTTTTATTTCAGCTGTATTTAGATGATTTTATGAAGCTTGGGAAGGATATATGGTAACTAAATGGATAAATTGAGATAGTCTGTAATATTAACGGGGAAAAACCCCCGGATAAATTGAGATAATCTGTAATACAGGTATTAACGAGAGAAAAAAACAAAAAAAATGTGGGGGGGGGGGGAATGAGCCGGAGTAAATAGAGTAAATATTTTGGTTGATTTTGTTTTTCATTTATTTATGATATATTTTGTTTCCTCCCTAGACCTCCATTAATTATACTAAACCACAAAACTAAAAATAATATTTATAATAATTAAAAGAATTACCCCAGGATCCCCTCTCAAGATATATTTGTACATTTTTGGATAGAAAAATGTGCCGGCCGAAGGCCGATTCCTCCTAATTTACAGGCTCACTATCGCTCGCCAGGAAAACAATCGACACCTAAATGACACAAAACTCTTAATATTGACAAAGAAAAGGGGTGCAAGGTCTTAAAATCGCCAAACTAATGACCCGAACGTCATATAATCTGAAAGCTAATGGGGCTAAGCATGAGGGAGAAGGGTGTCCAGAAAAACGGCGGATCTCCCCTTAACTGACCTGATGGACTGTGATCACGCTGGTTTGGTGGATGGTGGGAATACAAACTGTGTGCCTGTGTGGAGTGGAGGGGGTCAACATCCTCACCACACCGTGTCTCCTACTACACTGATGTCTCGCCTCCGTTCGCACTTCAGTAACCACAGCTCTCAGCAAGGAAGAGCAAGCAAGAAGGGGGGTCACCTGCTATTTTTCTCTCCTTTAAAATTTATCTCTTTCTCTGGCTTGTACCCATTCGGCTCCATTCAGCCTACTGTTTTAAGACGTTTATCCCCATTCAGGTGTCGATATCTTCCTGGCAAGCAATAGCGAGCCAGAATTATATGGAGAAATCCGGCTTCGCCGGACACATTTTTCTATCGAAAAATGTAAAAATTTAGCCTGCTGTCAAAAAATTTAAAATAATATTCTGGCTCGTTACCGCTTGCCAGGAAAAAATCGAAATATTGAAACCTTACACCTTCGAAATGCAAATATCAGGTAAAACATTAACAAGGAGATTCAATTCAGCCCAAAACAAAAGATAAAACAAAAAAAATATATATAATACAAAATCCATGGAGTAGTTTCATCATGCTATGAGGGAAAACTATTTCCACACCTAAATAACATTTCTAATACTCCAAATAGATAAAAGTGCTGATATAAAAAACACAAAAAAGATCTAGCTATATTTGACACATATATATATATATATATACATACAGTATATATATATATATATATATATATATATATATATATATATATATATATATATATATATATACTGTATATGGTATATACTAAATACATAAATCTTTATGCTACTAAGAATTAAGTGTATTAGAGAGTGAATCTCGTGTAACCTAAATATAAGGTGATAATCGACCTTACAACACAGAGGTGTAAGGGTGATAATAAGGAGTAGGTGAGGGAGAAGGCATAGGCCCTTCAATCAGTGGTGTACTTTGGTGGGTTCTCTGTGATGGCAAATATTGGTAGCTGCCGGCCATACTTTGTGTGTGTGAGAGAGAGAGAGAGAGAGAGAGTGAGTGAGAGAGAGAAAGAGAGTGTGTATGTGAGAGTGAGAGAGAGAGTGTGTTGGAGTGAGTAAGAGAGTTAGTGAGTGTGAGAGTGAGAGAGTATGATAATAATAATCCATTCAGTGCCGGTGCCTTCCTTATAACTTTACTCTGACAACTATTACACAATTTGATTCAGTTTAAAAAGGGCCTCCAGCAATTAACAGCCTATGAACATATCTCACTTGATCCTTTTTACTACCACAGATCCTTTTAACCTGCACAAAATAGTCTAAATGGTTTAAAGCTTGATGAAAATCCAGGGAGGAAATTAAATACATTTGCTAAAAAGATGTATAATTATATTATATTTGTTCACCAACCAACTTCACTTCTAAACTCAATTAATGAAATCAACAAATACATGTGGCACTCCAAGGAATCGAACCCAGGACACTCACACAAATACGCCCATCCTCTCTTAAGCAGAATTACCGGCTAAAATACCGTCGCACTACATTCATAAATACATAAAACCCAATTTCACATACATTCTATCAATCACAAACTTACATTATTATTGCATTTATGTTTAATAGCGATGGATGTTTACGGCTCTAACTTCCTTATAGCCTGACAGTCGCAATTGGTCTATTCGGGAATTTCAAAATATAATTGAATACCATTACAGGACATGAAATTGAAGGTAGGAATTTACAGAAAGTTAGAAATAGCAATGAATTTGCATATAAACCATCGCCACTTCATTCACATTACCATATGATTATGAACTCTCATCAAGTTAGAAACAATGTGCTCCCACAAAGATATAATAAAATAAAGAGAGAGAGAGAGAGAGAGAGAGAGAGAGCAAGGTGGGGGATGGGGGGTGGAAGAGGGGGGGGGGGGGGAGATTAATTGACTCACTAATAGGATTTTCTTGTTTCCCTCAGCCCCCCCCCCCCACACAAACTCTTCCAAGTTAATCTCTACCCTCTTACACCATACACACATTCACTCGATCTTACGCGGAGAGGGGGTGGGGGTGGGGGGGTGGGGGGGGGATATATGTTGGCTTACAAAAGGTATGAAGGGGTAATTAACTCCTTCAGCACGATGACGTAATTTTCATCGTATTCTGGTTACCATTAGACGATTTTTTTTATTTTTTATTTTTATTTTTTATTTTTTTGCATGGTTCAAGATGGCCAACGGTGGTAGGCCGATTGTCAACAATATTGTATTAAGTTAGAATGGATGGTATGATTTTTACCATTGAGGTTTTAGATGGTCGATATACAAAATAAAATATAAAATATATACATAGCACACATTTTGGCAAGCAGAAATTTGATTAAGGCTGGCTTTTTTGTTTATAGACCAGCTGCCAAATCAAGGGTAGGCTAGAACATTCACAGGTCAGTGTATTGATTACATTGACTTCACCCCCGTACCAGAGGGGCAGCGATGTTGTTTATATATATTTGTTGGCCCGCTCTTATTACTGTCTCTCACTCGCAACTCAAATAACATTGAATAAAAACGACTTGAGAATCGTGATCAGCATGTTTTACTTCATCACTGCGCTCATTATATTTCAAGATTCACAAGACGAGTTGTACGCGATTCTTGGTCAGAGTCTACCACTTCAATTTGACCGCAAGCAGCTCCGCCCCCTTTGGGGTACCCCACTACAAATGTTCAGACAGCTTGGAACATAAAACAAATTGTTACTTTCAATGCTTCCAATGCTCAATTTCTCCATCTGTCTACTCGTCGCCCCCTTCCAGAAAAATATGACTTACTCTTCAACAACCATACAAATTAACCCTTCATCCTCTCTTAATATTCTCGGTGTCTCTTTTTCTTCTGATCTCTCTTGGATAGATCATATTACCACTCTTGCTAAAACAGCTTCCCAGAAGCTGGGTGTGCTCAACCGCCTCCGGAGGATCTTTACCCCTGCGCAGCTTCTTGCTCTGTACAGTGGCACAGTGTGTCCAAGTATTGAGATTGTTCACACGTGTGGGGAGGATCCACTCACACAGCACTTCTAGACAACGTTGAAAAGAAAGCCTTCTGTCTCATTAACTCACGTCCACTCACCAATTATCTGCAGTCTCTCTCTCTTCGCCGCAATGTTGCATCTCTCTCATTATTCTACCGCTATTACAATAATCAGTGTTCCTCAGAGAGCTCTCAGTGTATACCACCCTTCTTCGTAGAGCACGTAGCACCCGTCTTGCAACACAATCCCACCACTACCCTGTGCAACTCTCCTACCCAAGAGTAAAACGTTATTCTCAGTCTTTCTTCTATTCAACAGCAGAGCTCTGTAACTCTCCCAGAATCAGTCTTTCCCCCTTCCTATGACTTAAATTGCTTCAAACTCCCTGTGTCCAGGCATTTTGGGTCGAACGTCCCTTGATCTTGGCCCTGTCACTCTTTCAACTCTGGGGGAGGCGCTCGCCACAAGCAGTTCTAACTCTTGTCTCCCTCACTCACATAGAAAAAAACAAAAAAACAAAAAAAAACATCTTGATCAAATCTATTTCTCTAGCACGTATGAGTTCTAGTGTATTTTTTCCCATTAGTTTTTCTTGCAGCCTCTACCTCTCCGCCCCCCTCACCCCCTACCTCTCCCCCCATCCCCCCTTCAACGGCTCCAAGGGATCATCCATTCTCAAGGGTGATTGCTTCCCACTGTGGCCCCTGCTCTCTCTCTCACTGCTGATCTCTCTCTCTCTCTCTCTCTCTCTCTCTCTCTCTCTCTCTCTCTCTCTCTCTCTCTCTCTCTCTCTCTCTCTCTCTCTCACCGCTTCTCTCTCTCTCACTGCTGATCTCTATCTTTCTCTCTCTCTCACTGCTGATCTCTCTCTCTCTCTCTGCTGAGCTCTTTGTGTAGTCTCTCTCTCTCACTGCTGATCTCTCTCTCTCTCTCTCTCTCACCGCTTCTCTCTCTCTCACTGCTGATCTCTCTCTCTCTCTCTCTCTGCTGAGCTCTTTGTGTAGTCTCTCTCTCTCACTGCTGATCTCTCTCTCTCTCTCACTGCTGATCTCTCTCTCTCTCTCTCTCACTGCTGATCTCTCTCTCTCTCACTGCTGATCTCTTTTTGTAGTCTCTCGCGATCTCTCTCTCTCTCTACTGATCTCTTTTTGTAGTCTCTCTCTCTCTCTGCTGATCTCTCTCTCTCTCTTTCTCCATCTCTCTCACTGCTGATCTCTTTTTGTAGTCTCTCTCTCTCTCTGCTCATCTCTTTTTGTAGTCTCTCTCTCTCTCTCTGCTGATCTCTCTCTCTCTCTCTCACTGCTGATCTCTGTTTGTAGTCTCTCTCCCTCTCTCTCTGCTGATCTCTTTTTGTAGTCTCTCCCTCTCTCTCTGCTGATCTATTTTTGTAGTCTCTCTCTCTCTCACTGCTGATCTCTCTCTCTCTCTCTCTCTCTCTCTTTCTCTCTCTCTCTCACTGCTGATCACTTTTTGTAGTCTCTCTATTATAGTTGCAAGATATCAATAAGGATGTCAAGCACCTTAGTATTCAGTATAAAGGGGAGATGGGTGGTTTTTATAGACCCACTTCTCCCTCATGTTTAGCCCCAGTAGTTTTAAGATTATAAGATGTTTGCCCCATTAGTTTGTCGATTTTAAGACCTTTCACCCCATTTCTTTGTCAATATTAAGACCTTTCGTGCTATTTAGGTGTCGATGTTTTTCCTGGCGACGATAGTGAGCCTGTAATTTTGGAAGAACCCCGAAAAATGTACAAATTAATCTAAAAGGGGGATATAATGGATGTTTTTTAAAGTTTGATTGAGGTCTAGGGAGGAAAAAAAAAAAACATGATCAAAAGATAAATAAATGAGCAAATAAATACGCCGAAAACAAAATTAACAAATAAATTACGCCCTAAAAATAAATAAATGAACAAATAAATACGCCCAAAAGATAGATAAATGAGCAAATAAATACGCCCTAAAAGATAAATAAATGAACAAATAAATACGCCCAAAAAGATAGATAAATGAACAAATAAATACGCCCAAAAAGATAAATAAATGAACAAATAAATACGCCCAAAAAGATAAATAGATGAATAAATAAATACGCCCAAATTATAAATACATGAACAAATAAATACGCCCAAAAAGATATATAAATGAACCAATAAATAGGGCCATCTCCCCTACAGCCAACATTCTCGACCCATTATTGTTGCTATGAAGTGGGTGAACTTGGTGAAGAACATGCAGTTACGGGCGGGTTTAATTAACTCCTTCTGTAGCGGTGACGTCCTTTTCATTATATTCTGACAAGTTATTAGATCAATTTTATTCAGCTTAGGAAGGACGTCTATCCATTAAAAGACTACAGACTATCTCAATTAACCTTTTTACCTACTACAGATCCTTCTTAAACTGCACAAAATCGTCTAAATATAGCTAAAATAATACTAAAAAGACGTTGCGGTACAGAAGGGGTTTAGAACCATTGTTACTTGGATTACGAAAACAACAACATTCTAATACTAAATATAAAACAACATCATTCTAATACTAAATATAAAACAACATCATTCTAATACTAAATATAAAACAACAACATTCTAATACTAAATATAAAACAACAACATTCTAATACTAAATATAAACAACATCATTCTAATACTAAATATAAAACAACATCATTCTAATACTAAATATAAAACATCATTCTAATACTAAATATAAAACAACATCATTCTAATACTAAATATAAAACAACATCATTCTAATACTAAATATAAAACAACATCATTCTAATACTAAATATAAAACAACAACATCATTCTAATACTAAATATAAAACAACAACATCATTCTAATACTAAATATAAAATAACGAGAAACTTGTATTTCTTTATTGGATAACGGGGATTTTAAGGGGAGATGGGTCGTTTTTTTCTGATGGTCCCCTTTCTCCCTTGTGTTAAGCCTCATTTGTTGTGACATTATATGACATTCGGTCCATTATTTTGGCAATTTTAACACCATTCGCCCCATTTCGTTGTCAATTCTAAGACCTTTCGTGCCATTTAGGAGTCAAATTTTTCCTGGCGATCGATAGCGAGCCTGAAATGCTTAGACGAACTGGCCTTCGGCCGGAACATTTTCTACCAAAAAATGTACATATTTATCTTGATGGGAGGTCTAGGGAGTGTTTTTCTAAGGTTGATGGAGGTCTAGCGAATAAACTAAGACATAAAGGAATAAATGAATGAATAGCCCCCCAAGACGGCCCATCTCCCCTTTCAGCTCGGTTCACACATGCACGAATTAACGTCACGTCCGTCCCCGACCAAAAAAATAGGCAGGACGGCATCAATCTGAAGGCCCCATGTTCCGTTCCAACGTTTTTTTGCCGCCGTTCTCATCCAGTTATATTCGTCGTCTAGACGCCGCCAGGCTGCGCCTAGACGACGATTGCTCCCGTGTGTGTCGGTGTGTGTCCCCTGGGTGTCCCCGACATAAAAAAAAATCTGGCAGTTGCCCCGACCCATACGGACCATTTTATGCATGCATAAAAAGGACGCCGCCCAGGCACGGCGAATTAAGGGTTGGGGACGGACGGGACGTTAATTCGTGCATGTGTGAACCTAGCTTTAACGAGCTTTAAGCTCAGTTCACACATGCACGAATTAACGTCCCATCCGTCCCCGACCAAGAAAATAGGCAGGACGGCATCAATCTGGAGGCCCCATGTTCCGTTCCAACGTTCCAACGGTTTTTTGCCGCCGTTCTCATCCCGTTATATTCGTCGTCTAGACGACAATTGGCGGCGTCTAGACGACGATTATAGCGGGATGAGAACGGCGGCAAAAAACCGTTGGAACAGTTGGAACGGAACATGGGGCCTCCAGATTGATGCCATCCTGCCTATTTTCTTGGTCGGGGGACGGACGGGACGTTAATTCGTGCATGTGTAAACCGAGCTTTAGTGAGCAAACCAACTCCATGGAAGTGTTGAGGTTCGCGTTTTGTTTAAGGAAAAAGGCCAAAAATATACTGCCTACCCATTGGCTACATTGACCACTGACTCCAGCAGACCAACTAAAACCTATTTCACCCAGCGGTATTATATAGTAGTTGGACAAAAGTACTACTACTACTACTACTACTACTACTACTACTACAATAAATAGACTATTAGTAGAAGAAGAATTAGTAGTGGTAGTAGTAGTAGAAGAAGTTAAATAAAAATAAAATAAAATAAATAAAATAAAAATCAATGTAGTAGTAGTAATCCACGATGATGAGTCTGAGTGCTTACCCCGGAATAGGAAGTAGCTGAATGACAACGAAGTCAGGCGCTTTGATGACTATTCTGACCTGGTCTAGGGTCCAAAGAGGGGATGCACAGACTGAGTGGTTTAAAAAAAAAAAAAAAAAAGTAGAAGAAGTAGTAGTGGTAGTAGTAGTAGGAGGAGTAGGTTTAAGGGGGGTCACCGGCTTTTTTTTATCTTTCTCTCTTTCCCTGGCTTGTATCCATTCGGCCCCATTCAGCCAACTGTTTTAAGACGTTTATCCCTATCCAGGTGTCGATATCTTCCTTGCGAGCGATAGCGAACCAGCATTGTATGGAGAAATCCGGCTTCGCCGGAGAAATTTTTCTATCGAAAAATGAATAAATTTAGCTTCCTGTCAAAACAAAAATATATGTATGCTGGCTTGCTACCGCTCGCCAGGAAAATATTGACACCTGGATGGGGGTAAAAGTCTTAAAATAGTAGGCTGAATGGGGCCGAATGGATACAAGCCAAGCCAAAGAGAGAGGGAGAGAAAGAGAGAAAAAAAGCGAGGTGGGCTCCCTTAAGACTATGCCTTAACCTAATATGAACACTATGGAGGGTAATACAAACACCGGCCCGTCCTTCATTTACCTCATATTTTATTCTCTTCAGCACAAGATTCCAGTAACATTTAACAGTCAATAGATAACAGCATATCTGGGTGGTGTCAGTTAATTTGACCTATGCTCCCTCCTAGAGACACAACACGACAGTCAGCTGCTACACCCTATAATAAGACAATAGAGGAAGCTGGCCACTATAGTAGATCCCCGGGTACATAGTAATAGAGGACACAGACACTATAATGCTATAACTGGTGTATATGTAATCAGAGTGGTGAACATATAGACTTGAAGAACACTGGCGTCTATGTAATAAGTATATAGACTAAACTGCTAATACTTAGTATATACAGTATATCCCGTAAACCAACTGACGGTAATATACAGTGTACTAGTATACCTGGTCATCTTTACACTGCTACCCAAGGAGTACACAGAATCATCATGTAGGTTCAGGGGAGATGGGGCGGTTTATGGTCCCCCTTGTTCCTCAGGTTTAGTCCCATTATTTTTCAGATTTTAAGATGTTTGACCCATTACTTTATCGATTTTAAAACCTTTCGTCCCATTTATATATCAATATCAAGACCTTTCGTGCCATTTAGGTGTCGACATTTTCTTGGCGAGCGATAGCAAGCCTGTGATTTTAAGAGAAATCGGCCTTCGGCCGTAACATTTTTCTATCGAAAAATGTACAAATTTATCTTGAAGGGGGATCTAGGGAGTTATTTTTGTTGTTAAGCTTGATAAAGGCCTAGCAAGGAAATTAAACATAAATGAATATATAAATATAATTATAGACCCCCCAAAATAACCAGTGTCCCCTTAATAACAGTTTTACTATAGACTAACCAAATTGGTATATAAACTCCATGTAATACTCCTCTTGCACACACACACACACACACTATATATTATACGCAGTGTGTAACAATAGCTCGGTGCAACTTGATGACAATAATATTATACATTCATAAATAAATAGAAATAAATAGATAAACCAATAATAATGACCTAGATGGATCTGAATTTGTATTTTGTGTGTTCATTGTTTTCTGTTGTGTTGTCCCTTTTCTGGCTCTGTCTTAAGTCGGCCCCCCCCCCAAAAAAAAAAAAATTAAAAAGAGGAAATGTGGGGATTGGGCCTGAGTATATAAAATAAAATATAATAATAATAGCTAGTTGAATACACACGTCGGGTACCAGTTAATTAGCTTCAATGCCTGTGGTCTATTATGCACGCGGGAATCTTACAGCGTGGGCAGTCAGAGAAGGCGATAGTCTTAACCCTTTCAAGATGGTTTATTCTGGCTATCATTAGACGCTTCTGTACAGCTTAGGAAAGATCTGTTCTGGAATTAGAGGGGTAAAGCCTATATCAATTAACCCTCTGATTTCCATATACCTGGCCAGCCCTATGGGAGCTCTTTAGGGGAGCTCAGTGGTCTCGGTAATCTCTAGCCCACTCATACAAATTAGTGGACTTCACTATTTCTAATTATGGAAGTATATCTCTGGAAATAAATTAATGAATATAACTGTTTAACAATCAAATACAAAACGATATATAGTATTTTTCTTTAAAGCAAGTTATATACAAAAGTAATTCCAGACAGTTATAATTGCATACAGAAAAACATAAGGGGTCCAGGAATTGCTATGAGTGGGCTAGAGAGAGACTATGGTATCCGAGTGTACCGAGTAAATTAAAACATAAGGGGTCCAGGAATTGCTATGAGTGGGCTAGAGAGAGACTATGGTATCCGAGTGTACCGAGTAAATTAAACGTGGACAGGGTAGTTTGGCGATTATAACACCTTTCGCCCCATTTCGTTGTCAATTTTAAGACCTTTTGTGCCATTTCTGTGTCGATTTTTTTCATGGCGAGCAATAGCGAGCCCGAAATTTTAAGAGGAGAGAGTGACCACCTTCCCTATATATAACCCCTTCAGTAAACCATGACGTGTCATTTTGTTCAATGCTGGCTATCATTTTTTTGTTCTTTTTAAATTTATAATGATCTGGTGGGAGTCAAAGGGTTAAGAGGAGGCAGACCGTTTTTCTGGACCCCCTTCTCCCTAATGTTTAGCCCCACTAGCTTTGAGATTATAAGACCTTTGGCCTATTAGTTTGGCGATTTTAACACCTTTCGCCCCATTTCGTTGTCAATTTTAAGACCTTTCGTGCCAGTTAGGTGTCGATTATATCCTGGCGAGCGATAGCGAGCCTGCAATTTTAAGAGTAACCGGCCTTCGGCCGGTACATATTTCTACAAATTTTTTTTACAAATTTATCTTGAAGGGGGGACTAGGGGGTGTTTTTCTAAGCTTGATGGTGGTCTAGGTAGGAAACTAAAAAAAGATATCAATAAATGAATTAATAGACCAAACAAACAGCCAGTCTCCCCTTAATAGTGATGGCTTGTACCCCTTTAATTAATGGTGATCCTTCCTAAAAGCGGAATAAGATAAATAACCCCTTTTTTACCGGTGACGTCTTTTATCATTTTTCTTGGCTACTATTAGACAATGTTTTCAGTTTAATAGGGGCCTCTAGCAATTGATAGGCTTCAAACTATCTCACTTAACCCTTTGACTACCACAGATCCTTCTTAAAATATACAAAATCGTCTAAAAATAGCTAGAATAAAATTGAAAAGACGTCGCCGGTACAAAAGGGGTTAAACGATAGCCGGAATATATTGACAAAACCCGGAAGTATCGCCGCAGTGAAAGGGTTAAGACTAACTATCTCACACATTCACTCTCTCTCTCCTCGTACACTCAAGGACCATAATATCTGTCACGTCCTTTGTTCTTGTTCTTGTAAGGGCATATTAACCCCTTCAGCACGATGACGTAATTTGTACTTTATTCTGGCTACTATTAGATGATTGTATTCAGTTTAAAAAGGGCCTCCAGCAATTAACAGGCTCAACGCATTTAATACCACAGATCCTTCTTAAACGGTACAAGATCATCTCAATATAGTCAGAATAAAAGGTAAGAAGGTGTCATCGTGCTGAAGGGGTTAAGAAGCTACTAGGAAGGTAAAATCCTATAAACCATGCTATTTTTGTTTACCCTATTCTCTTAATAGTAGGCTACAGTCACCATCAAAAGGTGTGGCCCACCCTTACAATTGAACTGCATTGTTGGACTCCTGATATAAAAACAAGTACTCCTTCAATAAACTGATCAAAGGTTGAATATTTACCACTTAGTTACATAAATCGATATAGCCATGTGTCTCCCGGAACACGAAGCTCGTAATTTCTAAGGAAAAACACAAAAAGGACAGGGAGAGGGAAGGTGGGATTGGTTTCCTGAAATCAAGAAAAAAAAATAAATGTTGCGTATTATTTGTAGAATTCTGTACATTTCATCCTAGTGTGTCTATGGTGGTGGTGGGGGGGGGGGGCTTGTAAGCAACATATAAGTAGCACAACATTGCGGGAACATTCCCACACATTATTATAGCTGCTGCTAAAAATCTGCCAAATCCGTCCCGCTTGCCTTGTGGGCACCAATAACTCAGTGGGACAAATCCATCCTACTCGTCCTTTAGAGGTTAAAGCTTTGATCATTCATGATAAGGATATTTTTATTTCTTTTGCACTGAGGTGTTAACCAAAGTTGTAATTATGGAAGCAGCACACACCTTTTGAGACTGACTGTACAGGAAAGTATCAACAGGGTATATAGGGTTCTCTGGTCTTCACAGATTGAGAAACACACAAGAAGAGTACTGGAATTTAGCTTGCATTCAGTTTAAAGGTTTATTATTAGTTTTTGGGATTGTGAACAGGGGGAATGATTGTGACAGAACTTTGTTCCTTGATTGTACACACACACACACTCATACGAGGACTTTCACCTTACTCGTAACCACACAGAAATATGTACAAATTATACATTATGAAGATTTGCACTGTTCTTTCATACACGCACACACTCTACACAACACTAAACCAAGACTCATTTCCTACATATGCTACACTCATCTGTTATATATACTTAACTTTACATATAATATGCTCTTTTTTATTACAACTATTATTTTTTTGGTTCAACAAGCAATGCACAATGAGATGGAGATTGCACGACTCCCAGTAAAAGACACCCGATAAATGAATAACACCCTCCTCCAACCAAAAGTGCACACACACACACACACACACACAAATTCATACTCACACACAATCAAAGCCACCAAGCACTCTCTTATCGCAGGTACACTCACGACCAAACGTATTGTCCCATTTGTTCAACTTTACCCATATTTTTCTCTCTTGATAGAAGAAGAAGAAAAAAGAAAAAAAAAGTACTGCTCAACCTCCCTGAACGAAGCTTCATTATAAAGGCTTCGTTCATGTGGGTTAAGGGGAGATTTTAACTTAACAGTTTTTTTGTGGCCCCCCATCTCCCACATGTTTAGCCTCATTAGTTTTGAGATTTTAATACGTTCGCACGATTAGTTTGGCATATTTTAAGACCCTTTGCCCCATTTCTGTCAATTTTAAGACCTTTCGTGCCCATTTAGGTGTCAATTTCTTTTCCTGGCGCGCGATAGCGAGTTCGTAATTTAGGAGGAACCGGCCTGTGGCCGGTACATCTTTCTATCGAAATATGTACAAATTTATCTTGAAGGGGGTCTTGGGAGTATTATTTTTAAGCTTGATGGAGGTCTAGGGAGCTAGCTAAAAACCTCCCCTTTAGATACATATTTCTTTCGCTTTACTGGAGAAATACCAATGTTGAAATGAAGGTGGCCTATAGGACATAACTTTTGGCCATGACTGTACCGATCAGAGTAAAAGTACACCAAATAGTTGTTGAATTATTTGCAATTGCTACGGTTATACCATTCATTATAGTCTATGTATAACCCTTTGAGTACCAGGGACGTCCTTTGAATCATATTCTGGCAACTATTAGACGATTTTATTCAGCTTAGGAAGGACCTCTACCGTTAATAAGACTTCAAACTATCTCAACCAACCCTTTTAACTACCACAGATCCTTCCTAAGCTGCATAATATCGTCTAAATAGAGCTAGAATAAAATATAACCCACGTCGCTGGTACTCTTATAGGAGGCAAGTCTGATTACTGTATACAAATTAAACACGATTAGAGGCATTTTGATATTGGGTGGGTTTAGTAAAAATGTAACTTAAAATTAACAATAACAAGTACAGACACAAGGTAATAGGTTAACTATGCTTGATCCCTATCTGATATTTTCAATTTACTCTAAACACATGCTGACATATAATTATAACTGCTAGGGTAGGGTTCGAACCATATTTCTCAGCTTGTTCTTCCTCTGTTCAATTACTCTTCTCTCTTACTTTACTCCAGCCATCTGGTCTGGGTCGAACCATACAGGCATGGTTAAAATCCTAGCAGTTATATTTGTCATCAAATAAACAACATATGCTGACATATTATTTTGATATTATATTTGTATACCCATCTAACAAAAAAACCCAAAATATGATAATAAATTATGTCAATCTAACAAAATACCCTAATATCTGTATAACCCTGACACACACAAAGCATATAAAAAAGTATAATAGTAATATTCTAACTATACTTAAAGTGCTAGTATGTACAGGAATGGCCCCACCAGCACACACACACACACACACACTCACAAACACACACAGCGGTACTAGCCAGGGCCAGGGTACTCCAAAGGTGCCTTAAGGGGGGGATGGTTCACATTTTGGTCGATTTTTTCATGTATTTAATATTTTTCTACTTTCCTCCATAGACCTCCATCAAACTTTAAAAAACATCCATTAGATCCCCCTTCAAGATAAATGTGTACATTTTTCGGTAGAAAAATGTACCGGCCTAAGGCCGGTTCTTCTTAAAATTACAGGCTCGCTTTCGCTTGCCAGGAAAAACTTGACACCTTAATGGCACGAAAGGTCTTAACATTGACAACGAAATAGGGTGAAAGGTGTTACATCGCCAAATTAATGGACCGAACGTCTTGTAATCTGAACACTAATTGGGTTACACATGAGGAATAAGGGGGACCAGAAAAAGGTTCCATCTCCCCTTAAGTTACGGCGAGGTCAGAGGCATAACAAACCGGTGACGTCCTTTTCACTAGTTTCGGACAACTAGTAGACGATTGTATTCAGCTTAGAAAGGACGTCTGCCAATATACAGACTACAGACTATCTCAATTCATCCTTTTAGCTACCATATGTCCTTCTTAAGCTGAACAAAATAGTCTAAATACACCTAGAATAAAATGAAAAAGACGTCGCTGGTACAGAAAAGGGTTATGAGTTTACATCTGGCCAACGACGTCATAACTTCTCTATACTCAGGAAATCTAGACTATCGTAAGTTATAATACCCAGTTATGACCTGTTTGAGGGTCTTAACCCCTTCTGTACCGGCGACGTCTATTTTATTTGATTTCAGCTACATTTAGATGATTTTATGAAGCTTAGGAAAGATAGGTGGGAGGTAAAACAGTCAATTGGGATTGTTTGAAACTTTATCATTGATTAAGGCCCTTCTTGAACCAAATTACATTGTATAATAGTAGCCAGAATATAATGAAAAGGATGGCAGCGGTACTGTAGGGGTTAATGGTGCTAGGATTATGGTATCGGCATTTAGGAAAACCAAATAAGACGTCGACCACAGGGAAATAAGGTGCCGTAAGTATTGTGAGTATCCAGGCCCAGAACTACTCCAGCGACGGGGTGTGGGGAACCTATGAAAATATAACTCACATTTTGTCTGATATGCTTACGTGGAAACTTTCTGATAACAACGAAATGGGCTAAGAACACCTTGCGATGTACTGTATACTTCACACACACATCAAAGGTCTAAGAACACCTTGCGATTTATACTTCAAGCACACATTAAAGATCTAAGAACACCTTAGATTCACCCTTCAAGCATACTCACATGAACACACACACACACACACATACAGGCGAGCTTTAACATAAAATCCGTGACTGTATATACGGTATAAACCCCACTCAGATTCAGCCTACACATAAAGGCCAGAAGGTTACAGATAGGTAAAACATGCACGGGGACACACTGACACCCATGCATACTTGACTGACACACACACATACAAAAACTCACTTGAATGGACAGTGAAGCTATGTTTAAGTATTCACCACCAGACAATACACATAATTATTACATCATGCTGAATGCCATCACAACATCTTCCAAAAAAGTACGATGGAAATTCTGGTATAGGTTTCATAACGCCGTAATGAAGTTCATCTCTAATTCACCTCCTACGATCAAGACGGTGGGAAGTATTTCACAAGACTATATTAAAATGAACCATCCTTATTTATTACTATCATTATTCCTCCTCCTCATCTGTTAACATCTAGACTACTAAAGCTCTCAAGAAGTATCCAACTAATTACAGTACCGCTTGCTGACGAAAATGATCAATAAAGCCACGTCCACACTGGCCGACCGCGGACAACACAATCAGTAGACCATTTCAATCAATGAAAACTCATCCGATACTGATAGATTAGGATAGGTTAGATAGTTTAGGATTTTTAACTGGCAATAGCCTTAGTTGAGTTGGCACTGGTTGAGCTGTCCGGGAGTCTGCACAATGTGATGCTCATGGTGTTGCTTTGGCTCGTTTTACGTGTTGCGTGAAACTTACTATGTGCACTGATTGAGGATCGCTGGCAGGAGGCATTATTGTACCAACTTAGTGCACTCAGGCTTCCATTACAACAACATATAGCACCACAGAACACACTATGAGATCCAATGTGGACAGGACAGGGATATTATAACCTAACTCCCTTGAGCCGCGTGCCCAGAGAATGGTGGTCGATCAGTTCTGACAGTCATTTTTGCTCACAAGTCTGTTCACCCACATTTGAGTTGCTTTGCCCGCAATATCAAGTCGAGCATATTAGGTTAGGGTACCTTAGTTTACATTAAGTTAGGTTAGATTAGGATGCTTAGGTTTGGTTTGGTTTGGTTTGGTCTGGTTTGGTTTGGTTAGGATAGCTTTGCTTAGGTTTTGGGTTAGGATTTGATTCCTTCCACTTCTCCCTCTTACATAATATGCTTTTAATTAGCGTTGCTAAATAAATAAAACATGATTATTAATATATCCTCATAGTTGCACATAAAAAGTGAAGGAATGGTTTAAAGAATATTCCAAATAAGACAATATAACAATAACACATATATAATATGTTTTAACATATCAACATATGGCAATATCATCAACAAGTGTTTTATGTATTTGTTGTGCCCAATATAGAGCAATGTTGGTCAGTTATATTCATTATTCAAATTACCCAATAAATTTTCTATCCATTCCCCCCCCTCCCATCCCATGTCTGAATTTCTCCTAAAAGCAGGAAACGTTTGGTTAGGTTAGGTTGGTTAGGTGTGGGTGACATGACTCAGAATGTGGGTGAAGTGATTGTTGGCGAAGTACCGTACACCAGTTCAGACCCCAACCAAATCAACCCCACTCTTAATTCCGATTTAGGTTAAAGGACAATTGCTAAAGTGACTCCACAAAACCTCCTTAATAAGATACAATCAAAGTGGATCTATATCAGCTGTGCTTGATATGTTAGCCAACATGTATCACGTCAAATACATACCTAGGTAATCTGGAAACTGCAAGTATGATATCAGCACTGGATTTCAGTCTGCCAATGTGGCAAGAGTCCAGTCCATAATGGCTATCATATATTAAACTAAGTATCACTTCGTAACCCTTCAATTTATGTAACACATATACTGTGTATGATGATAACCTTAAGTCAGTGATTCTTTACGGTCAGCAATATTTAGGAAGAATGTTGAATTAGGTTAGCTTACAATTGGGGGTTGAATTGAGCGGAGGCTGAGTTAGCAGGGAACTGTCGAGAACGGTTACTGATTTCAGACATATCTTGTTTTTTAAAAACAAGATTACAGGAGAAATGCCTTGACAATATTTTGTGTTGTAGATAATTGAATATCTCAAGACACCACAGTTCGGATGTTCGTAAGTTCCTTTGAGGTGATTCAAAGGAACATAAAAAAATAAAAATTGCTATGTCTTCACAACAAATCATTAATTTCACCGAAAGCAATGCACATCATAATTATTAGAAGAACCTAATATTTTTTAGCATCCTTGCTCTCCAGAATAAACAGTGCCACACAAATGAAGAAAAAGGTTCTGAGGAATACGGTGAAAGCTGCCACGCATGCTTAGTAAAGTACAGGCCAGTTTGATAATATATGTAATTGGATTGACAGAAAGGTGAAACCTGTAACGCCAGTACAAACAGTCAGACCACACGCACCACACACAGAGTAATTTCAAACTAGTCCGACATGAAGACTGTGTGGCAGCCATAAAGATGTTTGGATTTGAGTACTGTTCGCTGTAGATACTACATAAAATTTTCATTCTATTACAGCAGGTGAACAGAGACAGAGAAGCCTGAAATAAGTAACACATGATGCAGCACTGCACACCACGACACTCCAGTGGCTCCCCTCTTTTAAAAGAGCTTATTACATAGCGCTTTTCATGAGAACGGCCAGTCAATTCAGTCCCCGGTCAATTCAACTCCCCTTTGGTTGATCATGTCAGGTTGGCTAACTTTTTGGTATAAGTTAAGTCACGGCCTCCGATGCCAGAAACATTTGACAACATTGTGTGTTACGCATCATTTTTCCAGCATGTTACATGCAAATGTTGACCACATTTGTTTGGTTCCCCACTAATATATGTTGCCAACCGGTATGCAACAAAGTTTCTGGCATGTTTGGTCGTACCTTTACAGAAAGGTAGTTGGTGTTTGACAAGGTCATATAAGTTGGTTGTATGTTATAGAAGGATAAGGTATGTTAGGATAGGTAAAGTGAGGTACATATAGAATTGGGAATGATAAATAACTAGTTTAGGTTAGATTCGTTCAAGCTTGTTATTTTCATGCGGCTACTCTTCGAAATGGAGTGAATTGACCGGGGGATGACAAACATTAAACTCCTTATGCTATCCGGAGGGGGGGGGGGGGGGGGAGGGGGGGATGATCACAGTACGCCTATATGAAGTCTTCTTAAACGCATGCCTCCGTAAAATTGAACAGAGTTACGGTGCGGTTGACATTGAGAGTAAGAGCGACCATTTACGTGACACTGGTTAACATTATTGCTGTGGGGGAAGTTCAGTGAGTAACCCGCGCCTTATTGTCAACAATGGGTGTCAATGTTGATCATTCTTAGATGAAGCTCACTTAATCTTTAGCGTTATACTATATCATATTGCAGGTTTACCAAGTCTCGAACTCCAAATGAACACATAACTGCATGTGCTACCCAATGTGTGTGAATGATTATATACATCAAATAACACCGTAATGTTTAAATACTCTGCTAAATGAGTAAAGGAATGGCATTAATTAAGCAGCTATTACAACTATTAATACCTGGTTCTTGAACTAAATACTCGTTCTTGGTACTGAAGTTGCCATAAAAGATTAACAATTACTAGTAGATAATTATATAATTCCATGGAGCTGTGGGGTATACAACTCTGTATGTATGTAAGGACCTCATTATGTGGTGTCCCGAGTTCGAATCCCGGGAGGACCATAAGCTCTCATTAGTTTATTCTAGTGCACTGGTGTTTGTAATAGAGGATTAATGTTAAACACGGGGTTGTAACTTTATAGCATAAGTAGCAATTACTTGTACTTACCTAACAATTATCATCAACGAAATTAGGTGAACATTTTAAAAAGTGTATTTCCAGTCTCATATGAAGAGAATAATTGACCGATTGTATTTATCACCAATCATCTAATTGATCCTTAACGTTGCTTCTTTCCAGCAAAAAAAAAAAAAAAAAAAAATCTTTCCCTCATACGGCACACCTTGATGAAAATAAGGCGAGTACTCCTGGATTGTCAGAGATACTTTTTAGGTCACATATTCTCCTTAACCCTCTGAGGATCGATGACGCACTTCTTGTCCTGTTTGCTGGCTATTATTAGACGATTTTATCCAGATTAGGAAGGGTGTATGGAAGTCAGAGGGTTGATTGAGATAGTCTTTACCCTTTCAACTCCCACAGATCCTTCTTAAGCTGTGTACAAATTTCTCATGATAGCCAGAATAATGTATCATAAGCGTCAAGGGGTAACTAATGGATTAAGGGGAGATTTTCTCTTATGTTTTTTTTCTGGACCGCCTTCTCCCTCATCTTTAGCCGCATTAGTTTTTATATTCTAAGACGTTTGCCCCATTAGTTAGGCGATTTTAAGACCTTTTAAATGTCGATTTTTTTTCCTGGCGAGCGATACCAAGCCTGTAATTTAGGAGAAACCGGCCTTTGGCCGGAACAATTTTTCTACCGAAAAATGTACGAATTCCTCTCGAAGGGGGTATATTTTTAAGTGTGATGGAGGTCTTGGGAGCAAACTAAAAATCTCCCCTTAAATCAATATTACTATAGTTCGTTCATTCTAGGTTGGGCAGAAATCGTAACCTCTAACCTCTGTAACTCAAAAAAGGCTAGAGCAAATGAGCTGTCAATTTCCACACCTATTCCCTGGCTGACTCATCCCAAATGGTAGAAATATTAGCTCGATTACTCCAGTCCTTTTTGAGTTAGAGAGGTTAGAGGTTAGTATTTCTGGCCAACCTAAAATGAACGGACTATACACTACCTTTTTCTGATCCACGCCAACACCAGTATAATCAACAGGTTCCAGACACAATATATACACACACACCATTGGAGGAGGAGCACTTTACTCTATCTATCTATCTATCTATATGCTCAGGCTCAATCCCCACTTTTCCTATTTGTTTTTTTTATTTTTCTATTTTCTTTACCGGCAACATATTTCGCTTGGGGTGTCAATCAAGTGCTCCTCCTCACATGGTGCTTACAGTATATTCCTTCTATCAACCGTCACCACCGTTACGTCATTTTCAACATATGCTGGGTACCATTAGACGATTTTCTTCAGGTGATAATCTTACTCTAGGACTCAAATAGGTAAATTATACGATCTCAATAAACCCTCTTTAATAACATAGGTCCTTCTTAAACTGCATAAAATCGTCTAATGATAGCCCGAATCCATTTCAAAGTGTGAAATTACGTTTCCAAGTTATAGTATATGCCAAGTACAATGTTCGATGGTAAAATAATATCAGTTTTCGGGATGAAGCACCATTTTTATCATCATCATCAACCAATAATGTCACCTTTATTGACTTTTTCTTGAGTCATATTGCTTAAGATGATATAAAGCTTTAACCCCTTCTGTATCGGTTCCGTTCTTTTACATTTATTCTGGCTACTATTAGACGATTATTCAATTTAAAAAGGGCCTCCAGCAATGAACAGGCTTCGAACTATCCCACTTAGCCCTTTTTACTACCACAGACCCTTATTAAACTTCACAAAATCGTCTAAATATAGCTAGAATAAAACTAACAAGACGTCACTGATACAGAAGGGATAAATAAACTCAGATTTGTCACATAATGAAACTTGCGTGTGCACCCTCAATAAATACAATACAATAAAACACAATACAATCAAATAAAGTAACATTAACCCTTTGAGGATTATGACACATCTTGACAGTATATTCTGGCTAACATTAGACGATTTAATACAGCTTAGTGTGAACTTGTGGGAGCTAAAGAGTTAATTGAGATAGTATTTACCCCTTTGATTCCTAGACCGGGTAGATGGGACTCGTTAGCCTTGGTTGGCAACCCATCTAGGGGAGACAACCTTATAAAAATCCGGGTGGATGGGACTCGTCAGCCTTGGTCGGCAACCTGTCTAAGGGAGTAAACCTGATACAAATCCGTACTGCTTATCTATGGGTAAGGCAGGTTAGTGGATGGACTAGCCGATCACCACTGTAGAAAAAATAGTGCCTACAAAATACACAGAGGGCCTCGGAGTCGGACGGATCCTAAATTGAGTGGTCAATCCTGTAAGTCCTTCAGTAAACTGGCTCGGGTTGTTCCCTCTTACAGGGAATAGGTCCGCTTGGGGGCATTCTGTGTATGGCCACCGTCATTAAGGGGAGTAAGGCGTCCGGCAATAGATAGATAGATAGATTCCTAGATATCCTTCCTAAATTGCATAACATCGTCTACTTATAACCAAACTATACTGGACAAAGTGCTTCTTAGATCCTCAAGGGGTTAACAAAAAATTATAATAAAAAAAACACTTCTGAGTAAGAACAAGCATATAACATATTAAACTTAAAATTCAAACATTACACTGTATATAACGTGGTCATTACATATAGGAAATTTTTCCCAAATAATAAAACATGGATAACAGTACTTTTTTTACACTTGTTAGTTGATATGAAGTTTTCTATTTTTTATCCACCTTATATATCAGCATATATATATATATATATATATATATATATATATATATATATATATATATATATATATATATATATATATAGAGAGAGAGAGAGAGAGAGAGAGAGACTCAATACGTGAAGGTAATCTTGGTGAAAAAATGAATTAGGAAGATCAAAAACCTCCCGTCTTTACCAGCCGCTCCCCCCCTCCCTCCCTCTCTCTCTCTCATCCTCCTTCGTCTTGTTATTTTCTATATTCTCATTTTACTGTTCTCCATTCAGTTCTCTCTATCTCCCATTCCTCTTCCTTCTTTGCGTCTTTTTCTCCTAACTTCTTCTCTATCTGTTTTTGTTTTCATGTTGCTTTGGTTCCTCCCTTTATCACTCTATTTCATCTATCGCCTCTTCTTTCCTACTCTATTTGTTCGTCAATTTACATTCCATCCATCTCGATATCTTCAAGCAATCACCACTTTTCCATCGCTTCACTGATTCGCTTGCAATAAGTTGACTTTGTTTATATTTTACACTCGTAACTCAATAAAGCATAAATCAAAACACGAACGAGTATCTCATGAGCAATAACTTATGAATAAACATACCGTACGAGAAAAAACAAACTCATAATAGTATATACTTAATAAATATTTGGACCTTCATTTTTTTTTTTTTTTTTTTTACATCAAGGTGATTCGGTGTCTGAAAATCGAAGAAATACATGAAGCCGTACGAAATACATGAAGCCCTACTAAATACATGAAGCCCTACTAAATACATGAAGCCCTACTAAATACATGAAGCCCTACTAAATACATCTTAGTTGGAAAAAAAAAGAAAAAAAAAAAAAAAAAAAAAAAAAAACTTCCAAACTGTGTTGATCCATCAGTTGGGTTAGTTTGAAATGCTTAATCATAAATTTGGTATTCTTAAGGGAGCCCACCTCGCTTTTTTCTCTTTATCTCCCTCTCTCATTGGCTTGTAGCCATTCGGCCCCATTCAGCCTACTGTTTTAAGACGTTTACCCCCATCCAGGTGTCAACATTTTCCTGGCGAGCGGTAGCGAACCAGCACACATATATATATTTTGTTTTGACAGAAAGCTAAATTTGCACATTTTTCGATAGAAACATGTCTCCGGCGAAGCCGGGTTTCTCCATACAATGCTGGCTCGCTATCGCTCGCCTGGAAAACATCGACACCTGGATGGGGATAAACGTCTTAAAATAGTTGGTTGAATGGGGCCGAATGGATACAAGCCAGGGAAAGAGAGAAAAGGAGGGAAAGATAAAAAAAACGGTGATCCCCTTAAATACAGATGCCCAATACTGAAGCACTACTAATGCTATGGAGTCATTGGAAGATAAGAGGAAATGGAAGACTGCGATGGTAGACTGGCTTAAAAAACGACAACGCGCGAAAACTCTCGGAAGTGCAGCTACTTTGTGACGGTGACCGGACAACTCAACCAGTAGACCCAGACCTCAACCAGTAGAGCCAGTTCAACACACACAACAAAGCCCCTCCAACAGCTTCTCTCTCTCTCTCTCTCTCTCTCCAACACCCCACCCCTTCTCCCCTCGCTACACTCTTCAGACAGATAGGAAAAGTAGAATGATGATACGAGGTGCCGTTGTAATTTTTTTTTTTTTTTTATCCCTCAATACCTCCACCTGACCTGACCTGACCAGTATTGTTAGGTATAGGACTTGTTGGTTGACCCGGGTTGAAGAGAGCTACTGGTTGGAATGGTCTATAAGTTGGAATGGTCTACTGGTTCCAGATACCCGGGAACCATCACTATACTCGGTTTCTTTTCAACTGGCGGTAAATTGCAAAGTTCCATCAAGATTTTTCTCGGTTATTTTGAAGATTTTGTAGTGAAATATGGTGCTAATTATATCAAACTTGGTCTAAATATGGTGTAGAGACATAGTAGTTCCTTATGTTTCCGTTAGTTAGAGAGAAATTAGTTGTTAAGGGGGGATGGGCCGGTTTTCTGGTCCCCTTTCTCTCTCGTGTTAAGCCCCATTTGTTTTGAGATTATAAGACATATATATATATCGCCCACTAGTTAGGCGATTTTACCACCTTTCGTCTCATTTCGTTGTCAATTTTAAGAACTTTCGTGCCATTTAGGTGTCGATTTTTTCCTAGCGAGCGATAGCGAGCCTGAAATTTTAATAGAAATCGGCCTTCGGCCGGGACATTTTTCTACCGAAAAATTTAAAAATTTATCTTGCAGAGGGGTCTAGGGGGTGTTTTTTTAAGCTTGATGGAGGTTTAGTGCGAAAAATAAAAAATAAAGGAATAATTGAAATAACATACCAAAAAATGGGCCCATCTCCCCTTAAGGGATTCAATTTACGTCAGATGAAAAATAAAGCGAGTATAGTGATGAGACGGTGACCTATGTACAAGAACCACAACCTCTCACCTTTGATGAACTAGCATGGGGCCGAGCCAGGCATATATATACAGTACATACCTCCCCACCTTACCAGACTAAGGGGGTCCACCTACCTTTGTTTTGTCTTTCTCTCCCCCTCTCTCTCTTTGGCTTGTATCCATTCGGCCCCATTCAGCCTACTGTTTTAAGACGTTTACCCCCATCCAGGTGTCAATATTTTCCTGGCGAGTGGTAGCGAGCCAGCATATATATATATATATATATATATATATATATATATATATATATATATATATATATATATTTACAGCAAGCTAAATCTGTACATTTTTCGATAGAAAAATGTATCCGGCGAAGCCGGATTTCTCCATTCAATGCTGGCTCGCTATCGCTCGCCAGGAAGAAATCGACACCTGGATGGGGATAAAACAGTTGGCTAAATGGGGCCGAATGGATACAAGCCAGAGAAAGAGAGAAAAGGAGAGAAAGATAAAAAAAAGCCGGTGACTCCCTAAGCTTAAACCCAAGAGAGAGACGGGCATCGCATCAAGTTCTGCAGGTTAATACTGGCCGAAACGTATATCACAATTTGAAAGGTGGCTCAGTTTCAATTCAAAGCCTTCTGTTAACCCATCCAGTACCAGGGACATCCTTTTCATCATATTCTGGCAACTATTACACGATTGTATTCAGCTTAGGAAGGACCTCTAGCAATAATAAGGCTTCAAACAATATCAACCAACCCTCTTAACTACCACAGATCCTTCTTAAAATACATAATATCGTCTAATTATAGCTAGAATCAAATGCAACACACGTCGCTGGTACTGAAAGGGTTAAAGGTTGGTTATGGAAGAGTTAGGTTTGGTTAGCTTAGGTTAGGATTTAATTTAAGATACACTAATTCAATGTTATGTGAGTTGGATTAGGTTTGGTTAGTTCTGGTAAGGATAATTAAGTTAAGATACACTAATTCAATGTTATGTGAGTTAAGATACACTAATTCAATGTTATGTGAGTTGGATTAGCTTAGGTGGAGGTAATTATCACAAGGGTAGATTTTGGGGGATTTGGAAAAGCTAGGATAGACTAGATTACGTTAAGTTATGATAGATTAGGTTAATGTAATGTATATTTAGTTAGATATATATAAAGTAAGTTAAGGGGGCCCACCTCGTTTTATTTTCTTTCTCTCTCCCTCTCTCTCTGGGTTGTATCCATTCGGTCCCATTCAGCCTACTGTTTTATGACGATTATCCCTATTCAGGTGTTGATTTTTTCCTGACGATCAGTATGGAGCCAGCATATTTTTTATTTTATTTTTGACAGCAACCTAATTTGTACATTTATCAATAGATAAATTTCTCCGGCGAAGCCGGATTTCTTCATACAATGCTGGCTCACAATCGCTTGCCAGGAAGAAATCGCCACCTGGATGTGGATAATCGTCTTTAAACAGTAGGCTGAATGGGGCCGAATGGATACAAGTCAGAGGAGAGAAAAGGAGAGACAAAATGCAGGTGACCCCCCTTAAGTTAGGTTAGGAGGTTAGGTTGTGACAGGGAATTGAAGAGAAACGGAGCCAGCCAATTGTTTTAGTCCATCCCTTAATAATTTAAGGGGGCCCACCTCGTGTTTTTGTTCTCTCTCTCTCTCTCTCTCTCTCGGGGTTGTAATCGTTCGGCCCCATTCAGCCTACTGTTTTAAGACGTTTATCCCCATCCAGGTGTCGATTTTTTCCTGGAGAGCGGTAGCAAGCCGAAGAGAGAGACAAAAACAAAACAAAACAAAACGAGGTGGGCCCCTTTAAATCATTAAGGGATCGACTATAATAATTTGTTTTCCTCAGTAAATTAGTTTGGTACTTTTCTGGGTAGTCTGGCAACCCCTAAAGGCAAGCACACACACATACTCAGTTTGGCTTGTCAATCTTCTGAGTACTGCACAAACTAGTCTTTATATTTTGTGTCTATGACTGGTATAATTGACTTAATCTTTTATCCTATGGGTTAATGGTATATCCAGACCAAGTTTGGGGAGTCTGGGATTGGCCATAAGACTAATTTTGTTATTATTTTATTAGTTATTGTTAATATTGATAAATAATTTAATTTGAAATATAAAATGTATTCACTAGTAAATAGTAATATTGGAATATTAGTGTCTTATGGACTAATAGTAATATTGGAATATTAGTGTCTTATGGACTAATAGTAATATTGGAATATTAGTGTCTTATGGACTAATAGTAATATTGGAATATTAGTGTCTTATGGACTAATAGTAATATTGGAATATTAGTGTCTTATGGACTAATAGTAATATTGGAATATTAGTGTCTTATGGACTAATAGTAATATTGGAATATTAGTGTCTTATGGACTAATAGTAATATTTTTAATATTAAAATACAACTACTATAATTTGTTTGTAATTTCTATTTATTATTTACTGTTAGAAGCCTTTATTATTTACTGTTAGAAGCCTTTATTATTTACTGTTAGAAGCCTTTATTATTTACTGTTAGAAGCCTTTATTCTACTTTGTATATGGAACATTTTAGTCAATAGAACTATCTGGCTTTCTGTGTGAGTGGCTTGAAAGTTTATCGGGATTTGAGGTATATACAAACAGTTAAACCAGCCACACAAGCGCTCAAACTGGCCTGTACAGTCTTTAGTTTGACAGACCAAACTGAGCGTGTAAACTAGCCTCTACACACACACACACACACACACACACATATGGAAGACTAGAGCACTATCTTATATGGAAGCTAGTGGACCCTATCAGACAGATGACGTACTTTCAATCATAGTTTACCCTCAACTGCCAAGCTATTTAATTGAACTCGTACGAACCTTTTGGAGCTAAAGAGGTATCAAGCTAGACTCGACCTCTGACAACGAGAGGTCCTTCCCGAGTTGAATAAAATCATCCGTCGGTACACTCTAAAAATATGGGTTTAAAGAAGGTACGCACAGAGTAATTATAGTGTCCACAAAATAATTACCCCTATACAGTAATGATATATTGGTCTAGCAAACCCATCCAACTTAAGGGGAGGCAGACCGTTCTTTCAGGACCCCCTTCTCCCTAATGTTTAGCCCCACTAGTTTTGAGATTATAAGACATTCGGCCCATTAGTTTGGCAATTTTAACACCTTGCGCCCCATTTCGTTGTTAATTTTAAGACCTTTCGTGCCATTTAGGTGTCTATTTCTTTCCTGGCGAGCGAAAGCGAGCCTGCAAATTTTAAGAGGAAATGGCCTTCGGCCGGGACATTTTTCTACCGAAAAATTTACAAATTTATCTTGACGGGGCGTCAAGAGGGTGATTTTCTAAGCTTGATGGAGGTCTAGCGATGAAACTAAGAAAATATATGAATAAATTAATTAATAGCCCAAACAAACGGTCAGTCTCCCCTTAAGAAGATAAAGGTAAATAACTATCAATATACCCACAATAATATACTGTATACAGTAACTTAAAGGACAACTATTGGATTTATCTGGTTCCTCTTTTCCCTAAAGTTTAGCCCCATTAGTTATGACATTTTAAGACGTTCGCCCCATGAGTTTGGCTATTTTAAGACCAAACGCCCCACTTTTGTTGTCAGTATTAAGATATCACGTGTCATTTAAGTGTCAATTTTTTCCTGGCGAGCGATAGCTAGCCTGTAGCTTAGCAGGAACCGGCCTTTGGCCGGATATATTTATCTACCGAAAAATATAGAAATTTATATCGAAGGTGGGTCTTGAGGGTGTTGTTTTTTAAACCTGATAGAGCTTATATATACTGTATATATATATATAATTATATATATATATATATATATATATATATATATATATATATATATATATATATATATATATATATATAATATATATACAGTATATATCTAATATAATAATAATAATAATAACAAAATACCCCCCACGCTTAAACCCATGATTTTGTTAGTGTAGTTAGAAGGCCAAGGTAGCAGTGAGCATCCATGAGGGTCAACACTAGACAGAGGTGAGAGAGAAGACTGGTAGTGACCCATACAGTACCTACAGGACTCATTCCCCGTACAACGACTCTGCTAAACCTCTGCAACACTTCTCATCTTACTGTTGCTATTCTATGTACAGGCCGCTATGTACACTGTTAAGGGGGGTCACCGGATTTTTTTTTTATCTTTCTCTCCTTTTCTCTCTTTCCCTGGCTTTTATCCATTCCGCCCCATTCAGCCAACTGTTTTAAGACGTTTATCCCCATCCAGATGTCGATTTCTTCCTTTCGAGCGATAGCGAGCCAGCATTGTATGGAGAAATCCGGCTTCGCCGGAGAAATTTTTCTATCGAAAAATGTACAAATTTAGCTTGCTGTCAAAACAAAAATATGTATATGCTGGCTCGCCAGGAAAATATTGACACCTGGATGGTGGTAAACGTCCTAAAACAGTAGGCTGAATGGGGCCGAATAGATACAAGCCAAAGAGAGAGGGAGAGAAAGATAAAACAAAGGTAGGTGGGCTCCCTTAAGACTAATACTAAGTAACACTATATACAGTGTTGCAGCTACGTGACTATTTACAAACCTTCCTGATTACAGTGAAACACAAATATATATATATATATACATACATTAGGCTGCTTAATTCACATAATCGTTAACTTGTCGCAGGGACGCAGCGCAGGGTTAGTCTCGTAGTGATGTTTTTACTGATTCAGGCATGTGTTTAGAGGATCAGTGGTGTGTTTACTGATTCAGGCATGTGTTTAGAGGATCAGTGGTGTGTTTACTGATTCAGGCATGTGTTTAGAGGATCAGTGGTGTGTTTACTGATTTAGTCTCTACAAGTGATGTTGTTTACTGGTGCAGGCTTATGTTTAGAGGATTACTCTATAGTTTATGAGTGATAAGAGTTTAGTGGTCAACATTTCTGGACTACCGACAGCCAAATTGCATTCTACACTTGATGATGTGTTTAAAAATCTATTCTCAATAAATGATGTATTTTTTACTGGTTCCGGCATGTGCTTAGAGGATCAGTGATGTGTTTCCAGACTTAGTCTATACAAGTGATGTGTTTCCAGACTTAGTCTATACAAGTGATGTCTTAGAGGATCAGTGATGTGTTTCCAGACTTAGTCTATACAAGTGATGTCTTAGAGGATCAGTGATGTGTTTCCAGACTTAGTCTATACAAGTGATGTTTTTGCAGGTTTATTTTGTGATGTTTTAAAGGTTTAAAGCCTCCAATTAATGTCATTATAGTTTCTCCAAGTTATGCTTTTAGAGGTTCATTCTCTCCAATTGTATTTTTTCAATCATAATCAAGCTTTTCATGATATCTGGTAATACCTCTATTAAAGCTTTCCTACTTTTACAAAATAAACAGGAACCAATTATAATACCTGTATTATGATTGTATTGCGACAATTGACATGTAATTCGTATAAACAGCTTGTGCTGTGTCAAAAACGAGATTCTCAATCTCCAGGAACATAAGAATATTTGCCAAATACTAAAAGACATAACAAGAAATACATGTGCAAAAGCACATTTCAGAATACTTCAATTTATTAGTATTCGAGGAAAAACACATGTTCAACACATTTCTATGGATCCTATGTGCCCTTTACTTTGGAAGATTCAACACTATCTCGCCGAATGCTGCCAAATAATTGCAGAGCCTATGATTTCTTTGTTATGCATCAATTCCGCTTCTTCTTTCCACTAAAAATTAAAAAACCCCAGTCATATTTATCATGGGAGACTTGGCTAATTGAATAGACAATTTAATTATGAATAAATCGGTTAAACATCATCTTACCTAATCACATTTTTTACTTTTGTTTTCACTTTTAAGACTTTTTCCCTTACGCACCGTTCCTGCGAGGTGTAATAGTGGGGGCTGCCTTGAGCTCCCCGTCTTGCGGCGTGTCGGCCACCCCAAGACAGACTTAACCCTATGGAAAACACTGGATTTTCTTTATATAGCCCTGGTGGGGACGGAGGCGAGTGACGACACCCGCCATGCTGGACGCTGGGGGCACTATCACCAATGTTAATTCAGGTTTCGATGACTGAAGTGGTACTGGTACTTATACAAATTCCTGGACATTCCATGTATGTCACTATATAACCATCGGGACTAATTAATTGATGAAAATAGTGTTAATGAAGTGAGAAACAAGGTCGTTCATATCTATATTTTATATTATATAGAATTTGAGATTTTTCAATTTCAATTCCATTAAATTTATGTTTATAGAGGTATATCTGCTCAATGAAAAACATAGGAGGCCCACAAATATTTATAAGTGACTGTAGATCCATTACCACTCCTGCAAGGAACCACCCAGCACTGCAGGGACCCTCTGGTGGAAAACCTGAATCATAACACTGTCAACAAGATTTAAACCACACATTGATATGTAATCCCAATCTTGCACATGTATTCTTTTTCAAGGTTCACACTTCAGATTGAGATCAGACTTACAATGGTGGTTCTCACAGGAGTGGAAGTGTTAATTATTCAAGCGACAGCTCTAGTTACGATTAAATTAGTTTTAATACTAGGCCTTTTTTTTTTTTTACACAGGATATAACCAAAGTTTTGTTTATCCAAGATATAGGTAGTTATGATAGTACCCAGTTACAAATTATTAGTGACTGCATTAAAGTGACACAGCGAAGATGTCCGTACAAGCCAATCAAACACGGGTTGCGAAGTCCCACAATCCCTCAGTACCCTTGACATCCACCATGACTGATGACGTAACTTTGGCACCCACGTCCCAGGGTATAGCATTAACTTACTCCTAAAGTGGGGGTGTATGGGGGTCTGGTGGGGGTGGGGGTGGGGGTGGTGGTGGTAGGTTGGAGGGGCCGGCCGGGGGAGAGGGGAGGAATCTGACCACAGTACTTCAACCATTTCCAGTTAATGACATTATACTTTATTTTAGCTAACTATCTTTAAATGGAAGACGAAGTTCTTCTCGCGAAAAAAGAACATAACATGAGATAGTCAGACTAAATTAGAATATACAGTCACGGTGAAAATTCAAGGAACACTCCACAACATAGACTGAAGTTTTCTCTTAGGACGCGTTTTAGCAGTTTATTTTGGCTATCATTATACGATTATATGCAGTTTAGGAATGACCTCTAGGAATCTAAGGGGTCAAAACCAACTCAATTATGTTTCTGACTCTCAAAGATCCTTCCTAAGCTGAATAAAATCGACTAATGATAGCCAAAATATAATGCTGAAACGCGTCATAATCCTCAAGGGGTTAAGTCGAAATTGTCAAAGTAACCCAAGAGTTTCGAGCGTGGACCGGAAGTGATCATCCGGAAGGGGTTAAGGCAGGTGTATTGAATATAAGGCCTCGTCCCACACTGGTCCTCTGGCCGACCCCTGCCTCGGGTTCACACATCATGCAGAGCTGTACAGTGGGGGAGTCATGCAGTATTCATGGTGGATTGGGGTGGTGGGGGGAGTGGGGTGACAGTCATGCAGTACTCTAGTAGACTAGTGTCAATGCATTACTACGAGTCTGAAAATCTCAAGCCACAACCTCTCATAACTCAAAATGGACTTGTGCAATCGAGCTAATATGAATGTCAATTGGGAAGAAGCACCCAGTATATAGGTGCGTAAATTCACTGCCCATTTACTTCAGCCTTTCCCCAATTTACAAGAGGCTATGGGTGACATTTTGTAGACTGGTGTTACTGAATAGACTCTAGGTGGGTGGGTGGGGCGTGAGGTGGCATACAGTTCTGTACACAAGGTATGGGGGGCGTGGAAGGCATGCAGGCAGACACACTTCTGGAATCGTTCATCCTAACACAATGACCAAATGTAAACACTGAAGAAAGTTTGTCACAATTACAGACTGCGATTCATTAGGCGGGATATTTGTTCGAATTGTGTGATAGTCCAGTGTTCAATGTCCAATGTGAAGGGTTAAACGTTTACATTGATGTGCCTGTAAGGTAACATGTGTACGTGTAGGTTATACTGTAGAGCTATGGTACATCAGGTGAGAAGGTGGAGGTGGGAGTTCATGCAGTATAATACAATGGGTGGAAGGGTGGAGAGTCATGCAGTATAATACAATGGGTGGAAGGGTGGAGAGTCATGCAGTATAAAACAATGTGTGGAAGGGTGGAGAGTCATGCAGTATAATACAATGGGTGGAAGGGTGGAGAGTCATGCAGTATAAAACAATGTGTGGAAGGGTGGAGAGTCATGCAGTATAATACAATAAGTAGAGGAGGGGGGCGTGCTGTATAATACAATAGGGGAGAGGGTGCAGTACAGTCATGATCTAAAATCCTGTCCTACATTTATCATTTCAACTTCAGTTATCTCTTTAGTAAAGAGGAAGATACAGTCCTTAATTTTACGTTGCTACATTTCTGCGATACGTTGTGAATTAAACGCTCCTCCTCACATGGTGTTTATATTCATTCTTAAATTCCATGCCTTGTTTAATTTGTTAACAGTTATGTATTCTTACCGCAACGAGAAGACAATACAGTTGAAGTCGTGAAGGTTGGACATGAATCTAGAGCGTGAGTGTACACAAAAGAACTTGGATGTTAAGTTGAGTTAATAGTCAAGTCCAAAGAGCCAGCTATATAAAGGGACTATAGTAGTAAACAGTCTCACTGCTCTGAGGAATAAGGAACCAACCCTGGAGGAGTCACAGCCGACAGCTCAACGTATTAAATTGAGGGGAGATGGTTGCTTTCTCTGGACCCCTTCTCCCTCATGTTTAATCTCATTATGTTTTTAGATTTTAAAACTCTCGCTCCATTAGTTTGGCGATTGTAAGACCTTTCGGCCTATTTCTATGACAATATTAAGATCTTTCATGCAATTTAGGTGTCGATTTCTTTCCTGGCGAGCCTGGAAGCGTCTGTCAACAAGAGGGGTGGGTTGGTCCAACCAACTTAGCTGGTAACAACAATATGTGTGGGTACGTCACCCGCAGTATGATAACGTCGGCCGCAGCGAGGGGCTAAAGGATGTATTACACTAGATTATTCGAGATTTTGAGGTGCAAGAATAATAAAATTGTCAAAATGGAGACGAAAGTAGGCATAATATTGTGTCTGACACTGTGACTCGGATAATATCTGTCGCTAAAGTACACAAGTCATACGCAAGTCAACTATACCTAACCTGACAGAGACTCTAGAGGACGGTGTGTGCTGGTAGTTCTAGCTACAGTGAAATTCAAGTGAACTTCTAAATATAACAGAGATGCTCAATAATAATCTTCCTTTGTGACCGAAAAGTACATAGCTAACTGTAATTCTACCCAAATTACGTGTGGATTACAAAGGAATAAGGATGTTCTCTAAAGCCGGTATCGCAATAGAGATTTTTCCCTCAACTTTACATCACAACTCTCTGGCAGCTTCTCAAATACCCTTGATACCACGTCTGCAATTTAAGATAATCTATTTCCAGCATAGATGATAACACCAATGCACAAAAGTCTCATAATGGTGCTAAAATGAAGTTGCTTAGTACCCTTTTACGATAAAACCTCTCTTGTGATTTCCTCTTGAAAATGGATATTTTTTCGGGCAACATTTGATACCCAGCTATATTTTTAGAATAATTTAAAAACTATAGTGTAGCAATATCGGCATCTAGACTAAAGGGGAATTACTATGGGTAATAGAAATTGGATAAAGGGTATATTTCAGAAATTGCACGACAAGAGTTGCCTATAAAAATTGACGGTAAATCCTCTGGTGTGATATCCTCTTAACCCCTTAAGGATTGTGACGCATTTTGACAGTTTATTCTGGGTGTCATTAGACGATATCATTCAAGTTTGGAAGGCCCTGTAGCTGTCAAAAGGGAACATACTGTCTCAATCATCCCTCTGAATTCCACAATTCCATTTAGACGATTGTATTCAGTTTTGGAAGGCCCTCTAGCTGACAAAGGGGAAAATACTATCTCAAGCATCCCTCTGACTCCCACAATTCCTTCCTAAGCTGAATAATATGGTCTGATGCTGGCCACAATAAACTGTCAGCACGCGTCCTTACCTCAAGGGCATAATAAAATCTAAGATTGTGAAACGCGTGCAACAATTACTATAACCCTGTTTCTTTTCAACTGGCGGTACATAGCAAAAAAGCCCATTAGGATTCCTCAGGTATTATGTAGATTTTGAAGTGAAATAGGGTGCTAATTATATAAACTTGGTCTTAACATGATGCAGAGACATAGTGCTTTCATATTTTTCCATTAAGTATCGAGAAATTAGCTGCTAAAGGATTCAATGTACCGTCAGATGGAATGTAAACAAAGTGTAAATGGTTGGTTTAGTGCATAAAGAAGTACTGTTGGTGCTGGAGTGTCTTACGAACTTAAGGGAGGATGGGCTGGTTTGTGTGGCCCCTTTCTCCATCGTGTTTAGCCCCATTAGTTTGTAGATATTAAGACGTTCGGCCCATTTGTTTAGCGATTTTAAGACTTTACACCCAATTTCTTTGTCAATATTGAGACCTTTCGGGCCATTTACGTGTTGATTTTTTCTTGGCGAGCAATAGCGAGCCTGTAATTTTAAGAGTAACCGGCCTTTGGCCGAGACATTTTTCTACCGAAAAATTTAAAAATTGATCCTGAAGGGGTGTTTTTTGTAGGTTGATGGAGGTCTAGGGAGGAAACTAAAAATAAATAAAAAACTAATAAAATAAACAAATAAATACGCCCATCTCCCCTTAATGGAAATGATATGGATAATTCTAAACACTCACTCTCTCTTTTTGTGACATACATCAAACATAATGCAATGTAGAATGATATGGATACTTCTAAACTCACTCACTCACTTTTTTTTGGACAATGCATGAAAGATAATAAACTATTTAAAATTATATAGATACTTCTAAAATCACCCACTCTCTCTATTTGGACAATACACGAAACATAATGAACGATAGAATGATATGGATACTTCTACACTCACTCTTTTTTTGGACAATGCACGAAAGATGACATATTCAAAATGATATGGAGAAGTCTAAGCACTCACTCACTCTCTCTTTTTCATTTTGTGCAATACATGAACGACAACGAAATATCTAAAAAAATGATGTGGACACTTCTAAACTCACCCACTCTCTTCTTGTATATGGAAGATAATGAAATATAAACTCATACAAGGGACTGGAGTTCTCGAAAAGGGGCTCCAGTTCTGACGCTATTCTTGACTTACAGTGTCAGAAGGGTGGATAGGTTCTCAAGTCCTATTTTAACTAATTATTCTTGACTTACAGTGTGCTGGCTTGATATTCCAGAAGGGTGGATAGCCTCTGAAGTCCTATTTTAAATAATTATTCTTGACTTGCAGTGTGCTGGCTTAATATTCCAGAAGGGTGGATAGCCTCTGAGGTCCTATTTTAACTAACTGACTCACTCTTACTGTATGTGTGTATAAATAGCATGTTGGGAATGAGCGGTGAAGGTGCCTGTAACTGTGCATTAAGGGGAGATGGTTGCTTTTTCGGGCCCCCCTTCTCCGTCCTGTTTAGCCCCTTAAGTTTTCAGATTATAAGAAGTTCGGCCCATTAGTTTGGCGATTTTAAGACTTTTCGCCCCATTTCATTGTCAATATTAAGACCTTTCGTGCCATTTAGGTGTCAATATTTTCCTGGCGAGCGATAGCGAGCCTGTAATACAGGAGGAAGCGGCCTTCGGCCGAGACATTTTTCTACCAAAAAATTTACAAATTTATCTTGGGGGTGATTTTTAAGCTTGATGGAGGTCTAGGGAGGAAACTAAAAACATGATGAATCCATACATAAATCAACCAATGAAACAACCATCCCCCCTTAAGTTGCAGAGTGAGTGTGCATTAGAGCTAAAGTATACGTGTGTAGTGACCACGAGCAAAAGCTATACTCATAACTACCATAAAGCTAAAATAGTGAGGTGAACACGTAAAGCTATACTTGGGAGCGTGCAAGGAAGCTTTATTTGTGAGGAAAGAGTGCAAAAAACAGCCAATTTGTAAGGAAAGCCTGTAATAAAGCTAATCTTATCAACGTACAATACAACTACGCTTGTGAGGATATGCGTGCAATAAAGTGAATGTGCAATATAGCTGTGTATTTGAGAGGGTACTTGCAATATAGCCGTGATTGTGAGAAGGTGCGTGCAATATAGCTGTGATTGTGAGAGGGTGCGTGCAATATAGCTGTGATTGTGAGAGGGAGTGCGTGCAATATAGCTGTGATTGTGAGAGGGAGTGCGTGCAATATAGCTGTGATTGTGAGAGGGGTGCGTGCAATACAGCTGTAATTGTGAGAGGGTGTGTGCAATGTAGCTGTGATTGTGAGAGTGCGTGCAATATAGCTGTGATTGTGAGAGGGTGCGTGCAATATAACTGATTGTGAGAGGGTGCGTGCAATATAGCTGTGTTGTGAGGGGGTGCGTGCAATGTAGCTGTGATTGTGAGGGGGTGCGTGCAATATAGCTGTGATTGTGAGAGGGTGCGTGCAATGTAGCTGTGATTGTGAGGGGGTGCGTGCAATATAGCTGTGATTGTGAGAGGGTGCGTGCAATATAGCTGTGTTGTGAGGGGGTGCATGCAATGTAGCTGTGATTGTGAGGGGGTGCGTGCAATATAGCTGTGATTGTGAGAGGGTGCGTGCAATATAGCTGTGCATTATAATTATACATAATAATTCGTAGAGTTTTCCGGGTTTGGAGATATTAATTTCAGATACCCCACACACAGACAGAAGAGTTAGTATTGCAGGGCAAGTGAGTGGGGGAGGATGAGAAGGGGTAGGTGGTGTAGGGTTTGATATAGGTGAAGGTGAGGGTCTTGACTATGGTGTGTGAGGTGGTCCTGGGGGACTCAGAGGAGTCGGGTTGCTTGAACTCGTCCTCCTTGGCCCTCTTGCGCACTGCGGTCCCCTTCATAGTGTGGGGGAAGTTTTCTTCCTACACTAACCAGTCCTGAAAGGCACAACCTAGACCCTCTTCCCCCTGATGTATGAGTCAGGGTCCCTGGGCTCCCCTGAAGAGTTCGGGTACATCCCCTCCTCCACTCGTCCGCTTAATGTAATAAGGTCTCTCTGGTGTTACGCGGTCCCCCTATGATAGGGGTGTCTCTGGCGATAGTAGTAGTCCCCCTGGTATCTGAAAGGGGTGTTTCCGGATGGATGGGACTCGAATGCCCTGGCGGGGAACCTGTCTAGGGGAATAAACCCTAAGCAAATTACCGATGGGCGACACGCTAATCGGTGCCATTTACAGGTGGCGATCTCTATAACAGGTATGTGAGAGGGTGCGTGCAATATAGCTCTGATTGTGAGGGGGTGAGTGCAATATAGCTGTACATGTGAGGGGGTGCGTGCAATATAGCTCTGATTGTGAGGGGGTGCGTGCAATATAGCTCTAATTGTGAGGGGTTGTGTGCAATATAGCTGAATGTGAGAGGGTGTGTGCAATATAGCTGTGCTTGGGAGAGGGTGCATGCAATATAACTGATTGGGAGAGGGTGCGTGCAATATGGCTGTGCATGTGAGGGGGTGTGCAACATAGCTGTCATTGGGAGAGGGTGCGTGCAATACAGCTGTGATTGTGAGAGAGGGTGCGTGCAATATAGCTGCATGTGAGAGGGTGCGTGCAATATAGCTGCATGTGAGGGGGTGCGTGCAATATAGCTGTGATTGTGTGAGGGGGTGCGTGCAATATAGCTGTGATTGTGAGGGGGTGCGTGCAATATAGCTGTGATTGTGAGCAGGCTTGCAATAAAGTTAGTGATTGTGCATGCGGTGCATGAAATAGTATCATGATTAAGAGGAATGTGTATAACCAATCTGTGCTAGTTAGGAACAACCATACTTCAAACCACACATACAGTATACCTTCTGGTGCATTAGGTCTCCTTTCTTCTAACCACACATCACCTATTGCTCTCACCATTATTTTCACACTTCCACACTTTTCTTGATCCACGTATTTAAGTGGACTCCCTCAATGCTAACAATAGTTTTAACATCCTAAGCTTTTCCAACCTTTTCATTATAACCATCATCGTCATTACCCTTACCCTTACCATCATCCTCATTATCACCATCTTCACTTTGACTCATCATCCATATCATTATCATTTCCATTACCATCCTACTCATTATCACCCTCATCACCATGATCGTCAATATCATTGTCATCAAAGTTTATCCGAAGAATGGAAAAAATGTGTACCATTTCAATCTAATTTGCTACGTGTAGCCAGGTTGGCAGAAATCACGTATCTGATCCCTCCATCTGGTTCTCTGTCTACATCTTACTGTCCACCTGTAGTAACCACGAATCTGATCCCTCCATCTGGTTCTCTGCCTACCTCTTACTGTCCACCTGTAGTAACCATGAATCTGGTTCTCTGTCTACCTCTTATTGTCCACTTGTAGTAACCACGAATCTGATCCCTCCATCTGGTTCTCTGTCTACCTCCTACTGTCAACTTTTAAAAATCCACAAATCTGATATCTCCATCTGGTTCTATGTCTACCTCTTACTGTCAACTTGTAGTAACCACGAATCTGATCCCTCCATCTGGTTCTCTGCCTACCTCTTACTGTCCACCTGTAGTAACCATGAATCTGGTTCTCTGTCTACCTCTTACTGTCCACTTGTAGTAACCACGAATCTGATCCCTCCATCTGGTTCTCTGTCTACCTCTTACTGTCAACTTTTAAAAATCCACAAATCTGATCCCTCCATCTGGTTCTATGTCTACCTCTTACTGTCAACTTGTAGTAACCACGAATCTGATCCCTCCATCTGGTTCTCTGTCTACCTCTTACTGTCCACCTGTAGTAACCACGAATCTGATCCCTCCATCTGGTTCTCTGTCTACCTCTTACTGTCCACCTGTAGTAACCACGAATCTGATCCCTCCACCTGGTTCTCTGTCTACCTCTTACTGTCCACCTGTAGTAACCACGAATCTGATCCCTCCACCTGGTTCTCTGTCTACCTCTTACTGTCAACTTGTAGTAATGACCCTACTCTAATCCACTCTATAAACGTTCAGTCAAGAAGAGTTGAACTTGTCGTGTCTTTATAACAAACACTTCTTTGGTCATGTGCTTATAATTTGCCTAAACTTAAGTAGGTACTCTATCAACAAATACTCAACAATATGTTGAGTGCAAGATATAATTGTGCCTTTCTTGTAGAGTGCCAGATAGGTGAGGTTTTTATAATAGCAATTAATTAAGTTTACTAGTAATTATATACAAAAAACATATGGTTTTCCACAAAAGTTCGTTTCAACCAGTGCAATAATGTTGAGTTTAATATATAGTGGAATATTCTTGTGCTAGGAATTTGAGTGCAATACAGTGGTGCTTGAAGGTACGAACATTACATACGAGTTTAATAAATGTGTTTGATAGAGTTCTGCTTTTGATCATGTGTGTGCGACAAGTAGTTTATGAATGATTGAGTACATTAATGGGGTACTACTCGCTTTTTCTGAACCTCCTTATCCCTCGTATTTAGCATATTAGTTTTGAGATTTTAAGACGTTCCTTCCATTAGTTTGTCGATTTAAGACCTTTTGCCCCATTTCTTCGTCAATATTAACACCTTTCGTGCCATTTAGGTGTCGATTTTTTCTGGCAAACGATAGCGAGCCTGTAATTTTAAGAGAAACCGCGAATCTGATCCCTCCACCTGGTTCTCTGTCTACCTCTTACTGTCCACCTGTAGTAACCACGAATCTGATCCCTCCACCTGGTTCTCTGTCTACCTCTTACTGTCCACCTGTAGTAACCACGAATCTGATCCCTCCACCTGGTTCTCTGTCTACCTCTTACTGTCAACTTGTAGTAATGACCCTACTCTAATCCACTTACCGAAAAATGTACAAATTTATCTTAAAGGGAGGTCTAGGGGGTGTAGGACTATTGTTAAGCTTGTTGGAAGTCTAGCGAGGAAACTAAAAAATAAATTAATACATTAATTAATAGCCTCCAAAACCGGCCACTGCCCCTTTAATCTGTACCTGAGAAGGAATGCGTGCTTATACAACAGCTGTGCATGTGTGGAATGACGTGCAACAAACCTATACATGAGGAGGTGCGTGCAATATAGCTGTGGTTGTGAGGAGGTGCGTGCAATATAGCTGTGATATTGAGGAGGTGCTTGCAATATAGCTGTGATATTAAGGAGGTACGTGCAATATAGCTGTACATGAGAGGGGGCGTGCAATATAGCTGTGATTGTGAGGGGGTGCGTGCAATATAGCTGTGATTGTGAGGGGGTGCGTGCAATAGAGCTGTGATTGTGAGGGGGTGCGTGCAATATAGCTGTGATTGTGAGAGGGTGCGTGCAATATAGCTGTGATTGTGAGGGGGTGCGTGCAATATAGCTGTGATTGTGAGGGTGCGTGCAAATTAACTGTGATTGTGAGAGGGGGTGCGTGCAATATAGCTGTGATTGTGAGAGGGGGTGCGTGCAATATAGCTGTGATTGTGAGAGGGTGCGTGCAATATAGCTGTGATTGTGAGAGAGGGTGAATGTAATATAGCTGTGATTGTGAGAGGGGGCGTGCAATAGAGCTGTGATTGTGAGAGAGGGTGCATGCAATATAGCTGTGATTGTGAGAGATGGTGTGTGCAATATAGCTGTGATTGTGAGAGAGGGTGCGTGCAATATAGCTGTGATTGTGAGAGATGGTGTGTGCAATATAGCTGTGATTGTGAGAGAATACGTGCAATATAGCTGTGATTGTGAGGGGGAGCGTGCAATATAGCTGTGATTGTGAGAGATGGTGTGTGCAATATAGCTGTGATTGTGAGAGAGGGTGCGTGCAATATAGCTGTGATTGTGAGAGGGGGCGTGCAATATAGATGTGATTGAGAGAATGCGTGCACTATAGCTGTGATTGTGAGAGAGGGTGCGTGCAATATAGCTGTGATTGTGAGAGGGGGTGCGTGCAATATAGCTGTGATTGTGAGAGGGGGTGCGTGCAATATAGCTGTGATTGTGAGAGGGGGTGCGTGCAATATAACTGTGATTGTGAGGGGGTGCGTGCAATATAGCTGTACAAGTGAGTGAATGCTTGAGTGAGGCAATACTTGAGCAATAACACTAAGTTGATAGAGATGTGTAAGGTAAACAAATCTGCGTGGAAGATCTCCGTGTCATCATGCTGTGCTTTGGAGGATATAGTCAAATACCGATCAGTTAAGGGGAAATGGGTCGTTTTTCTGGTCCCCCTCCTTCCTCATGTTTAGCCCCATTTGTATTGAGATTTTAAGACGTCTGGCTCATTAGTTTTTTTATTTTAAATCCTTTTGGCCCATTTTTGTCAATATTAAGACTTTTCGTGTGATTTAGGTGTCGATTTTATCCGAAAGCGATACTGTAATTCAAGAGGGAAACTTTTCTACATTTTTTTTTTACAAATTTATCTTGAAAAGGGGTCTAGGGGGTGTAATTTTAAGCTTGATGGGAGTCTAGGAAGCAAACTAAAAATCTCCCCTTAAACAACTACGGTGCCTTAGAGAATTATGGTGCCTTAGAGAGGTATGGTGCGGTGGAGAACTATGGTGCAAGATATAATAACACTCAGCAGTACGAACATAAACAGCATACACACAGCTTAGTTTATGGAGAGAGAGAGAGAGAGCGAGAGAGAGTGAGGGTAGAGGGTAATACTAAGGCTAGGTTCGTAGGTATGGGTAGATAAAGGAGAGAGAGAGTGAGGGTAGAGGGTAATACTAAGGCTAGGTTCGTAGGTAAGGGTAGGTATGGGTAGATAAAGGAGAGAGAGTGAGGGTAGAGGGTAATACTAAGGCTAAGTTCGTAGGTAAGGGTAGGTATGGGTAGATAAAGGAGAGAGAGTGAGGGTAGAGGGTAATACTAAGGCTAGGTTCGTAGGTAAGGGTAGGTATGTGTAGATAAAGGAGAGAGAGTGTGAGAGTGAGAGTGAGTAAGGGTTGAGACTACAGTTCATAGGTAAGGGTAGGTATGGGTAGATGGGTAGGTAAAGGTACGAACAACACAACAAATACTCTATCCCACTCTAAGACTACAATATACACATCCTATTAACTCTCTACCCTAAATTACATAGTCTTCTCTTATCTTCCACAACTCTTCCATTAGCTTAAAATACGACGAATATATTTATATTATCAACAAACTGCACAGCGTGATAAATGTATTTAAAGCATTGTGTATTTCGATTCACCTTGATGTTCGTAATAATATATTTTCAGGTCCTTTTTAATGTTGGGATATTTGGAGAATTAAGCGTATCAATAGTGAACTTACCAAATATGCTGCACTCAGAAGTGATGAATAAATAGAATATGCAAAATAAACCTAAAGAATAATAAATGTGTATGATAATTACTAATTCGAAAATTATTGTACCACAATTCATAAGTTACCCAAGTCAATCTGAGTTGTAAACAAAAAGTAATTACAAATTAGCACTAATAGTAACATACTTGTAAAGATATGTTATGTACTATAATATATACACAGATCATATTTACACCAATATAAATAATATAATATATGTGGCATACAAAATAAGTAACAAGATCAAACTGCAGCCACAAATAATCCATCCTAATCATCATAATTTGTACCATAATCAGTATATAGCACAAGATCAACAAATTAATAGCACAAAAAATACCAAACAATAGCAAGAGTAACAACGGAAAATATGGTAAACGAGAAAGTAGGCCAGGTACCACATGAACGCTTTTTCCATCACATTTTATCGGTATCTGGTTTGACCACTTTTATGAGAATTTTTGCTATCTGGATTTCCTTTATCTTCAGTGGAATTTAATCCCTTGAGTATCTAAGACGCATTTGTCCCTTTTATTTTGGTTATCAGTAGACAATTTTACGCAATTTTGGAGTGATGTCTCGGAATTAAAGGGGTACAAACTATCTCAATTAACTCTTTAACCCCCACAAGTTCCCCATAGACTGTATAAAATCGTGTAATGATTGCCAGGATAAAGTGTAAAAATTAGTCATGATCCTTAAAGAGTTAAATACCAATGCCCAAAATATCCAAAATGATGCCGGAAAAATGTCGGTAATCAAAAATTGCCGATGAGATCTCTACTCGTGATATATATATTGGAAAGCATCGTGCGCTTTACTATATCATAAAATAAACTAGTGTGATCAATATACTCAGTCTACGACACCAAGACCTCGGCTTATATACACTGTAGAAAGTTGTGGGTTTATAACAGGTATGGCAAGGGTAAATAAAGTGCCCATGATAACATACCCTTTAAAGGAACCCACCTCGCTTTTGTTCTCTTTATCTCCCTCTCTCTTTGGCTTATATCCATTCGGCCCCATTCGGCTTACTGTTTTAAGACGTTTACCCCCATTCAGGTGTCAATATTTTCCTGGCGAGCGGTAGCGATCCAGCATATATATATTTTTGTTTTGACAGCAAGCTAAATTTGTACATTTTTCGATAGAAAAATGTCTCCGGCGAAGCCGGATTTCTCCATACAATGCTGAAATCGACACCTGGATGGGGATAAACGTCTTAAAACAGTTGGTTGAATGGGGCCGAATGGATACAAGCGAGGGAAAGAGAGGAAAGAAGAGAAAGACAATAAAAGCCGGTGACCCCCCTTCACAGATGATGTTTATTGTGTATTTATCTAATTTACCTTTTTGTTTTCGTGTATAGCGTTTCCCTACACCCTGTTCATTCCAGGGAGGCCAGAAATCCCTACCCCAACCTCTCGTAACTCAAAAAGGGCTTCTGTAATTGACCACTTGCGAGTTTCAGGCTATAAGGAAGTTGGAGCCGTGAACATTGATATTAAATTATTATGTTACCTCCACCAACCGACTTTACTCCTAAACTCAATTAATGAAATCAACAAAGATGCAATAATAATGTACGTTTCTGATAGATAAATGGAATGTTGAATTGGGTTTTATGTATTTATAAATGTACTACGACCGAATTTTAGCAGTAAATTCTGATAAATATCGTTGTCTACAGCTCCAACTTCCTTATAGAACGAAACTCGCAAATCGGCAATTGAGCTGTTATCTCTGTCATTTGGGAAGAGACAACCAGTAAATAGGCTTGGGAAATGACAGCCCGTTTGCTTCAGCCCTTCCCGAGTCACAAGAGGTCTTAGAGTTAACCCTTTGAAGATTATGACGCATTTTGACAGTGTATGCTGGCTATTATTAGACGATTTTAGACAGCTTACGAATGATCTGTGGGAATGATATGGGTCAAGACTATCTCATTCAACCCTTAGACTTCCATAGACCCTTCCTAATCTGAATAAAATCGTCTAATACTAGCCAGAAAACAGAAAAGAAAGGCATATCGGATCTTGAAAGGGTTAAGACTTCTGGCCTACCTATGATGAACCGAGTATAGTGAACAACCCGAGTACCAGGTTTCTCTTGTGGCAACTATACCGTAACGGGGGAGCGAACCGCGCCCACTCAATTTCGGGTCCCAACTTCGACACCTTATACACCAACAATCAATAGTAAAAAAAAAATTGACATGAGTTCGAAGCCTGGGTGGGCCAAGAAAATGAATTTCTTTCAAAATTTGGCGGATTCTCATGCCATTCATATATTTCTTTCAAACAGATTATGCTACTCTGATTTCATGTTCCTTATAACTCTTTCAATAACATTCCTCTTTTCCATTACAATATATTTTTCAAACAGATTCTTTCAATAACATTCCTTTTTTTTTTCATTGCAATATATTTTTCAAACAGCCTATGCTATGCTGATTTCTTATTTATTCAACCCTTTCCTTAACACATCCTCTTTTTCATTGCATTCTCGCTAACACTAGACGATTTTATTCAACTTCAGAACCACTCCAACTACGAAGTCAGAGGATTTAAGGGGGCTCAATTTTTTTTTGTTTTTTTATCTTTCTCTCTTTCCCTGGTTTGTATCCATTTGGCCCCATTCAGCCAACTGTTTTAAGACGTTTATCCCCATCCAGGTGTCGATTTTGTTCAGCATTGTATGGAGAAATCCGGCTTTGCCGGAGAAATTTTTCTATCGAAAAATGTACATATTTAGCTTGCTGTCAAAACCAAAATATATAAATGCTGGCTCGCTACCGCTCGCCAGGAAAATATTGATACCTGGATGGGGGTAAACGTTTTAAAACAGTAGGCTGAATGGGGCCGAATGGATACAAGCCAAAGAGAGAGGGAGAGAAAGATAACAACAAAGCGAGGTGGGCTCCCTTAACACAAAGCGCTTCCGATCAATTATTCCTAAGTTGAGTAGAAATCATTTATTGTTGGCCAGAATAATATATGGAGATGTCACCGAACTGCTAGGGTTATTAAGCCCTTCAGGATTATCACGCGGTTTGATACTTTATTCTGGCTATCATTAGTGGATTATATTCGGTTTCAGAAGGCCCTCTAGCAGTCAAAGGGGTAAAAACTATCTGAATCATCCCTCTGACTCCCACATTTCCTTCCATAAGCTGTATATAGTCGTCTAATGATAGCCATAATACACTGTTAAAACGGCTGATATAACCTTATTCGTTACGTTCACAACTTTAAAGTACAGGAGTGAAGTGTTAAGTCAGAACGGACAGACAGACTTAATGTGGAATATAGCTGACGGAGGGAGTGGTGGTAGCTGTATTAATGGTGGTAGTTGTGGTTGTTATGGTAGTGGTGGTAGTTGTGGTTGTTGTCGGTAGTGGTAGTGGTGGTACTTGTGGTTGTTGTGGTAGCTGTAGGTAATGGTGGTAGTGGTGGTAGTATTGGTACTTGTGGTTGTTGTGGTAGCTGTAGGTAATGGTGGTAGTGTTGGTACTTGTGGTTGTTGTGGTAGCTGTAGGTAATGGTAATAGTGGTGGTAGTATTGGTACTTGTGGTAGCTGTGGGTAATGGTGGTAGTGTTGGCACTTGTGGGTAGTGGTGGTACTTGTGGTTGTTGTGGTAGCTGTAGGTATTGGCGGTAGTGTTGGTATTTGTGGGTAGTGGTGGTTATGGTAACTGGGTAGTGTTGGTACTTGTGGTACCTGTGGGTAGTGGTAGTAGTTGTGGTATGGGTGGTACCTGCATTCAGTGGTGGTAGCTGTAGGTAATGGTGGTAGATGAAGGTAATGATGGTACTTGTGGTTGTTGTGGTAGCTGTCGGTAATTGTAGTAGCTGTGGGCAGTGGTAGTAGTTGTGGTAGTGCTGGTACTTGTGGTAGTTGTAGTAGTTGTGATATTGGTGGTAGCTGTGGGTAGTGGTGGTACTGTACTTGTGGTAGTTGTAATAGTTGTGGTACTGGTGGTAGTTGTGGGTAGTGGTAGCTGTGGGTAGTGGTGGTAGTTGTAGGTACTGGTGGTAGCTGTGGGTAATGGTAGTAGCTGTGGATAGTGGTGGTAGTTGTAGGTACTGGTGGTAGCTGTAGGTAGTGGTAGTAGCTGTGAGTAGTGGTGGTAATTGTAGGTATCGGTGGTAGTTATAGTAGCTGGGATGATTATGGTAGTTGGGAATGTTGATAGTGGGCGGTAGATCATGGTTCCGAGTAGCTTGACTGGAGTGGTAGTTAGTGTTAGTGGTGGTTAGACAGGGGTGGTAGATAGTTTTAGTAGTAAGAATGGACATTTTGATAAGTGGTAGTTAGACTGGGGGTACATGAGGGTGGTTGTGGTAGTTATGGTTAGTGGTAGGAGTGGTATTTGTGGTAGTTTTAGTGGTATTTAGATAGGGGTGATGGAAGTGGTAGTTAAGTGTTATAACTTGTTCAGTTGGGGGTTCATAGAGGTGGTAGTGGTTGTTGTGGTAGTTAGTGTTAATGGTAGTTAGTCTGGAGCAGTAGTAGTAGTAGCTAGTGTTACTGGTGTTTAGAGTGGGGGTGGTAGTAGTGGTAGTTAGTGTTACTGATAATTCGATTGGGGGGACATAGAGGTGGTTGTGGTATTTAGTGTTAATGGTAGTTATTCTGGAGCAGTAGTAGTGGTAGTTAGTGTTACTGGTATTTAGAGTGAGAGTGGTAGTAGTGGTAGTTAGTGTTACTGGTAGTTGGACTGGGGGTACATGGGGGGTGGTTGCTGCTGCTGAGCGAAGGGGTTAGAGGGGAGCGGGGGGGCGGCAGCGAAGGGGTTGTGGGGGTTGGGGGTAGTGTAGTCCCCCCCTCCAGCACCAGCCTGGAACAGAGGCCAAGGGGTTAGTACTATCATACAATATAAAGAAAGGTTACAGCTGATTCAGAAGACAAGAATACAAAAGTAGAAAGGTTACAGCTGATGCAGAAGACAAGAATACAAAAGTAGAATGGTTACAGCTGATTCAGAAGGCAAGGAATAGAAGTAGAATGGTTACAGCTGATTCAGAAGACAAGGAATAGAAGTAGAATGGTTACAGCTGATTCAGAAGACAAGAATACAAAAGTAGAATGGTTACAGCTGATTCAGAAGACAAGAATACAAAAGTAGAATGGTTACAGCTGATTCAGAAGGCAAGGAATAGAAGTAGAATGGTTACAGCTGATTCAGAAGACAAGGAATAGAAGTAGAATGGTTACAGCTGATTCAGAAGAAAAGAACACAATGGTTACAGCTGATTCAGAAGACAAGAACACAAAGGTTACAGCTGATTCAGAAGACAAGAACACAAAAGTAGAATGGTTACAGTTGATTCAGAAGACAAGAACACAAAAGTAGAATGGTTACAGCTGATTCAGAAGACAAGAAATAGAAGTAGAATGGTTACAGCTATTTCAGAAGACAAGAACACAAAGATTACAGCTGATTCAGAAGACAAGAACACAAAAGTAGAATGGTTACATCTGATTCAGAAGACAAGGAATAGAAGTAGAATGGTTACAGCTATTTCAGAAGACAAGAACACAAAGGTTACAGCTGATTCAGAAGACAAGAACACAAAAGTAGAATGGTTACAGCTGATTCAGAAGACAAGAACACAAAAGTAGAATGGTTACAGATGATTCAGAAGACAAGGAATAGAAGTAGAATGGTTACAGCTGATTCAGAACACAAGAACACAAAAGTAGAAAGGTTACAGCTGATTCAGAAGACAAGAACACAAAAGTAGAATGGTTACAGCTGATTTAGAAGAAAAGAACACAATGGTTACAGCTGATTCAGAAGACAAGAACACAAAAGTAGAATGGTTACAGCTGATTTAGAAGAAAAGAACACAATGGTTACAGCTGATTCAGAATACAAGAACACAAAAGTAGAAAGGTTACAGCTGATTCAGAAGACAAGGAATAGAAGTAGAATGGTTACAGCTGATTTAGAAGAAAAGAACACAATGGTTACAGCTGATTCAGAAGACAAGAACACAAAGGTTACAGCTGATTCAGAAGACAAGAACACAAAAGTAGAAAGGTTACAGCTGATTCAGAAGACAAGAACACAAAAGTAGAAAGGTTACAGCTGATTCAGAAGACAAGAACACAAAAGTAGAATGGTTACAGCTGATTCAGAAGACAAGGAATAGAAGTAGAATGGTTACAGCTGATTCAGAAGACAAGAACACAAGGGTTACATCTGATTCAGAAGACAAGAACACAAAAGTAGAAAGGTTACAGCTGATTCAGAAGACAAGAACACAAAAGTAGAATGGTTACAGCTGATTCAGAAGACAAGGAATAGAAGTAGAATGGTTACAGCTGATTCAGAAGAAAAGAACACAATGGTTACAGCTGATTCAGAAGTCAAGAACACAAAGGTTACAGCTGATTCAGAAGACAAGAACACAAAAGTAGAATGGTTACAGCTGATTCAGAAGACAAGAACACAAAAGTAGAATGGTTACAGCTGATTCAGAAGACAAGGAATAGAAGTAGAATGGTTACAGCTATTTCAGAAGACAAGAACACAATGGTTACAGCTGATTCAGAAGACAAGAACACAAAAGTAGAATGGTTACAGCTGATTTAGAAGACAATAACAAAAGTAGAATGGTTACAGCTGATTTAGAAGACAAGAACACAAAAGTAGAATGGTTACAGCTGATTTAGAAGACAAGAACACAAAAAGAAGTTATGATAGAGAATAGAAATTTAGTAATAATATAGATTAAAAGGTGATATAGAAAAATAGTTGTGATACAGACTATACAGTTAGTAGTAATATAGATTAAATGGTGATATAGAACAAAAGTTGTTATACAGAATATATACTGTAGTTAGTAATATTATAGAATAAATAGTGATACAGAAAAAAAGTTGTGATACAGAATATATAGTTAGTAATAATACAGATTAAATGGTGATATAGAAAACAGTTATGTTACAGAATATGAAGTTAGTAATAATATAAATTAAATATTGATATAGAAAAAAGTTAAATTAATGTTAGAGAATATATAGTTACTAGTTAGTAATATTACAGATAAAATGGTGATATGAATTACAGGGGTGTTCGAGGTTACATAGATTCATTGGTGATACAATAATACTACGACAGGTAAATCACTCTGCAGACTATTGAGAACAGGGAGTAATTACATAGATGTACAGAATACAGATGTTAGTGGCTACATAGCTTCATTTGTGATACATAAGGCAATAAATGTATTATGCAAGATAAATACAGACAACAGGGAAATAATAAAGAGTTCCATACGGTACTGTAGCTAATATTGATATGATATTAGCGATAATGTCTAAATACTGTATACACAAGCACAATACAATAATAGTACTGTATACACAAGCACAATACAATAATAGTACTCTCGGAAACTACATTAGTAAGAAACAAAGCCTTCTAAGGAGATGTTAAATAAACTACAATTAATTATATCCCTCTATCTGTGCCTTAACCCTCGTAGCGTGGTTGGCCTCTTAGAAGGTATTAGCCACTTTCCCCATGGGCCCCGGGTGGTCTCTTAATAGCCTAAGGGCTATTCTAAGGCTTAAAACCACTCAAAACTGCACTAGAGAAAGTTTTGTTGTCTTGGAGAGTGGTCCGTATAATCAACAAGAACAAGAACACACAGCCAGCCAGTCATATTACTCCTGCCTTCAAGCAAGCCTTACGAATGCTTGTATTGATTTTCCTGAGTCCCAAACGATGCATGAAATCAGACGACAGTGACTTAGGAATGGTTACAATGGTGAGATTCCATCAATAATCAATAATCAATAATCAATATTTTTACATAATACATAATCCATCATCAATAATCAATAATAAATTGTTGAACGTAGCCACGGCTGACGATACGGCATCACCGCATTCGGACGATGCTCGGTGTTTCCCGAAAACTCTCAGATTTATTTCCCACCTCACACAATAACCACTCAATGTACAGTATTCTGTCTTCATCTATCACAAGGCAACGCCCATATCTGCCTCTGATATATATATAAACTTGGTTAGGCTATTTATTAGCAGAAATATCAGTATCTGTAAATGACGAAAACAGGGAGTAAACACCGATTCCTAGGCTTTCGTTCGTCATACTGACCTACTTACCACTTGGTCTAGAGACTTCTAGATAACAACGACAATTGCCGCTGGATATATATATATATATATATATATATATATAAAACCTAGGTTAGGCAATTTTTTGGCATATTTATAAGCACGCCAAAATCTCGAGAATTAGCCGATTCACCCGGATCCAGGACTCCCGCGAAAACTTTAAGGCGCGAGGGCCTGTAGATCGAGGGTTAATCTGCAATTTTTTTTCTGATCATTGCATAGCTGGGTTGTGGATGGCCATCGCTCACTTCCCCAATTTATCAACTCCGGTGCTCATCAGGGTTCTGTCCTCCAGTTCTTTTTCTAATATTTATTAATGATCTTCACAACTATACTTCTAGTTCTATCCACTCCAATGCCAATCATTCTATCTTTCACTATGTACCTAGATTCACACGAGGACCCACCATGCAATTACTTCAAAACTCACGTGATGAGGCCATAGCACACCTATCTTCTGATCTATCAACTATATCCGATTGGAGCTGAGAGAACCTTGTTGCTTTGAATGCTTTTATAACATAATAAATCGTAGGCAGTGTCCACCATTCTTTAACTGTCTACGTGGTGCGATGCATAAGGTGTTGATTTTCGGTGTGAGCATCCTGGATTCGAATCCACGGACTGCCACATGTGTTTGTAAATTTCATTAATCGATTTTAGGAGTATAGTTGGTTGTTGGAAGGAACATAATAATCTATATACACATCGCAATCTTCCACACGACTATCCCTTACTCTTCAACAACACACAAATCAACCCTTCCTTTTTCTCAATATTCTTAGTGTTTCTTTTTCTTTTGTCCTTTTTTGGAAAGCAGTTTCCTAGAAGTTAAGTGTGTTCAACCGTCACTGTAGGTTCTTCACCCCTGCACAACTTCTTGTTCTGTACAGGGGCACTGTATACCCATGTATCAAGTACTGGTTGCATGTGTGGGGAGGTTCCACCCATACAGCAGTTCTTGAAAGGGTAGAGTGGAAAGCATTTCGTCTCATCAACTCACCTACAATCTCTCTCTACATGACGTAAGGTTGCATCTCTTTCATTCTTCTATCGCTATTACAATAATCAGTGTTCTTGAGAGCTTTCTCAGTGTATACCTCCTCCCTTGTGGAGAGTACTGTAGGTGCCAGTCGCCTGTCAACACATTCCCATCCCTATTCTGTCCAACTCTCTAACGGCCACATGCCATAGTGGGGTTGGTAGATCACTCGTCTGCAAACCGATAGATCGAGGGTTTGAGGCTTGGGCCAGCTAGTGTGCGTTATTGGCAGATGACAGTGCTGTGGTGGACGGCGAGGTCTAACAATCTGTGGCAACTGTCCACTGAAGTCCCTGAAACATCAGGCCACCCATTCTAGCCCCGCTCTTGAGCAGAGTGTGTATGGTGGTAAAAAATCAAGTAAACTCTGGAACTCTCTCCCTAAATCTGTCTTTCCCACATCCTAGGACTTAGACTGCTTCAAGTTTCATGTGTCCAGGCATTTTGACTCGAATGTGCCTTGAATGTGGCTCTATCATTCTTTCAATTTTGAGGACGGAGGGGGGGGGGGGGGAGACACTTGCTACAGGCAGTTTGCCTTTTGTCTCCTTCATGCAAATAGGAAAAACGTGGGAGGTAAACTTAAACCAGATTAACATGGTAGGCTATATACAAAGCAAATCGAAAATAATATAAAATATTATCACTCAACAATATCAATATAAAGTCTGTTGATTAAGAGAAACCTGTTCATCGACAACAACAAAAACGCGAAGGAGAAGACTATAACTATATTTAGGATGTGCTTGAAAATATAAGTCTGGTGTAGTTAAGGATTGTCAAACTGCTGTTGGAGGTGAGAATTTGGTTATGTCATAAAAATAATAGAAGAAAAAATATAACAATAATAATAATAACAACGGCCTTAGCGTTACAATGAACCACACTCTTTATCTCTATGCAATTACTCAAAGAAAACGTTAGAAGGTAGACTAAACTATTTGTGGGGCGACGGAGTGCTATTCAATATATCTAACCCCTTCAGTAGTTGACAAGTGACTGAAGTGTACATTTTTACCTACATTTGTTTGTCTGTCTGTCAATAAGATATCTAAAAAAATTATGAACCCATTTACACGAAAGTTGGTGGGCAGATAGGATATGCGCCAAGAAACATGTAGGAGGTGAATGGTAGAGCGCATACCTCCGCCAGCGTAGACGGCTCGCAAGTTATTAACCGATGTTGCAAAACTTGGTGGGCAGATAGATAGAATATGCGCCAAGGAAGAAGTTATTCAATTTAGGAGGCGATCAGTAAAGCGCATACCTCCGCCAGCGTAGGCAGAGGTACGTGCTCTCCTGAGTGCCCCTTTAGTCTCTATTAATAAAATTATTGATATATGACTTACATAGCTAACTATGGGTTATAATATTTAGAATAGTGCACATTATATTTATTATTTGAACTAGCAAATTCATGATATTGTTTAGGTCATGCTAAGTGTTTATGAGTGTTAGCATGCCTGACCTGATCAAATAGCTAACCTAGAACCTTTTCTACGATGGTTAAGAGTTCTCATATGATACATAAACTTTTACCTGAAGGTGTTGTTGTTGCTGCTGTAGGTGTAGCTAACCAGTCTAACATAGAACCTTGTCCATCTTAATGAAGAATTATCATACATGACCATCACGATCATTCCTTACTATTTCTCTCGAATATATTGCTAACCTAGAAATCTTTTTATATGCATAATAATAATAATAATAATAATAATAATAATAATAATAAACGTTATCATACCTTAGAGAAGCCAATAATATTTGTACCTGTGGTTGTTGGGGTATGTACTGCGGTTGTTGTTGTTGTTGTTGTTGTATGGCATTAGGGTCTTGTTGAGTGAAGGTGTACCCCTCCCCCTGCCCCCCCTCCCCCAACATAGTGCCATAGGTAGCCAGCTTGCCGTTGGGTTGTCCCGGTACTGCCACCACGCCGCCCCCCACACCTCCTACTGCTGCTGTGGTCTCCTGCAGGGGGTAAACACTTGTTCAGCCACTCCACAAAGATTACAGTATATACAAAATGGACATGGAGAGCAATAGGAATATCAATGGCAAACAGCAAACCTGTTGTCCATGTTCATAATAATCCGTATATACAGTATGTTACAGGCAAGCTGCGTAATACTCGGTTCACACATGCACGAATTAACGTCCCGTCCGTCCCCGACCCTTTAATTCGACGTGCCTAAAGCTCGGTTCACACATGCACGAATTAACATCACGTCCGTCCCCGACCAAGAAAATAGGCAGGACGGCATCAATCTGGAGGCCCCATGTGGCCACGATGGCCTCTAGGGCCGTTCCAACGTTTTTTTGCCGCAGTTCTCATCCCGTTAATCGTCGTCTAAACGCCGCCAGTCGTCGTCTAGACGCCGCCAGGCTGCGTCTAAACAACGACTGCTCCCGTGTGTGTCCGTGTGTGTCCTGTGGGTGTCCCCGACATAACACGTTTTCTGGCAATTGCCCCGACCCACACGGACCATTTTATGCTGCACAAAAAGGACGCCGCCTAGGCACGGCGAATTAAGGGGTCGGGGACGGACGGGACGTTAATTTGTGCATGTGTGAACCGAGCTTAAAGCTCGGTTCACACATGCACGAATTAACGTAACGTCCGTCCCCGACTAAGAAAATAGGCAGGACGGCATCAATCTGGAGGCCCCATGTGGCCACGATGGCCACTAGAGCCGTTCCTAAGTTTTTTTGCCGGGACACCCACGGAACCAGTCGTCGTCTAGACGCCGCCAGGCTGCGTCTAGACGACGACTGCTTCCGTGTGTGTTCCGTGGGTGTCCCCGACATGATACATTTTCTGGCAGTGTCCCCGACCCACACGGACCATTTTATGCATGCACAAAAAGGACGCCGCCGAGGCACGGCGAATTAAGGGGTCGGGGACAGACGGGACGTTAATTCGTGCATGTGTGAACCGAGCTTAAGTGGCATCCTTTTTGTGCATGCATAAAATGGTCCGTGTGGGTCGGGGCAACTGCCAGAAAATGTGTTATGTCGGGACACCCACGAGACACACACGGGAGTAGTCGTCGTCTAGACGCGGCCTGGCGGCGTCTAAACGACAACTGGCGGCGTCTAGACGCCGACTAACGGGATGAGAACGGCGGCAAAAAAACGTTGGAACGGCCATCGTGGCCACATGGGGCCTCCAGATTGATGCGGTCCTGCCTATTTTCTTGGTCGGGGACGGACGGGACGTTAATTCGTGCATGTGTGAACCGAGCTTAATCAGGGATTTCACGAAATCCCTAGTGCATTTGTGAAATATAAATATAAATGTTCTTATAATTCTATGTTCCTAATATTTGAAGTTGCATTTAATTATTATATATGCTGCACATTTTTGGTTAAGTTAAATTTTGCCAAGCTAGATAAATCTATGATAAATATTTATTTCATTAATCTTGTACTAACATTTGAAAATTAATTTGTATCTTCCTATAATTTTAAGTTCGGAAAGATACATAGTAGTTTGGTTAAACTGGACCTAACCTAACCTGTCCACTATAAGATATCCTAAATATAGGACATGGTATCAGAAATATTTTGAAATGAAATATCTAATTTCACGAATTCACTTGGGATTTCATGAAATCCCTGATTACACAGAGGAAGGGCTGGTTGGATTTAGTTGGCTAGATAAGCTAAGGTAAGGTAAGGTTAAGGGGACAGTTGTTTGTATTATTTGTTTATATACTGTATACAGTATATTTGTTAATTATTATTATTATTATTTTTTAAAGTTTTCTCCGTAAACCTCCATCAAAGTTTAAAAAAATACCACAATTGACAAAGAAATGGAGCGAAAGGTCTTAAAATAACCAAACAAATGGGGCGAAAGTCTTTGAATCTCAAAACTAGTGAGGCTAAGCATGATGAAGAAAGGGGTCCGGGAAAAACAGCACTTAAGTATGGATGGGTACAGTAAGTTAACAATGTCAAGTTGAGTTATATTAAGATAGGTTGTTATGTTAGATTGGGTTAAGTAGGTTAAATTACGTTGAGTTAAGTTATATTAGGGTAGGTTATTATGTTAGCTTGGGTTAGGTAGGCTAAGCTATATTTAAGTTAGGTTATGTTAGATTGGGTTAAGTAGGTTAAGGTACATTGAGTTAAGTTATATAAAGTTAGGTTATTATGTTAGATTGGGTTAAGAGGAGATATCCACTTGAGGGATTTTTTTCTTGACCCCTTTCTCCCTCATGTTTAGCCCCATTGCTTTTGATATTATAAAATGTTTGCCCCATTAGTTTAGCGATTTTAAGAACTTTCACCCCATATTAAGACCTTTCGTACCATTTAGGTGTCGATTTTATCCTGGCGAGCGATAGCTGGCCTGTAATTTAAGAGGAACCGGCCTTTGGCCGGGACATTTTTCTACCGAAAAATGTACACATTTATCTTGAAAGGGACTCAAGGGGGTGTAATTTTAAGGTTGATGGAAGTCTAGGGAACAAACTAAATACCTCCCCTTAAGTTACATTGAGTTAGGTTATATTAAGTTAGGTTATTATGTTAGTTTGGGTTAATTAGGTTAAAGTACATTGAGTTAGGTTATATTAAGTTTGGTCATTATGTTAGCTTGGGTTAAGTGGGTTAAGTTACATTGAGTTAAGTAGGTTAATTTAGGTTATGTTAGCTTGGGTTAAGTAGGTTGAGCTATATTTAAGTTAGGTTATGTTAGCTTGGGTTAAGTAGGTTAAGTAAGGTTATATTAAGTTAGGTTATCATGTTAGTTTGGGTAGGTTAAGTTATATTTTGTTAGGTTAGGTCATCATGTTAGTTTGGGTAGGTTAAGTTAGATTATGTTAGGTTAGGTTATCATGTTAATTTGGGTAGGTTAAGTAATATTATGTTAGGTTAGATTATCATGTTAGTTTGGGTAGGTTAAGTTATACTATATTAAGTTAGGTTATAATGTTAGTTTGGGTAGGTTAAGTTATATTATGTTAGGTTAGGTTATCATGTTAGTTTGGGTAGGTTAAGTTATATTATATTAAGTTAGGTTATAATGTTAGTTTGGGTAGGTTAAGTTATATTATGTTAGGTTAGGTTATCATGTTAGTTTGGGTAGGTTAAGTTATATTATGTTAGGTTAGGTTATCATGTTAGTTTGGGTAGGTTAAGTTATGTTATGTTAGGTTAGGTTATCATGTTAGTTTGGGTAGGTTAGGTTAGATTATATTAAGTTAGGTTATCATGTTAATTTAGGTAGGTTAAGTAATATTATGTTAGGTTAGATTATCATGTTAGTTTGGGTAGGTTAAGTTATAATATATTAAGTTAGGTTATAATGTTAGTTTGGGTAGGTTAAGTTATATTATGTTAGGTTAGGTTATCATGTTAGTTTGGGTAGGTTAAGTTATGTTATGTTAGGTTAGGTTATCATGTTAGTTTGGGTAGGTTAGGTTAGATTATATTAAGTTAGGTAATAATGTTAGTTTGGGTAGGTTAAGTTATATTATGTTAGGTTAGGTTATCATGTTAGTTTGGGTAGGTTAGGTTAGATTATATTAAGTTAGGTTATCATGATAGTTTGGGTAGGTTAAGTTATATTAGGTTAGGTTAGGTTATCATGATAGTTTGGGTAGGTTAAGTTATATTAGGTTAGGTTAGGTTATCATGATAGTTTGGGTAGGTTAAGCTATATTAGGTTAGGTTATCATGTTAGTTTGGGTAGGTTAAGTTATATTATGTTAGGTTAGGTTATAATGTAAGTTTGGGTAGGTTAAGTTATATTATGTTAGGTTAGGTTATCATGTTAGTTTGGGTAGGTTAAGTTATATTATGTTAGGTTAGGTTATAATGTAAGTTTGGGTAGGTTAAGTTATATTATGTTAGGTTAGGTTATCATGTTAGTTTGGGTAGGTTAAGTTACATTATGTTAGGTTAGGTTATAATGTAAGTTTGGGTAGGTTAAGTTATATTATGTTAGGTTAGGTTATCATGTTAGTTTGGGTAGGTTAAGTTATATTATATTAAGTTAGGTTATCATGTTAGTTTAAGTAGGTAAAGTTATATTATGTTAGGTTAGGTTATCATGTTAGTTTAAGTAGGTTAAGTTATGTTATGTTAGGTTAGGTTATCATGTTAGTTTGGGTAGGTTAGGTTAGATTATATTAAGTTAGGTTATCATGTTAGTTTAAGTAGGTAAAGTTATATTATGTTAGGTTATCATGTTAGTTTGGGTAGGTTAAGTTATATTATGTTAGGTTAGGTTATCATGTTAGTTTGGGTAGGTTAGGTTAGATTATATTAAGTTAGGTTATCATGTTAGTTTGGGTAGTTTAAGTTAGATTATGTTAGGTTATAATGTTAGTTTGAGTAGGTTAAGTTATATTTGTTAGGTTAGGTTATCATGTTAGTTTGGGTAGGTTAAGTTATATTATATTAAGTTAGGTTATCATGTTAGTTTAAGTAGGTAAAGTTATATTATGTTAGGTTAGGTTATCATGTTAGTTTAAGTAGGTTAAGTTATATTATGTTAGGTTAGGTTATCATGTTAGTTTGGGTAGGTTAGGTTAGATTATATTAAGTTAGGTTATCATGTTAGTTTAAGTAGGTAAAGTTATATTATGTTAGGTTATCATGTTAGTTTGGGTAGGTTAAGTTATATTATGTTAGGTTAGGTTATCATGTTAGTTTGGGTAGGTTAGGTTAGATTATATTAAGTTAGGTTATCATGTTAGTTTGGGTAGTTTAAGTTAGATTATGTTAGGTTATAATGTTAGTGTGGGTAGGTTAAGTTATATTTGTTAGGTTAGGTTATCATGTTAGTTTGGGTAGGTTAAGTAATATTATGTTAGGTTATCATGTTAGTTTGGGTAGGTTAAGTTATATTATATTAAGTTAGGTTATAATGTAAGTTTGGGTAGGTTAAGTTATATTATGTTAGGTTAGGTTATCATGTTAGTTTGGGTAGGTTAGGTTAGATTATATTAAGTTAGGTTATCATGTTAGTTTGGGTAGGTTAAGTTATAATATGTTAGGTTAGGTTATCATGATAGTTTGGGTAGGTTAGGTTAGATTATATTAAGTTAGGTTATCATGTTAGTTTGGGTAGGTTAAGTTATATTATGTTAGGTTAGGTTATCATGTTAGTTTGGGTAGGTTAAGTTATATTATGTTAGGTTAGGTTATCATGTTAGTTTGGGTAGGTTAAGTTATTATGTTAGGTTAGGTTATCATGTTAGTTTGGGTAGGTTAAGTTATATTATGTTAGGTTAGGTTATCATGTTAGTTTGGGTAGGTTAAGTTATATTATGTTAGGTTAGGTTATCATGTTAGTTTGGGTAGGTTAAGTTATATTATGTTAGGTTAGGTTATCATGTTAGTTTGGGTAGGTTAGGTTAGATTATATTAAGTTAGGTTATCATGTTAGTTTGGGTAGGTTAAGTTATATTATGTTAGGTTAGGTTATCATGTTAGTTTGGGTAGGTTAGGTTAGATTATATTAAGTTGGGTCATCATGTTAGTTTGGGTAGGTTAAGTTATAATTATTATGTTAGGTTATCATGTTAGTTTTGGTAGGTTAAGTTATATTATGTTAGGTTATCATGTTAGTTTGGGTAGGTTAAGTTATATTATGTTAGGTCATCATGTTAGTTTGGGTAGGTTAAGTTAAATTATGTTAGGTTAGGTTATCATGTTAGTTTGGGTAGGTTAAGTTATATTAGGTTAGGTTATCATGTTAGTTTGGGTAGGTTAAGTTAAATTATGTTAGGTTATCATGTTAGTTTGGGTTGGTTAAGTTATATTAGGTTAGGTTATCATGTTAGTTTGGGTAGGTTAAGTTGAGTTAGGTCATTATGTTAGCTTGGGTTAAGTGGGTAAAGTTACGTTGAGTTAGGTTATATTAAGTTAGGGTATCATGTTAGTGTGGGTTGAATGGGTTCAGTTAGATTATGTTAGGTTATATTAAGTTAGGGTATTATGTTAGTGTGGGTTAAGTGGGTTCAGTTAGATAATGTAGGTTATATTAAGTTAGGTTAAATCTGAATAACCTCGTACTGTATTTCTAGTAGAGGTTTTTCTGGTCCCCTTTCTCCCTCGTGTTTAGTCCCATTATTTTTTAGATTTTTAGACGTTCGGCCCCCTTAAATGAAGTAGACTAAGCGTGACTAACCTTAGCCTGTATTTCTAGTGGAGGTTCTTCAGGCGGTGGCTCTGCCCAAGGCTGCAGTTCTCCTGAGGCGAATATCCCGTAGAAGACGATGCCCAGGAAGTGTATGATGCTGGCTATCAGGAACACCACCTGCCACTCGGCCGCAGTCTGGGGGTAGGAACAGAAACACCATGTGAGGAGGAGCCCTTCAGTCACAACGTTAGTGATTATTAGGGTAATTAGGGTTGGGTGTGAGAGGGATCTGCCTTGCGTGGGCCAATCGGCTTTCTGCAGAATCCCGTTTTCATGTGTTCTTGTGTTTCGCATGTAGCTTCCTCAGGCCAATTTTTCTGAGTATTATTATCAGTCCGGGGGCACACAGGGATACAATTGTAATCACATTATATATATATATATATATATATATATATAATTTCAATTCTCCAGACAAGGGATTCGAAGCATCGTGAAATTAATGTCTGAAGAGTAATCAATATATGACGCAGGAACGGCTATACATCGCCAAAAGGGCTTCCTATAGATGACGTGCAATTATTAAGGGGAGGCAGACTGTTTTTTTGGACCCCCTTCTCCCTAATGTTTAGCCCCACTAGTTTTGAAATTATAAGACGTTCGGCTCATTAGTTTGGCGATTATAAGACCTTTCGCCCCATTTCGTTAATTTTAAGACCTTTCGTGCCATTTAGGTGTCGATTATTTCCTGGCGAGAGATAGCGAGCCTGCAATTTTGAGAGGAATCGACCTTCGACCGGGACATTTTTCTACCGAAAAATTTACAAATTTATCTTGAAGGGGGGTCTAGGGGGTGTTTTTCTAAGCTTGATGAATGTCTAGTCAGGAAACTAAAAAAAATATATGAATAAATTCATTAATAGACTAAATAAACGGCCAGTCTCCCCTTAAATTTAAGCATTATAATTATCAACGTACCATAACAAAAGGCAAGTCAAATTCGAATAAGAAATATCGAGATATTCATTTCTCGGAACTGTCTAAAGAAACTGGTATTGAGGCCTTATAGAATGTCTGTCTGTGTGTTTGTTTGTGGTGGGTATAGTCGGTTCATTAGAGGTAGGCCACAATGCTATACTCTAACCTTTTGTAAATCAGGAAGGGCTGGAAAAAATGGGCTATTTACTGGTTGACTCTTTCCAAATGGCAGAGAAAAAAAAATGGCTCAATTACTGAATTTCTTTTTGAGTTATGAGAGGTTGGTTGTGGTTGGTGATTTGTGGCCTAGCTATAGTGAACAGGGTATAGTGCCGTATTACCGGAGGCTGTTGTACGGCTGGTTGTTTGGGGTTTGTTTACGTCCCCCTGGTGGCCAATTACAACAACACATAACGGCTGAAGGGGGGGGGGGGGATGATAGGTGGGAGGAGAGAGTAGGGAAGGGAAGGGAGGGGAGGAAGAGGGAAATGGGATGAGGGAGGGGAGGGATAGGGAGAGAAGGAAGGAGAGAGGAGGGAGGGTAGGGGAGAGAGGAGGCAGGGGAGAGAGGAGGCAGGGAAGGGGAGAGAGAAGGGAGGGGAATGGGATGAGGGAAGAAGGAGAAAGGAGGGAGGGAGGGAAGGAAGGGGAGAGGGGAGGGAAGGCAGGAGAGAGGAGGGAAGAGAAAGAAGAAATTTTGTAAGCATGATGGAGGTCTGAGGAGGAAAACAAATATATAAATAAAACAACAACAATAATATTAATACAGTAAAATAAAAATAAAAATTAATAAGTAAAAAAACAATTTGGCCCTAACTGCATGGTGGGGCTACATAATGCTATAGCTATAAGAGCCAGTGAGGTAATCTATATAGTAATAGTCTGTGGTGGTGGTTGTTGAGGTGAAAGCATGGACTATTGTGGTACACCTTTCTCAATTTGTACCCTTGGAAGATCGTCACGCATTTGGACAGATTATGCTGGCTCTCAGTAGACGATTTTATACAGTTTAGGAAGGATCTGTGGGAATTATAGGGTTAAAGACTGTCTGGATTAACCCTCCTCTGACTTCCATAAACCCTTCCTACAGTAAGCTGAATAAAATGGTCTACTAATAGCCAGGGAACACAGAAGAAATGCGTATTGTATCTTCTTTAGGATTAAGGGGGCCGACCTGCTATTTATCTCTGGGTTTTATCCATTCGGCCCCATTCAGCCTACTGTTTTAAGACGTTTCTCCCCATTCAGGTATCGATTTTTTCCTGGCGAGCGATAGCGAACCATCATTGTAAGGAGAAATCCGGCTTCGCCGGAGAAATTTTTCTACCGAAAAATGTACAAATTAAGTCAGCGTTCTAAAACATAATCCAAAATATGCTGGCTCACTATCGCTCGCCAGGTGTAAACCCACACCTGGATGAGGATAAACGTCTTAAAACAGTAGGCTGAATGGGGTCGAATGGCTACTATCCACAAATAAAACAAATGCGGGTCGATCCCCTTAACCTGATCCATCGGTCACACCTCTCGCCAGTTATGATGCCCAAGAGCGACTTTCTGCGAGGCCTACGGCAATGAGTAGTGCATATATGAGAGAGAGAGAACGAGAGTGAGAGAGATAGAGAGTGAGTGAGTGAGTGTGAGAGAGAGAGAGAGTGTGTGAGAGAGATAGAGAGAGAGAGAGGGGAGAGAGCAACAAGCAACAAGTTACCCAATCAGACCAACAAGTAGTCGTCCCTCCCTTGTGGCCTCTCTCTCTCTCTCTCTCTCTCTCTCTCTCTCTCTCTCTCTCTCTCTCTCTCTCTCTCTCTCTCTCTCTCTCTCTCTCTCTCTCTCTCTCTCTCATGTGCTATCCTTTTCTTCCACTCATCTATATTTTGGTTCTACTTCTCTAATATAGTCCATTAGAGGAATTACGTCCGGACAACCTCGCTTGGATAGTAAGGTCTGTGTGGTCAGTGTAGCTATGTCAAAATCTCGCTCTTTCCACATTACCATCTTGTGCTGTAGATGTAGTAAAATTGAGAGAGAGATAGAGAGAGGGGGAGTCAAGTTGAGAGGAGTATTACAAGAGAGGGAGGGAGGATGGAACGGGGAGGGGAGTTGAGGGAGGGAGGGAGGGGAGTTGAGGGAGGGAGGGAGGGGAGCTGAGGGAGGGAGGGAGGAGTATTACATTGAAAGGGAGGGATGGAGGAAGGGAGGAGTGGTAGGCTACATTGAGTGGGTAGAAGGGAGCAATATATATAGAGGGAGGGAGGGAAGAATTTGAGAGAGAGATATAGTAAAACGAGAAGGAAAGGGAGGTAGTAGAAATCTGAGTGAGAGAGGAAAAGGGAGGGGGGAGGGAAGTTGAGGCGTGAGTAGTGAGTTAGGAGCAAGGATGTTGAGTTGAGGGAGGAGTAGTGAATTGACAGGGAGGGAGGGAGGCAGCAATAAGTCTCTCCCTGTTTACCCACACGTCTTATGAGTCGCCCCAGGCAGAGAGAGAGGGAGGGAGGGAGAGAGGGAGGTAAGGAATGGAGGTATAGAGGGAGGGATGGAGGGAGGTAAGGAAGGGAGGTATAGGGGGAAGGGAGAGAGGGCGGTAGGTAAGGAAGGGAGGAGGTAAGGAAGGGAGGTATGGAGGGAAGGAAGGAGGGAGGGAGAGGGGTAGAAAATGAAAGGAGGTATGGAGGGGAAGAGGGAGGGGAGGTAAGGAATGGGAGTGAGCGAAGAGTGGGGGGTGGGGGTGGAGGAGTGGCAGTGAGAGGGAGGGAGGAGGGAAGGAAGGGAGGTATGGAGGGAAGGAGGAAGAAGTGGAAGGGAGGGAGAGAGTAGCTGGGGGTGTGGGGGTGGAGGAGTGGCAGGGAGAGGGAGGAGGGAAGGAAGGGAGGTATGGAAGTAGGGGAGAGGAGAGGGAGAGAGTATAGTATGGGGGGGGATGAGTGGTAGGGAGAAGGGAGGTATGGTGGGAAGGGAGGTAGGGGAGAGAGGAGAAGTGAAAGGGTGGGGGAGGAAGAGTGGCAGAGAGAGAGAGAGGGGGGAGGGTAAGACAGGAGAGGATGGAGGAAATGGGGAAGGAGTGAGGGAGGAAAGGAATTTATGAGGAGGGAGGGAGGGAGGAATGAAGGAAGGAAGGGAGGGAGGAAGGGATTTAATGGGGAGTAAGGAATGAAGGGATTTAATGGGGAGGAAAGAAGGAAGGGAGGAAGGAAACGAATGAAAGGGGAGGGAGGAAGGAAGGGAGGGAAGGAGGGAGGAAGGAAGGAAGGGAATTAATGGGGATGAAGGAAGGAAGGGAATTGAGGGGGAGGAAGGAAGGAAGGGCGGGAGGGAGGCAGGAAAGGAATTAATAGGGAGGAAGGAATGAAGGAAGGGAGAGAGGAAGGATGGAAGGGAAGTAATGGGGAGGAAAGCAGGAAGAGAGGGAGGAGGGAGGAGAAAAGAAGGAAGGGAAGTAATGGGGAGGAAAGCAGGAAGAGAGGGAGGGAGGGAGGAGAAAAGTAAGGGAGATAGGGAGGGCAGGGAGGAGGAAATTAAGGGAGAGAGGGAAGGGAGGGAGGGAGGGAGGAGGAAAGTAAGGGAAAGTAAGGGAGAGAGGGAAGGGAGGTAGGAGGGAGGAGGAAAGTAAGGGAAAGTAAGGGAGAGGGGGAAGGGAGGGAGGGAGGGAGGGAGAGACGGAAGGAAGGTCTAGATATTAAAGCTGATCTCATCATGTGTGGTATTAATATATACTAATTTAACACGGCTAAATCTACACCCGGATTTTACACACACACACACACATATATATATATATATATATATATATATATATATATATATATATATATATATATATATATATATATATATATATATATATATATGCAATAACATGATTGAATAACATACTCCATTTTTATGATTATATAATTATGTACCATGTAGTCAACGAAACATTTGATTCTACCTGTACATAAAGAGAGAGAGAGAGAGAGAGAGAGGAGAGAGAGAGAGAGAGAGAGAGAGAGAGAGAGAGAGAGAGAGAGGGAGAGGAGAGAGAGAGAGAGAGGAGAGAGAGTGGGGGGGGGGCACTCAAACACAAGCCGGAGGGAACATTGACAGTCCAGCCTTTCATCTCTTACTCTCAATGGAAGCACGGGAGAGGGAGGGAAGGGGGGGCGAAAAGACAGAGATGAGATAGAGAGACCAGGGGGAGGGGGGGGGGGGAGGAGAGACAGAGACCAGACCATTGGATGGGGAGACGGGAGACAGGTAGAGAGACAGAAGAAAGAGAGAGAGAGAGAGAGAGAGAGAGAGAGAGAGAGAGAGAGAGAGAGAGAGAGAGAGAGAGAGAGAGAGACATTGAAGAAGAAGAAAACATAGAAGGTACAGTACAAACAAGAAACACAAATGCCGACAGGAAAGGGGGAGTGGCAAACCGAGAAGAGATAGCAATGGCACATAACGAAGGGAAAAAAAAACCCAATAAGAAAATACAAATATAAAACAGTAAGAGTAGCAACATAAAACTGATGAAAGAGAAAATACAAAATAAAACAGAAACAAAAGTAAAACAACGAATACAATAAAATAGAGGAAACAGTGAAACTGAATTAAGACGTGTGACCAAATTAGTCAAAGGACAAAAATGAAAAACAAACAAGGAGGTAAAAAAAAAAACACACAAAAAACACACACACACACACAAGGACAACAAACAAAGAAACGCCGGGCAAAAGCGGACAGGAAAAAGACAGGAGGTAAGGAAAGTAAAACAAAAAACACGGACAACAAACAAGCGACGGCACGGACAAAGAAGGACAGTAAAAAAAAAAAAAAAAAAAAAAAAAAAGGACAACAAAAAATACGGTTAAAGGAGGACAGTAAAAAGACAGAAGGTAAGGATAGCAAAACAAAAGACAAGCACAACAAACACACATGGGACGGACAAGAAGGACAGTAAAAAGACAGGAGGCAAGGAGAGTAAAACAATAAACAAGGACAACAAACAAACGACGGGCAAAGAAGGACAGTAAAAAGACAGGAGGTAAGGAGGAAAACGACAGAGCGGACGGTAAAAGACAGGGGGGGGGGGGGCAAGCAAAATAGAGGGAAATATGACAAAAAGTGTAGAAAATAAGAGTCGAGATAGAAAGAGAAAACGGAACCTGAATCTCACTTAACCCCTTCAGCACGATGACGCCTATTTACCTTGGATTCTGGCTAAACTTAGACGATTTTATGTTGTTTAAGGGGAGATCTCCACTTGAGGGATTTTTTTCTTGACCCCTTTCTCCCTCATGTTTAGCCCCATTGCTTTTGATACTATAAAACGTTTGCCCCATTAGTTTAGCAATTTTAAGAACTTTCACCCCATATTAAGACCTTTCATGCCATTCAGGTGTCGATTTTATCCTGGCGAGCGATAGCGAGCCTGTAATTTAAGAGGAAGCGGCCTTCGGCCGGGACATTTTTCTACCGAAAAATGTACAAATTTATCATGAAAGGGACTCAAGGGGGTGTAATTTTAAGCTTGATGGAGGTCTAGGGAACAAAGTAAATACCTCCCCTTAAGAAGGACCCATATCATTCCGAGGGTCTACTGAGATCGTATTTACCCCGTTGAGCCCTAGAGGTAATTATAATGGAAAGAATATCGCCTAATGGTTACCAAAATATGATGAAAACTACGTCATCGTGCTGAAGGGGTTAAGGGCGTAGTGCTTGGTTTT
>CM064513.1:31812227-31932227 GCA_032716605.1 Paralithodes platypus
GGTTTGTCTACATCCATACTGTAGGGCAGTAAATAAAGGTTGTATCACATCAAGCAAGTCTTTAGTATATACTGCATAATATAACGTAAGTGTATGCAAGCATTTGTGCATGTATTCTTCTTTGGATATATTGACACATCTATATCAATAACAATACAGGTATATATATATATATATATATATATATATATATATATATATATTCCGACCAGGTATAACGCCCTAGATACCATCAAGTTTAAACAAAATCCCCAAAGGTCCCTCTTCACGATAATTTGTGCATTTCGTAGGCTCGTTATCGCTCGTCAGACGAAAAATATCGACACCTAAATGTCACGAAAGGTATTAACATCGCTAAATTAATAGGGCGAATGCCTAATAATCTCAAAACTAATGGGGGGCCCAGAAACCCCCCCCCCCCCTCCCTTACTAACTCTAACTCTCTCTCTCTCTCTTTCTATCTCTCTCTCTGTATTTCTCCCGGGAGGTATTTTCCGTTAATTTCGCCACCTGATTTGTTTCCCCCTCTTCAGCCGCAGGAATGAGAGGGGGGGGGGGGGAGGAAAAGGGGGAGACAGAAGGGAGGGAGGGATATAAGAGAAAGGGAGAGATAAAAGGAGAGGAGAGAGAGAGAGTGTGTGAGGTAGAACAGAGAGAACATTGGAGAAAGTGAGACAACATCACAGAGTTACACATTTACTCAGACCACATAGGCCTTGCGGATCCTACTAGGTGGTCCGGTCTTAATACTACTAGACAGGGAAAGTTTATAGTAGCAGAAAAGGATAGCGTAACCTTATGGGGGGTCAGGAAATGCCCACAAGGAAATTGTATATAGAGTATAGAAAGAAATTAGTCTGAAAGGGAATATACACTTACCGAGAAAGAGAGAGAGAATCTATATAATAATTTCGATTGTCTGTCTGTCTGTCTGTCTGTTCTTTATAGGCGGCCGCAGTTTTTAAACTAGAGCGCTCATACTTGGTATGCATAGTAAGGGGGTCCCTAGGCAGGTTTTAGTGAAAAATATAATTCCCCAGGGTGAAAGGGACAGAAAATGGGCGCGAAATCGGAAAGAGGACCGTTTGGGGCAGAAGGAGGCCTCCGATCGAAAAGGTGTATGGAACGAAAGTTGTTCGCAGCCCCCCAAAATGGGGGTACAGATGAGGTCAGATCCAAAATCGGAGGTCATTTAGCGGCCGAAATCGAGGTCGCCGTTTAATGAGGCACAGGGAGGTCGAGGCCGGTGTGGTAGTAGTGATTGATGATGGTGATTATGGTAGTAGTAGTCGTGGTAGTAGTGATGATGATTATGGTGATTACCCAAGCAACGCCGGGTACCCCTGCTAGTAGATATATATAGCCAAATTAAGTGAACAGGAGTGCCTCAAGCAACACGTATCTGATAGCACAGTAAATGGGCTGACAAGTACATTAACATTTCCTCTTAGTTATTACTTTTAGGGGTATTATAATTAAGAGTTGGTGGTTAGTGAATCGCAACAATGTATAATCTCATTTGAGCTGGGTATCAAAATAAGGAACATCTTAAATTCAGTCGATGGGATAGATAGATAGATAGAGAGAATGAGAGTGAGTGTGAGAGAGAGAGAGAACGTGAGAGTGTGTGAGAGTGTGAGAGAGTGAGGGAGGGGGGGGGGGGGGGGGGGGGGGGGTGACACAAGAGATCCACCACCACTCCCAAGGGTACCGTCATCATTTTCCACCTTAACAAATTCCACCCCTGCTTCCCAGATTACCGCATATACCCCTGGGAATCCCACTACCCACCACCCCTTCTCTCTCTCTCTCTCTCTCTAACTATAACTTATTGGATGATTAACATGCCTTAGAGTTATATTTTCATTTCGATTTGATTATATTTAGTGGAGTAATAATATATCGTAGTTAAAGCATAATGGGGCCTAGTATTTAATTAGTATTTGATTATATTTAGTGGAGTAATAATATATCGTAGGTAAAGCATAATGGGGCCTAGTATTTAATTAGTATTTGATTATATTTAGTGGAGTAATAATATATCGTAGTTAAAGCATAATGGGGCCTAGTATTTAATTAGTATTTGATTATATTTAGTGGAGTAATAATATATCGTAGTTAAAGCATAATGGGGCCTAGTATTTAACATGTTGAAAACCATACATTTTCTAAAAGATGTGTGTGAAGGTGGTGGTGCGGGGGGGGGGGGGGGGTCTAATGCAATACTCTAGTCCAAGAGGATATTCAATCAAGGGGGTTAGTTTTCGGTAATGTTTTGTTACTAAGTAAATTACTTAATAATTATATACCGGTATATACAGTATACATTTATGATTACATATAACAGATTCAAGTACAAATACCTAGGTTTATGTTTGAATTTTTGTGAATATTCAGTATACAGCACTGTTTATACATTGCTCAAAACAAGAGAAACCCTAGTTTGAAAGTAACTGTTGTAATTACTGAAAGTCAAATACGTTGGCTCCAAATAGCCCGAGGTGTGGGATAATTGGAGTGATGTTATGGGAGCCCGGGGCATTTACACAACATAAAATCAGGTGATCGATATTATCAGTGTAAACAAACTGGCGTCACCATGGCAACAACACACAGGAGGGGGGGGGGGGGGGCGCTATGGCAGATTCCAGCATACTCCACACATTTAGAATTATAAATACTTTCTATACATTTTTGTCCATACCATTATATACTGGATTATATATTGTAATATATATAACAATCAGAAAAAGAAAGACCTTGGGAAGCATTGAGGTATATACATTGATGCACAACGAGTATAAAAATCTAAGGTAAGTTTAAGCCAACATTCACTTAAAATGCAAAATAGATTATAGATGAAGATAGAAAACATTTGCTGGGTTAGTTATGCGATGTTTATACTGGAACAAATCAACCCTTGTAATCCATTTGTAGGTCAATACTATTCCCTTCAGGATATGAGGACGCGTATCTTAATTAATTCTAGCAATCATTAGGTGATTTTATTCAGCTTTGGAAGGACCTGTGGCAAATGTTTCCGGCGAAGCCGGATTTATCCATACAATGCTGGTTCTCTATCTCTCGCCAGGAAGAAATCGACACATGTATGGGGATAAACGTCTTAAAACAGTTAACTGAATGGGGCTGAATGGGACCGAATGGATACAAGCCAGGGAAAGAGAGAAAAGGAGAGAAAGACACAAAAAGCCGGTGACCCCCCTACAAACAAACCACACTCGCAATCCATTCATAATAATTTTACTTTCATACATAAGATCACGACGAGGAACGGAACTTAAGTGAGCACCTGTACGTTCAATATATGCAGAGTGGTGTGCAGTCTGAGTAATGGTCGGTTTATCGGTCCAAATTAATACACGTAAAGGATTGCAACACCTACTGTATTATGTGTACCACTTTGTTTACATTTCAACACACATTCTTTGTTTACATTTGGACACACATTTTGTTCATACCCACATTGTTTAGAGTGCCCTGCATATTCCCCTCAATTGACCACTTACGAGTTTCAGGCTATATGGAAGTTGGAGCCTTAAACATCGATAGGCTATTAAACAGAAATACAATAATTATGTAGGTTTCTGATGGCTAAAGGGTATGTTGAATTGGGTTTTATGTATTAATTAATGTACTACGACCGTATTTTAGTTCGTAATTCTGCTAAATATCGATATCAACAGCTCCAACTTCCTTATAACTCGCAAGTCGGCAATTATGCAACGGAGGTAACGATAACAACGACAACATCAACAACAACGTAAGCAGCAACAAAGTGTACATTCATAGACTTTCGTTTTAGGCGCAGGTGAAACAAAATAAGAGAGGGTGGAGGATGAGGGAGGAAGAGAGGGAGGAAGATGAGGGAGCAAGAGAGGGAGGAAGATGAAGGAGGAAGATGAGGGAGGAAGAGAGGGAGGAAGATGAGGGAGAAAAAGAGGGAGGAGGAGAGGGAGGAAGATGAGGGAGCAAGAGAGGGAGGAAGATGAAGGAGGAAGATGAGGGAGGAAGAGAGAGAGGAAGAGAGGTAGGTAAGCCGGGAGCCGTGTGTGGGAGGAGGGTGGAGGGATCAGGGGAGGAGGGTGGAGTGTTTGTGTGTACGTGTGTGTGTGTGTAGGTCGACTGTGTGTGTGTGTGTGTACGTATGTGTGTGTGTGTGTGTAGGGTCGACTGTGTGTATATATAAAATATATAAAACAGTGACTATCTCTCTCTCTCTCTCTCTCTCTCTCTCTCTCTCTCTCTCTCTCTCTCTCTCTCTCTCTCTCTCTCTCTCTCTCTCTCTCTCTCTCTCTCTCTCTCTCTCTCTCTCACACACACACACACACACACACACACAGATTATCTATACCCAGTACCTTATATGTTCACAGCCCCTTGATGAGTCTTTTTAGCAACACTACGATATATCATGCTGATGAATAAGTACATCAATAATAAGCTATGGTACTCTATATAGTGTACACATCGTATATCTGTTACAAGTGTGTATGTGTGTGTCTGTGAGATAGATAAACAGATATACAGGTATATAGATAGATAGACGAAGAGAGAGGAGGTGCGGGAAATAAGTTCAGTGTGTAGTTCCTTGTGTGCGTGCGTGCGTGCGTGCGTGTGTGTGTGTGCGTGTGTGTATCCTGTGTGTATTGTTCTTGTTGTGTGTGTGTTCTGTGTGTATTGTTTTTTGTTGTTATTGTTGTTGTTGTTGTTGTGTGTGTGTGTGTGTGTGTGTGTGTGTGTGTGTTCTGTGTATATTGTTGTGTTTCCTCGTCCAGCAATGTACAGTCAGCCAAATAAGTCCCCCTCTTCTACTCACCGCCTCCTTGGTAAACTCCTCCACCACAATAGGACAGATCATGCCGCTGAGTGTACCGAACCCGTTGCTGATACCCATGAGGATTGAGGCGTACCGGGGGGCGATGTCCAGGTGGTTCACGTTGAAACCTAAGGGGAAAAAAAAACACAACTTTGATATTTGATACACCTTGATGTGGGACACATTAACCCATTCATTGCCGGTGACGACATTTTCTTCATATTCTGGCTACTATTAGACGATTTTATTCAGTATAAAAGGGGCTAACCGCAATTAACAAGCTTCGAACTATCTCACTTAACCATTTTTACTACCACAGATCTTTCTAAAACTGCATAAAATCGTCTAAATATAGCTAGAATAAGATATAAAAGACGTCGCCGTTAGAGAAGGGGTTAAATAATAATAATAATAATAATAATAATAATAATCATCATCATAACATAGAAATACATAAACAATAGACATACTAAGACACAAACTGGTTAGCCACAAACACCTGCATTAGGCATACCTGGCCCCTATACACACTGCTATTGGATATGCCTTTTTGAAGCGCTATTAGTTTCATCTCATTCCTGATAACTTAAAGCAATTTAAGGGGAAGCAGACCGTTTTTCTAGACCCCCTTCTCCCTAATGTTTAGCCCCCACTAGTTTTGAGATAATAAGACGATTTTAACACCTTTCGCCCCATTTCGTTGTCAATTGTAAGACCTTTCGTGCCATTTAGGTGTCGATTATTTCCTGGTGAGCGATAGCGAGCCTGCAATTTTAAGAAGAACCGGCCTTCGGCCGGGAAATTTTTCTACCAAATTTTTTAAAAATTGATCTTCAAGGGGGGTCTAGGGGGTGTTTTTCAAAGCTTGATGGAGGTCTAGGGAGGAAACTAAAAAAAATATATGAATAAATTAATTAATAGACCAGACAAACGGCCAGTCTCCCCTTAAGTATACCAAAGAAATAGCTCTTGTAGTCAGAGATGTAATAATATAGCTAAGTGGCATTCTTTTTCTTCATCTGCTGAGAATAATTATTATCTTGTCTCCAAGAAGAAGGACGAATATACATATATATACTATATATATATATCTATACATATATATATATATATATATACAGTATATATACTATATATATCTTTATCTATACATACATATATATATATATATATATATATATATATATATATATATATATATATATAATAATAATAATAATAATAAAAATAATAATAATAATAAAATATGGTTCCCTGGGATTGCCATGTAAAATGTAAATTGAGCCACTCTCTTATCTTAACTACTATTAGATGATTGTATTCAGTTTAAAAAGGGCCTCCAGCAATTAACAGGCTTCGAACTATCTCATTCAACCTTTTATACTACCGCAGATCCTTCTTAAGCCTGCACACAATCGTCTAAATATAGCAAGCATATAATATAAATACGTCACTGGTACACTCGGTCAAAAAAGTATCCGCACCCCTACGCTGATTATCTGGTGTGTACAGCGCGGTAGGGTTGACATAATTGCCTGTAGCTATAGCTATCTATACTACTACCTACCTATACTACCTAAGACCTACTACCTACGAACTACGACCTATACTAACGAGATGTACACACCAGATGATCAGCGTAGGGGTGCAGATACTTTTTTGACCGAGTGTACATAAGGGGTTAAGGGGTTTGAGAAGGGGTTCAACAAGTGTTATGAGGGGGGGGGGGAGGTGTAGGTACAGCCATAAACCAAAGTTCTTCCAAACCATTTATAGGCTATATACATTATATGTGCATTGTGTTTAAGCATGTGAAGGGGAAACATAGCCTAGTCCACAGTGTATAAAAGTAAACTCCTCACCATTGAAAATAGAGCTCCAGTTAAAAGGAAGAAGTATATATGGTTTCCAAATGCCAGCCGTAGTACAGGGACACAAAAGGTTATTGTGTAGGGGGAGGGGGGGGGGGGAGGGGGGAGGAGGGGTGTAAGGGGATGAATAACTGTGAGGGGTGGGGGTAGGGTGGGGGGGTTCAAGCGAACGGCGGGGTTAGAGGGGAGAGAGAGAGAGAGATGTGTGTGTGTGTGTGTGTGTGTGTGTTATTGTAAAGCAGAAACAGAATTCGCAAAATATATCAAACATGTATCACACACACATATATATATATATATATATATATATATATATATATATATATATTATATATATATATATATATAATATATATATATATATATATATATATATATATATATATATACTGTATATAAGATACTATGCGAAGACGTATAAGATGCGAGAGGAAGGGAAGGAGAGAGGAGTGTTGAGACTTGTGAGAAAGAAGGGAGTGGGACAGAGAGAGAATAAGAAATAATGGTTAAATGAGCCAGAAACGTGGCTTTTGCTCTCCTCATTTCCTCTTTCTTCTCCGGCCCAAAGGAAGAGTCAACCCGGTATCCCATTAGCACCTCTTCCCGCAACATTAATCCTCAACACTGGTCTGGCAGCTTAGAGGGTCAACAATAGCAATCATTTTGTCTACTAAATTAAAGGGGTAGTGTTTATTTTTGTTTATTCATTTATCGATTTATTAGTTTCCTCGGGAGGCCTCCATCAAACTTAAAACAAACAACAAAACACCTAGATCCCTTTCAAGATAGATTCAGTAATCATGTCTTTGTTTTTATCATACCATTCCTTCTATTGTGAATTTTCTTCAGTAGTCTATTTTTTTCTTTTGTATCCATCCCTTTCTTCTATTACCAATTTTCTTCGATTTTCTTTTCCTCGTCTTTATCCATCGCTTCATTGTATTACCGCTTGTCTTCAATATTTCTTTCTTCGTCTTTATCAAACCCTTCTTTCTATTACAACTTTTCTTCAGTATTCCTTTCTTCGTCTTTATCCATCCCTTCTTTCTATTACCACTTTACTTTAGTATTCTTTTCTTCGTTTTTATCCATCGTTTCCTTATATTACCACTTTTCTTCAGTATTTCTTTCTTCGTCTTTATTCATCCCTTTCTTCTATTAACATTTTTCTTCACTTTTCTTTTCCTCGTTTTTATCCATCGCTTCCTTGAATTACCACTGTTCTTCAGTATTCCCTTCTTCGTATAAATACGTTCCATCTATAACCACTTTTCTTCAGTATTCCTTTCTTCGTCTTTATCCCTCCCTTCCTTCTATTACCACTTCCTTTCCAGTGTATTATCTATTTTAGCTTATATTCTCTCTTCTCTTCCCAGGGTTCTCACATTAGTTTTCAGATATTAAGACGTTCGCCCCCTTAATTGTTAATTGTTCATTGTTAATGTTAAGGCTTTTTGTGCCATTTAAGCGTCGTTTCTTTCCTGGCGAGCGATAGCGAGCCTGTAATTTTGAGAGGAATCGGCCTTCGGCCGGGAAATTTTTCTACCGAAAAATTTACACATTTATCTTGAAGGAGGTCTAGGGGGCGTTTTTCTAAAACTTGATGGAGGTCTAGCGAAGAAACTAAAAAATATATTTATAAATAAATATATAGACCAAAAACCAAGCACTACCCCGCTAACTGTACAACCCTCCCCTTCATTCACACCTACCGATGTATTACTAGTTTTATGTCATACTTGTTCCCCTTTCTAGTCAATATCTTCACCACATTACCTTTCTTCTGGCATTCCCTAGTCACCCTTCCCAATTCATCACCTGTCATTCTACCTTTCTACCCCCCCCCCCTCCCCCTCTGTCTCTCTCTCTCTCTCTCTATGTGTGTGTATGTGTGTGTGTGTGTGTGTGTGTGTGTAGGGTTGAGGTAGGATATATGACTTACCCCTCTACAACCCCCCTCCCCCCAATAGGTAATGGCCTAGGTACATTACAGAGATTGTCTCACACCTCAGGAGAGATGCTCCCCCCCCCCCCCCTCCCCTCCCCCTTCCTTTCCTCCCTTCCCTTTCTCACCCTCTAGTCACCTTTCATTCTACGCCTTCACCCTAATATCTCACCTCTCAATGTCACCCTAGATGCCCCCCCCCCCCTTCCTTTCCTCCCTTCCCTTTCTCACCCTCTAGTCACCTTTATTCTACGCCTTCACCCTAATATCTCACCTCTCAATGTCACCCTAGATGGCCCCCCCCCTCTCACCTCTCAATGTCACCCTAGATGCCCCCCCCCCCCTTCCTTTCCTCCCTTCCCTTTCTCACCCTCTAAGTCTTCGCCCTAATATCTCGCCTCTCAATGTCACCCGAAGCTTTTCTTATACTTGGATCTGACCCCACCTCACCTTACATGCTATACTGTACTTATTAACTTCATAACCTTTCACTTCTCACTCTCACCCTAATTTTGTTTTTATATTACTAATAATTGTTTGCCTTTGTCCTCCTCTTTCAATGTTACACTGTGAGATGTACTGTATATGGAGTTGTCCTTCCAAAAATGCTACATGTTATTTACTTTCCATACTTTACCATCATTTAGGCGTATGAAATCAAACATTTTGTTACGGAATAAAGCGGAATAAAGCGATACATCTGAATCATATACGGATTGAATCTCCGAAAGCATGCCTAAACTACAGGCTTACACACACACACACACTCACACACACACACACACACACACACACACACACACACACTCACACAGATAACTAACTCTTGCAATTTTATGATGATCTATTTACTGTTTTCTACCGACCAACTGATTTAATTCAGCTTAAGAAAGACTTTTCGCACACAAGGGATTAAACGGAGACCATATGTTAATCAAGGTTAAGGGAACACCGATAACACATAATCTATTAAGGGGGGTCACCGGCTTTTTTTTTTATCTTTCTCTCCTTTTCTCTCTTTCCCTGGCTTGTAACCATTCGGCCCCATTCAGCCAACTGTTTTAAGACGTTTATCCCCATCCAGGTGTCGATTTCTTCCTGGCGAGCCAGCATTGTATGGAGAAATCCGGCTTCGCCGGAGATTTTTTTTTTTTTATCGAAAAATGTACAAATTTAGCTTGCTGTCAAAACAAAATTATATATATGCTGGCTTGCTACCGCTCGCCAGGAAAATATTGACACATGGATGGGGATAAACGTCTTAAAACAGTAGGCTGAAGGGGGCCGAATGGATGCAAACCAAAGGAAGAGGGAGAGAAAGAGAAAAACGCGAGGTGGGCTCCCTTAACCCCTTCAGCATAGGACGACGCTTATATCATCATTTCACTTTATTCTGCCTAACATTAAGCGATTTTACTCGACTTTGAAATACTCTCTAGTTGTTGTTGTTGTTGTTGTTGTTCCCCAAGCTGCCTGGCCGAACAGCCCCAAGGCCCCGAGCAAGGCCAAGGCCATAACCGAGCGCCCCCACAGAACCCTCCCTGCCGACCACAATAAAGCCTGGGTGACCGAAGCCACTCCATGGCGGGGAGCTGAGGAGGGTGCGGAAACGCCCGGGAAACCAAAGACCCACCCAGGGCCCTGTGCCCCTCAGCAATTATGAAGAGAAAGTTGAGGGGCAAAGGAAAAATGTGACGCTTTGGCTTCCAATCTTGGTAGATTGGGAGGTCAATCCACGGAAGAGACGCCGTCACTTGAGATCTAGAAAATATATAAGTAAAAGGAACAGTCAGAGTAAGCTATGGGTATGGCAGAGATCGCTCAGTTCTCAGTCTGATAGACCAGCCCATCACCACATGACTAGAACCCAATCCTCTCAGCATCAGCTAGGAAAGGCCCTAGAAAGCCGCCTTTGGCGGGGGGATAGCTCCCCTATTTCAACCCCTTTCGGGGTTGGGCACTCGCCCATACTCTCTAGTAATCAAATGAGGTAAACTTTATCTCAGTTATCTCCCTGGCTCCCTCAAATCCATATCAAATTGAACAAAATCGTCTAAGGTTATCCAAAACATAATACAAGATTGCGTTCTTGTTTTGCAAGGGTTAACAAATGTGTACTTCCCTTTTGTAAGTTTAAAGATATAATACAAATCTATCTACCTATCTATCTATATGCTCAGGACCAATTCCCACTTTTCCTTTGTTTTTGTTTTTTTATTATATATATATATATATATATTTTTTTTTTTTTTGGGGGGGGGGGGCCGACTCAAGACAGAGCCAGAATAGGGACAACACAAAACACAACAGAAAACAACGAACACACAAACACAAAATACAAATTCACACACATCTACTGTAGGTCATCCAGGAGAAGACCCAGAGACCAGGGTCACCAAGGTCCCTCCAGCACTCCCCCGGCCCCCGACCACCCTAATTACTATAAATAATCAACATTTGACCAATTATTCCAGGTGTTTGAAGACGATTGGATTTTGATACATGCATTGAACCCTTTCAATCAAATGTCGTTATTATATTTTTTTATTTCAGCTGCTTCAAAACGTTTTAACTCATCTTGGGAATAATTGATACCAAAAGCTTCAAATAAGTATTTTTTATGTTGTTATTCGCATTTATTTTTATTTTTTGTTATTTATGTATGTGTGGCGAACCCCCTTGATTCTATATTTGTATCCTAAAAAAAGTGTATCCTAAATTTGACTTCATAACCAGAAGAAAATGGTCTGGTAGTAGCTAGAATGAAGTATAAATGGTCTGGTAGTAGCTAGAATGAAGTATAAATGGTCTGGTAGTAGCTAGAATGAAGTATAAATGGTCTGGTAGTAGCTAGAATGAAGTATAAATGGTCTGGTAGTAGCTAGAATGAAGTATAAATGGTCTGGTACGTAGCTAGAATGAAGTGTAAATGGTCTGGTAGTAGCTAGAATGAAGTATAAATGGTCTGGTAGTAGCTAGAATGAAGTATAAATGGTCTGGTAGTAGCTAGAATGAAGTATAAATGGTCTGGTAGTAAGCTAGAATGAAGTATAAATGGTCTGGTAGTAGCTAGAATGAAGTATAAATGGTCTGGTAGTAGCTAGAATGAAGTATAAATGGTCTGGTAGTAGCTAGAATGAAGTATAAATGGTCTGGTAGTAGCTAGAATGAAGTGTAAATGGTCTGGTAGTAGCTAGAATGAAGTATAAATGGTCTGGTAGTAGCTAGAATGAAGTATAAATGGTCTGGTAGTAGCTAGAATGAAGTATAAATGGTCTGGTAGTAGCTAGAATGAAGTAAATGGTCTGGTAGTAGCTAGTAAGTATAAATGGTCTGGTAGTAGCTAGAATGAAGTATAAATGGTCTGGTAGTAGCTAGAATGAAGTATAAATGGTCTGGTAGTAGCTAGAATGAAGTATAAATGGTCTGGTAGTAGCTAGAATGAAGTATAAATGGTCTGGTAGTAGCTAGAATGAAGTATAAATGGTCTGGTAGTAGCTAGAATGAAGTATAAATGGTCTGGTAGTAGCTAGAATGAAGTATAAATTGAATCAAATTGAATAAATAAATACATACATAAATAGATTAACATACACACAAACACATACTGACAAAGAGGTGAAAACATAACCTCCTCCCTATATCGTTGGGGGAGATAATGCCAGTCACACTCTTCTCTCTCTACTTTCTATAATATGACCTTCTTTATCAAGCTTTTATGTGTCATATCTTCATTCTTATCACTTATTTCACTTCCAACTCCCAATGTTCTTCCATGTTCTCTCTCTCTCTCTCTCTCTCTCTCTCTCTCTCTCTCTCTCTCTCTCTCTGTTTTTTCTATCTATCTCAATTTCTCATTCTATCACCTACCTCTCTCTCTCTTTATTTGTATGTCTGTGTGTATCTATCTACCTCTACTTCCTTCTCTCTCTCTCTCTCTCTCTCTCTCTCTCTCTCTCTCTCTCTCTCTCTCTCTCTCTCTCTCTCTCTCTCTCTCTCTATTCTCTCTCTCTCTCTGCTTTCTGCCTGTCTGAGTCGCGGTTCATGACCCCGCATCCTAATACTTCTTAAGTGTGTGTGAGAGAGAGAGAGAGAGAGAGAGAGAGAGAGAGAGAGAGAGAGAGAGAGAGAGAGAGAGAGAGAGAGAGAGAGAGAGAGAAGAAGAAGGAAGGAATAGGGGAGGAAGAAAGAAGAAGGAGGAAAGATTATAATAACAAACGTAAAAGGAAGGATTAAAGGAAGGAATAAATGAAAGAATAGGGAAGGAAGAGAGAAGAAGGAGGAAAGATTATAATAACAAAAGTAAAAGGGAGAATGAGAGGAATGAAGGAAGGAATAGGGGAGGAAGAGAGGAATCAAGATTATATTAAACGAAGTAAAAGGGGGAATGAGAAGAAAAAGGAAGGAATAAATTAAGGAATAGGGAAGGAAGAGAGAAGAAGGAGGACAGATTATATACAAAGAAGTAAAAGGGAGAAGGAGAGGAATAAATGAAGGAACAGGGAAGAAGGAAGAAAGATTTTAAACAAAGAAGTAAAAGAGAGAAGGAGAGGAGGAACGGGAGGTAAAATCCATTTGATGAAATCTTTTATCAAGTTGGGGAGACTCCCTGGAGACTAAAGTGTTGCTGTCTCTCTCCCCTCCCTCCACCCCCTACTGTCAGGGGGGGGGGAGGGGGTAGAGATAGTCAGGAGGATAGTCAGAGGGGTAGGTTAGAAAGCAAGGGGGGAGGGAGAGACAGTAGGGGTAGTGATAGTCAGAGGCGGAGGGGGGGGGACGGTCAGGCGGATAGTCAGAGGGATGGGGGAGATAGTTAGAAAACAGGGGGGGGGGAGAGACAGTATGGGGTAAAGATAGTCAGAGGAGGGGGGGGGAGATAGTCAGGTGGAAAGGCAGAAGAGTGGGGGAGATAGTTAGAAAGCAGGGGGGAGGAGAGACAGTAATAAGGGGGAGCAATAGTCAGAGAAGAGGAGGGGGGGGGGGGTAGCCAGAAGGGGAAGACAGTGAGGGAGAGGAGAGACAGCCAGGAGGATAGTCTGATGGGTGGGAGAGATAGTTAATAAAGGGGGGGAGGGTAGCCATACGGGGGAGACAGTTAGGGAGAGGAGAGACAGCCACGGGGATAGTCTGAGGGGTGGGGGAGATAGTTATAAACGAAGGGGGGGGGGCAGTAAGAGAAGAGATAGTCAGAAGGGGTTAGATAGTTAGGGCAGAGGGGGGGGGGGGGCACTAGGAGGGAGACAGTCAAGGGTGGATGGAGGGAAGAGGGGACACAGTCTCACCGGGTACCCGCTGGTGGAGTGGGTAGAGTAAGCTGTACATTGGCAGGGTGAAGGTCGGCCTGTAGTGTGGCAGGGGTTCGAAACCACATTATTTTTTAGTTTCCTCCCTAGACCTACATCAAGCTTAAACAAACATCCCCAAGAACCCCCTTCTAGATAAATTTGTACATTTTTCGGTAGATAAATTAAGATAATATAGTTATCTGTTAGCTCCCCTATTAAGCACTTCTGTACAGGCCAAGTTCTTTTAATGTTGTTCTCTACTATTTTGAGACGATTTTGTGCAGTTTGAGAAGGATCTGTGGTCGTACAAATGGTTAAGTGAGATAGTTCGAAGCCTGCTAGTTGCTGGAGCCCCCTTTTAAACTGAATGAAATCGTCTAATAGTCGCCAGAGTCAGATTCAAAGGACGGCACCGGTACTAATAGGGTTAAGCATTTCTCTATTATCCTTATCTAGTATCTATTATTATCTATTTCTACCTTTTACCTCGACTCTCTCAACTTCTTATATGACCTTCTCTTTCTAGAACTTTTATGCTTCATATCTTCATTCTTATCACTTCTTTCACTTCCAACTCCAAATGTTCTACCATTTACTCACACACTCTCTCTCTCTCTCTCAAATTCACTCACGATCTCCCTCTCTCTCTCTCTCACTCACTCACTCACTCCCTCTCACACACTCACTCACCATCTCTCTCTCTCTCTCTCTCTCTCACTCACTCACTCTCTCTCTCTCTCCGTATCCGCCCTAATATCCGGATGTGCCTGTGATCCGGTGTCATATTGTTAGCCTTTAAACGGCAGCATCCGCCTCCCAATACGGTCATCAGGAGGCACTCATTTGATTACCGGCCTCCGTAATTGCTGTGGGTGTGTGTGTGTGTGTGTGAGAGAGAGAGAGAGGGAGAGAGAGTGCATGAGTGTGAGAGTGGGAGTGAGTGTGTGTAAAAGTCAATAATAAAGAACGCATCCATAAGCCAAATATAACCACATCCATCCAGGACGCGTTTAGTAAGTGTTTGCTAGTTCTAAGAAGGGAGAAACAAGGGGCGGAGGATCGTTAGCAAATGTTAAGGGGAGGCAGACTGTTTTTCTGGACCCCCTTCTCCCTAATGTTTATCCCCACTAGTTTTGAGACTATAAGACGTTCGGCCCATTAGTTTGGCGATTTTAACACCTTTCGCCCCATTTCGTTGTCAATTGTAAGACTTTTCGTGCCATTTAGGTGTCGATTATTTCCTGGCGAGCGATAGCGAGCCTGCAATTTTAAGAGGAACCGGCCTTCGGCCTGGAAATTTTTCTACCGAAAAATTTACAAATTTATCTTGAAGGGGGATCTAGGGGGTGTTTTTCTAAGCTTGATGGAGGTCTAGGGAGGAAACTAAACAAAAATATGAATAAATGAATTAATAGACCAAACAAACGGCCAGTCTCCCCTTAACCAAAAGTTAATAGGATCCTTACGGGTACTGAATGAAGAAACTGACCAAATTTCACTAAAATCCGCATTCATTCCCGTTCGACATATTGTGAGAACAGACAGATAGATAAACAGACAGACATACTGAAAGCATTGACTACAAAAGCTACTGAGGCATGTATAACGACCCCAGGACTAGAGGCACCAACAATTGCAATATTTCGAGCTACAGTATTTGAGATAATGTCCTATTAAGGGGACGTTGTTATATTGGATTATATATTTTGCATTATTACCAGTACATATACTTGTTTTAGTGTACTCCCTAGACCTATATCAAGCTTTAAAAAAAAAAAAAACATCCCAAATTGTGAGATAAATGTCCTGGCCAAAATTATAGGCTCGCCATCGCTCGCCAGGAAAATGTCGACACCTAAATGGCACAAAAGGTCTGAAATGGGCGTAAAATAAATATTTATGGGGCTCAATATGAAGGAGAAAGGGATTAATAAGAAAACAAAAAAATCCCTTAAAGTATGGGGGATCAAGTCAAAATCTGGGCCATCCAATCATCGCAATACTTGTTATGTGACGTCAGCGAGTAACCAAAAACTATAGTCTGTTTATTTTACGATGGCGGTAAATTGCCATGTTCCCGTTTTGATTATTCAGCTATTACGAAGGATTTTTTTTACCTAAATATGATGCCAAGTTTGGGTGTTGTATACACAAAGAAGTAAAGGAAAACACACAACATCAGATATACTGCTCATTACAAGGACCTGTAGCTAATTAATCTAACGGGTGTGAAACAGTAAACTAATAACGTAGCATAAAGGTGCTCCACAAACCATCAAATCTTTCATATATATGTTGGATTCCCTATATATCGCAACACATAAAACTGACATGAAACTTAAATGGAAGTTGTAAACACGAAAAATGGTAAATAAATACCTCTTCTGACAAAGTACATGCTGTAAATTTATTAGGCTATATTTGGGTATGAAAGTACTTGGTCATTTCATAATCTGTTTAGGCTACCCGGGAATCGTTGACACATTCACTAGTTTTATAAGATATACTGTGTGTGTGTGTGTGTGTGTGTGTGTGTGTGTGTGTGTGTGTGTGTGTGTGTGTGTGTGTGTGTGTGTGTGTGTGTGTGTGTGTGTGTGTGTGTGTGTGAGAGAGAGAGAGAGAAGGGTGGAAGATGCAGGAGAATCAGTGTGAAGGAGGGAGGTAATAGAGTTAGAGGTTAGAGAAAAAGGGGGGAGACTGAAAGAAATAAGGAAATACGAAGCGTAAAAAGAATGAAAAGCAACACAGCAGGGAGAGAGAAAGATGAGAGAAGAAAGAAATGGAAGAGAGGAGAATGAAAGAGGGATGGGATAGAACGAAGGAGGACAAGGAGAGGAAAGGATGAGAGGGTTGGAAGGAGAGAGAACAAAAATGACAAAAGAAGGGAGAGAGGAGGGACAGAATAAGAAAAGGAGAAGAAGAGAAGAGACAAGGACAGAAGGAGGGAAAGCAGAGAAAGAGGGAGAAGGGAGTAAAGAAAAGAGGGGGAGACAAGCAAAGAAGGAAGGAGGGAGCCTGGGAGAGGGGTAGAGGGGGGGGGGGGTTGAAATGAGGGGAGCCAACTGTCCAATAATGGGTTAGTGAAGTGATCAAAAAGTTTGGTAATCAAGTAGCCTCTTTTCCAACCTTCATTCTTCTCTCTCTCTCTCTCTCTCTTTACTTATTCCTGTCTCTTTTATCACTCTCTTCTCTCTCTCTTTACTTATTCCTGTCTCTTTTATCACTCTCTTCTCTCTCTCTCTCTCTCTCTCTCTCTTTACTTATTCCTGTCTCTTTTATCACTCTCTTCTCTCTCTATTTACTTATTCCTGTCTCTTTTATCACTCTCTTCTCTCTCTCTTTACTTATTCCTGTCTCTTTTATCACTCTCTTCTTTCTCTCTTTACTTATTCCTGTCTCCTTTATCACTCTCTTCTCTCTCTCTCGCTCTCTTTACTTATTCCTGTCTCTTTTATCACTCTCTTCTCTCTCTCTTTACTTATTCCTGTCTCTTTTATCACTCTCTTCTTTCTCTCTTTACTTATTCACTGTCTCCTTTATCACTCTCTTCTCTCTCCGCTCTCTTTACTTATTCCTGTCTCTTTTATCACTCGTTCTCTCTTTACTTATTCCTGTTCCTTTATCACTCTCTTCTCTCTCTCTTTACTTATTCCTGTCTCTTTTATCACTCTCTTCTTTCTCTCTTTACTTATTCCTGTCTCCTTTATCACTCTCTTCTCTCTCTCTCGCTCTCTTTACTTATTCCTGTCTCTTTTATCACTCTCTTCTCTCTCTCTCTCTCTTTACTTATTCCTGTCTCTTTTATCACTCTCTTCTCTCTCTCTCTTTACTTATTCCTGTCTCTTTTATCACTCTCTTCTCTCTCTCTTTACTTATTCCTGTCTCTTTTATCACTCTCTTCTTTCTCTCTTTACTTATTCCTGTCTCCTTTATCACTCTCTTCTCTCTCTCTCGCTCTCTTTACTTATTCCTGTCTCTTTTATCACTCTCTTCTCTCTCTCTCGCTCTCTTTACTTATTCCTGCTCTTTTATCACTCTCTTCTCTCTCTTTACTTATTCCTATCTCTTTTATCACTCTCTTCTCTCTCTCTCTTTACTTATTCCTGTTTTTTTATCACTCTCTTCTCTCTCTCGCTCTCTTTAATTATTCCTGTCTCTTTTATCACTCTCTTCTCTCTCTCTCTCTCTCTTTACTTATTCCTGTCTCTTTTATCAATATCCCTTCTTTCTCTCTCTCTTTATTTATTCACGTCTCTACCCTTCTCTTCTCTTCTCTCTCTCTCTTCTTACTCATTCACTTCTGTTTTATCACTCTCTTCCCTCCTTATTTATTCACGTCTCTACCACTCTCTTCTCTCTCTCTCTTCTTACTTATTCACGTCTGTTTTATCACTCTCTTCCCTCCTTATTTATTCACGTCTCTACCACTCTCTCTCTCTCTCTCTCTCTCTCCTCCCTTCTCATTCCGTCTGTTTTATCACTCTCTTCCCTCTTCTTATTTATTCACGTCTCTACCACTCTCTCTCTCTCTCTCTCTCTCTCTCTCCTTATTCACGTACCTTATATCTCTAGATGAATATAAATCTCCCCGTAAGTAAAGCAAGGCTGTTTAGGAACTGTAAACAATAAACAAACAATACAGCTATACCGAGGCGAGGTGGTGTGCCGTGTACAGTCGACCACATAATTTCAGTCCTTCTGTGTGACATCTTGTATGATAACAAAACTAGTATAATTGCTCAACTCCTTAAGGGGGGGGGTCACCGGCTTGTTTTATCTTTCTCTCCTTTTCTCTATTTACCTGGCTTGTATCCATTCGGCCCCATTCAGCCAACTGTTTTAAGACGTTTAGCCGCATTCGGGTGTCGATTTCTTCCTGGCGAGCGACAGCAAGCTAGCATTGTATGGAGAAACCGATTTCGCCAGAGAAATTTTTCTAACGAAAAGTTTACAAATTTAGCTTGCTGTCAAAACAAATATATATATATATATATGCTGGCTCACCAGGAAAATATTGACACCTGGATGGGGGTAAACGTCTTAAAACAGTAGGCTGAATGGGGCCGAATGGATACAAGCCAAAGAGAGAAGGAGAGAAAGAGAAAAAGGCGAGGTGGGCTCCCTTAAGGATATAGCGCATTTTAGCAGTTTATTTTGGCTATCATTAGACGATTTTGTACAGTTTGGAAGGATCTGTGGGGATTAAGGGGAGGGTTTTAGTTTGTTTTCTACTCCTCCAGCAATCTTAAAATGTCACCCCTTTGACCCTCTTTCAAGATAAATTTGTACATTTTTCGGTAGAAAAATGTCCCGGCTGAAAGCCGGTTCCTCTTATATTACAGGCTCGCTATCGCTCGCCAGGATAAAATCGACACCTAAATGGCACGAAAGGTCTTAAAATTGACAGAAATGGGTCGAAAGTTCTTAAAATCGTCAAAATAATGGGGGCGAACGTCTTAAAATTAGAAAAGCAATGGGGCTAAACATGAGGGAGAAAGGAGTCAAGAAAAAATCCCTCAAGTGGATATCTCCCCTTAACAGGATAAAGACTCAATCAACCCTCTGACGTCCACATGCCCTTCCTAATCTGAATAAACTCGTCTAATAATATCCAGTGATCAGAAAAGTCATCGATCCTCAGAGGGCTAAGATAATTTATAGCTGCATTAATACAGTTACTGGATCCTACAAAATAACTACTGCATAACAAACTACTCTTTAATTCAACCCTTTCAAGATCCGATTACGCATCTCTTTTCTGTTTTCTGTCCATTATTAGATGATTGCATTCAGGTTAAGAAAGGTATACGGAAGTCAGAGGGTTAATTGCGATAGTCTTTACCCTTATATTTCCCACAGATCCTTCCAAAATTGTATAAAATCGTCTAATGATAGCCAGAATATACTGCCAAAATGCGTCATAAGTTTCAACAGGTTAAAATTGAATAGGAGTGTTAAGGAATATTTTTCTTATACATAGGAGCGCTAAGCCAAATGATGTAAATAGTCACTTGAACTTGCCTTCTAACCGCCACTGACAAAGTCTGTGGTAAAAATATAGGTCCCCCGAGGCATAAGTTTTCTTGGTGGTGGAACGACGAGGTTGAAAATGCAATAAAGGAGAAAAGAAGATGCTTCAAAGCATGGAAAAAAGGAGGCAGCAAGGAGGAATATCTGGCGGCTAAGCGAACTGCAAAGAAAGAGATATAAAAGGTAAAACAAATTATACAGGACTTGGTTATAGACCAAGTGAGTAACGCAGAAAATCCTAATGGGAATTTCAACTTAGCTAGGCGAGCTAAGGATGTTAGTGGAGATATTGTAGGAGAACAGTGTTTCAGAAATGATAAGGAGACAATTGTTTAATCTGACAAATATATCAGTGATGCTTGGAAGGTACACTAAGAACGATTACTCAACGTGGAGTTTGAGTGGAATAGAGAGCAGCTTACTAACGAAAGTCCAATACTTGGATACAAGGATTCACGAACGGCAGTGAGAGTGAAAGTTGTACTGAGAGAGTTCACAGTGCGAATTGGAGTCCACCAAGGCTCTGTGTTAAGCCCCCTCCTCTGTGTTATAGTACTGGAGGCACTATCTGGAGATTTCGGAGTTGGACTCCCCTGGGATCTGCAATACACAGATGACCTAGTAGTAGTACTTATCGTAGATAGTGTGCAGGATGCTGAATCTAAGTTCAGAAGATGGAGAGAGGGCATGACAAGTAAAGGATTAAAAGTTAATATAAATAAAGCCAAGATTTGCATAGTAGATTAGGTTTTGGATATGTAGAAAAAAGTGGTGCATACCTATGCGCAGTATGCAGGAAAGGGGTGGGCGCGAACTCAATACAGTGTAGCGTCTGCCGCTGCTGGGTATATAACGGGAAGAAGCACTGCACTAGAATAAATGGACCTCTACCGAGGAAGAAGTCCGAAGTTGAGAAATTTGTATGCATAGCCTAGTATGGAAAGGTGAGGTTCTGCTCGAGAGTGTTAACTTTGGTAATGAGGCACTGGAGATTGTGGCCATGTTTTGCTACTTGGGAGATACCATCTCCGTCGGTGGTGGGGCCGAGGCCGCCACTATCGCCAGAATCAGATACAGCTGGGGTAACTTCAGAAAACTGTTGCCAATACTCACTATGAGAAGACTCCTTCTTTCCTTGAAGGGAAAGGTGTACGCTTCATGTGTTAGAAGCGCAATGATTCATGCTTCGGAAACGAGGACTGTCATAGTGGATGATATCAACAGAATGGAACACAGCGAGATGAGAATGCTGAGATTGGTGTGTGGGGCGAAACTGCAAGATAGGATATATAATGAAGAGTTGAGTGGACGGTTAGGCATCAAGAGTATCAGTGATGAGATGCGTACTAGTAGGCTTGGATGGTTCGGGCATGTGGAGAGGATGGAAGAACTAAGTTGGGTGAAAAGATGCAAGTCCGTGAACGTTGGAGGAGCTGCACCAAGGAGGAAGACCAAAACAGACGTGGGATCAAACCTTACGGTCTGATCTTGAGTAAAAAAAAAAAATTCAAATGAGGCAGCTCTGAATATGGCTGCCTGGAGCGCCGCAATTAGGACACGAGACCAAAACCTCACTCGGTCTTTAAATGTATGTATGTATATACTGTATGTATGTACAGTATATATGTATGTATTTAGATACATTAATATCAAAGATTCAGAGTAGTGTCAGAGCATTGTAGCTTGACTTTACCAGCCCCCCCCCCCCCTTTCCCTCCCCCAGTACCACAAATCAGCCTATTGCGAGTCACAACAATATTATCTTCCTAACACCCTCCTTCCACACCATTAATTTTGCCCTCTCTCATTCTGTTAATTATTATATACACTGTACTTCTTCCATTCTCTCTCTCTCTCTCTCTCTCTCTCATCCTGCTTCCAAAATGTTACCTCTCCTCTACTTCTCTCTCTATTTATTTACGTCCAAACTTGATCCTGGTTTTCTATATCTTTGTGTTTCTTCTATTTTTCTTCCTCCTCTCATCTTCCTCATTTCTCCCTCTATTCCTTCTCTCCTTCCTTTTTCTCTCTAATATCTTTCTCATCCTCTTCTCCTTACTCTTCCTCCTCCTCTTCCTTCAACTCCTCTTTGTCCTCCTCAGCGTTTTCATCTTCTTCGTCTTCTTATCATTATATTATTCTTTCTGTTCCTCCTCTACCCGCGAGTCACGTCTCTCCTCTCAGATAATCGCTGACACCCTCCCTCCTCCTCCCCCCTCCTCTCGCTCTCTCTCTCTCTCTCTCTCTCTCTCTCTAAATATAAATATATATATATATATATATATATATATACTTTTTACAGTGGGGGACGAAGTCAAGCTACATTGCATTCCTCTCAATTTTGTTTACATTAACTGCCATTACTTCACACTTATACTTGTGAGTTAATTACATTCCTGCTTATCTTTTCACTGGGTGTTATTACATTACTGGCCTGTCATCAAGGTACAGGCGCCACCATAAGTTACACGTCTTCTACATGATGTGAATGGGAAAGTAAAATTAGTGTGACAGAATGAAGAGTGTATTATTTTGTTATGCAGTCGTTAATTCCTCTGATTAGTCAACCGATTTGTAACAAATTACACTCTTAATTCAGTCACACTAATTTGACTTGCATATTCCACTTCATGTGAACAAAAACTTATGTTGGAGATAGTATGTCAACAGAAACATCGGATTATAGTCACCAATATATTAAAGTTGCTACTGGATTAAAGTCGTCACTGGAATAATGTCGTCACTGGATTAAAGTCGCCAATGGATTAAAGTCGCCACTGGATTATAGTCGCCACTGGATTAGTCATCACTGGATTAAAGTCGCCACTGGATTAAAGTCGTCACTGGATTAAAGTCGTCACTGGATTAAAGTCGACACTGGATTAAAGTCGTCACTGGATTAAAGTCGCCACTGGATTAAAGTCGCCACTGGATTCAAGTCGCCACTGGATTAAAGTCGCCACTGGATTAAAGTCATCACTGGATTTAAAGTCGTCACTGGATTAAAGTCACCACTGGATTAAATTAGCCACTGGATTAAAGTCGTCACTGGATTAAAGTCGTCACTGGATTAAAGTCGCCACTGGATTAAAGTCGTCACTGGATTAAAGTCGCCACTGGATTAAGGTCACCACTGGATAAAAGTTGCCACTGGATTAAAGTCGCCAAGGGGAGAGAGAGAGAGAGTGAGTGTATGTGTCCAGTGCCAGTCTACTAAAGGGGTTGTAGGTGACAAGGGTGATAATCAGTAATGACATCAGGATATACGAAAGGGAAGAGGAAATGGGGGAGAAGGGAAGAATGGACCCCGTCTCCCTCTCTCTCTCCCACACACACACACACACGCTCACTCTCTCTCTCTCAAAATCCGTCTACCTATCTATCTATTCTATCTCTATATCAATTGCACCTATGTCTATCTGTTGTCCATATATTTTTCAGATCTCTCTCTCTCTCTCTCTCTATATATATATATAATTTGAGAATTTAATAACGAAAAAATTTATTATATTACAAATCAATATAGTTGCAGCTATTGCCAACGTAAATTACAAGTATAGTCGTTCTCATAATGATATACCTCACCATAATCTTGAGCAACATGAAGAACTAGAATGTGTATAATGGAAAACACAGACTGTAACAAAAGGGGTACACATTACAACAGAAATAATGTGAGCCTAAAAACTTTCACTAATTTGGCCTTCAGTAAGGGGGTCGTACTTGCATTTTGGTCTCTGTATTTACTAATAAATATATTTTTGAGTTTCCTCGCTAGACTTCCATCAAGCTTAAAATAACACACTCTAGACCCCCTTTCAAGATAAATTTGTACATTTTGATTAGTTACTTTCTTTACTGTATATTGTTTTGTCTTTTGTTTTGGTTTGTTTATTTTAGAGTATATACATACATACATACATATACATACTCACCTAATCTACAAATAAAAACAAAAACAACATTCTCACCTGTTATACAAAGGAAAATAAATAATACAATCCTAATGACAATAACATACTCACTTCCAGGTATAATACACAAACAACATCGACACCTAAATGGCTAGAGAGGTCTTAATACAGATACAAAGATGGGGTGAAAGGTCTTAAAATCGCCAAACTAACGGGGCGAACGTCTTAAAACACAAACAAACTATGGGGTGAAAGGTCTCCAAATCGCCAAACTAATGGGGCGAACATCTTAAAACACACAAACTAACCTGATAAAAGGTCTTAAATATTGCCAAACTAGTGGGGCGAACGCCTTAATATACACACAATTTATGGGGTGAAAGGTCTTAAAATCGCCAAAGTAACGGGGCGAACGTCTTAAACCCCCCCCCCCCCCCACCCGGAAAAAAACACAAAAAACAAAAATAACTAACCTGATATAGCAAAGCCGGAGAAGCCAACCGCCACCGTAAGGGCCGATATAGCGACGGTAGTGCTGCGGGTAAAGGCAACCACCAGCAGGAACAGCGCCTCCATACCAAAGCCTCCACAGTTGAACACCTTGCGGACGTTGGTGGTGGAGAGGATGTTGCTCTTCCGCAAGTGGTCCGCTAGTTGCCCGCCGAACGGTACCACGATCGTCATCACCAGATGGGGGAGGGCTGATACCGTCCCACCCTGGAAGATACATGGTTAGTTAGTTGGAGAGTTAGAGAGTTAGTTAGTTAAGGGGGGTCACCGTTTTTTTTTTTATCTTTCTCTCCTTTTCTCTCTTTCCTTGGCTTGTATCCATTCGGCCCCATTCAGCCAACTGTTTTAAGACGTTTATCCCCATCCAGGTGTCGATTTCTTCCTGGCGAGCGATAGCGAGCCAGCATTGTACGGAGAAATCCGGCTTCGCCGGAGACATTGTTCTATCGAAAAATTTACAAATTTAGCTTGCTGTCAAATCAAAAATATATATAAATGCTGGGTCGCTCCCGCTCGCCAGGGAAAATATTGATACCTGGATAGGGGTAAACGTCTTAAAACAGTAGGCTGAATGGGGCCGAATGGAGACAAGCCAAAGGGAGAGGGAGAGAAAGAGAAAACAAGCGAGGTGGGCTCCCTTAATATAAAACTTCGGAGGCTATCAATCCTTCTGGATTATTAGGCAGCACATTGTAAGTCAAGAATAGCATCAGAACTGGAGCCCCTTTTCGAAAACTCCAGTCCTTGTTAGATTGATAAGTGGCTAAACAGACGGTGGATGTAGAGAGGTGGTCTGCTAATTGCCTACCGAACAGTACGAGATGGGGGAGGGCTGATACTGTAGCTCACTGGTAGATAGATATATAGTTAGTTAGACAGATACATAGGTAGCTAGATAGACAGATAGCTTACGAAAAAAACAAAAATAAGAATAAACAGTGGTCAGGAAGTTGTTCTTGAAGGGATGGTCTCCTAAACTCTATTTGTTTGTTTCAGGAGACGGTAAACAGCTACGTCCTCTAATTTTTTACTTAGCTATTACGAATATATTGTGATGAAAAATATTGTCAATTATGAAAACTTGGTATTTTTAGGATACAGCGACTAGCATTGTGATGGATGCTAGGGTGTATAGGGGTATTGGAGGGGGTCTGTCTGATCATTATGTAGTGGTAGCTAAGGTTAGGATACAAAAGAAGTGGGTGAGGAGAGCTGGAGGGAGGCGAGAGGAGGGTGGAGAGGTTGCAGGAGGAGGAAGTCAGAGAGGAGTACAGGAGAGCAGTGGAAAGACGACTAGGTGGGTTCGACCTGGAAGTTATGGAGGAAGTGGAGGAGATGAACAAGGTGTTTAAGGATGAGATCTGTGCAGCATGTGAGGAGGTGTGTGGAGTGAGGAGAAGAGGGAGGGGAGTGAAAGGTACAACATGGTGGACAGAAGAGGTAAGAATAGTTGTGGAAGAAAAGAAGAAAGCATATAGAGAGTGGTTGGGTAGTAGAGGGAATGAAGATTTCGAGAGACAGAAACGAGCGAGGTACGTGGAGAGTAAGAGGGTGGTGAAGAGAGTAGTGAAGGAAAGTAAGAGAAGAGTAGATGAGGAATTTGGGAGGAATCTGAGTGTAAAATGGAGGGAGAGTAAGAAACTGTTCTGGAAAGAAGTCAAGAAAGTTAGGGAAGGTAGCAAGGGAAACAGTAAGGGTGTGAAAGATAAGAATGGGAGAATGCTAGCCGAGAAGCAAGAGAGAGTCGAAAGATGGAGGGAGTACTTCAATGAGTTGCTAAATGTAAGGAATGAAGAGCCAGCAAACATAGCTGGATATGGTGTGGAGGGAGAAGAAGAGAAGTAGTGGAGGAGGAGGTGGGGATCAGGAGGTCAGAAGTGTGGGAAGCCATGAAAAGAGTGAAGTTGGGGAAAGCACCAGGAACAGATGGAGTGTGTGGGGAAATGTTGAGGTATGGTGGTGGGATAGTGATCGAATGGGTGTGGAAAATGTGCAAACTAGCATGGGAGAAGGGGAGTGAACCCGATGACTGGAAGACTGGCATAATAGTCCCCCTATATAAGGGCAAAGGGCAAAGAGGAGTGTGTGGTAACCACCAAGGAATATGTCTTCTAAGCATAGTAGGGAAGGTATACAGTAGGGTAGTGATTGAGAGAGTGAGAGTGAGAACAGAGATATGGATAGGCGATGAGCAGGGAGGTTTTAGGAAGGGAAGAGGATGTGTAGATCAGATTTTTACCCTGAATTGTGTTGTGGAGAAATATCTGGAGAAGAAACAAAAGGTGTATGTTGCCTTTATGGACTTGGAGAAGGCCTATGACAGAGTGGATAGAAAAGGTTTGTGGAAAGTACTTACAGTAGAATATACAGAGTAGATGGCAAGTTGCTGAAAGCAGTGAAGAGCATGTATGAGGGTGCAAAGGCGGCAGTACGTGTGGAGAGTGAGCAGAGCGAGTTCTTTGACCTGAATGTTGGTTTGAAACAGGGGTGTGTGATGTCCCCGTGGTTGTTTAGTGTATATATGGATGGAGTCATGAAAGAAATACTATCAAGAGCAGTGGATGTTGGTGTATCACTGAAAAGGGAGGGAATTGAGTGGAAGCTACCTATACTGCTGTTTGCGGATGATACAGTTCTGATGAGTGATAATGAATGGGAGTTGCAGGGTGTGGTAAATGAGTTTGGAACAGTGTGCTAAAAACGGAATTTGAAGGTAAATGCGGGGAAGAGCAAGGTTATGGTCTTCGATAGGGGTGAAGTCACAGAGTGTGAGGTGAAGCTGAATGGTCAGGCTATGGAGATCGTCAACTCTTTTAAGTATCTGGGCAGTGTGTTGAGTAAAGATGGGACTATGGATGAAGAAGTGCGAGAGAGGGTACAACAGGGGAAGAGGGTTGTAGGAACGCTGAAAGCAGTAACAAGAAATAGGGTGGTCAGTATGGAAGTGAAGAAGTCCTTGCATGACAGTGTGGTAATCCCGACACTGACTTACGGAAGCGAAGCATGGACGTTGGTTGAGAGACTCAGACCAAGAGTGATAGCAGTGGAAATGAATTACCTAAGAAGTGCGTGCAGAGTTACATGGAGGGATAGACAGACTAATGAGGAAGTAAGAAGGAGGTGTGGTGTGGAGGTAGATGTGCTGGAAAGTGTGAAAAGGAACAACTTGAGATGGTTCGGCCATATGGAACGTATGGAAAGCGAGAGAATGACTAAGAGGGTGTACGAGAGCGAGGTGGAGGGACAGAGGGAGAGGTAGACCGAATGAGAGGTGGAAGGATGGAGTGAGGAAGCATATGAACGAAGGCGGTGCTGGTTGGGGGGAGGGGCGTCGACTGACCGGGGACAGAGGTGCATGGGGGCGGTTCGTTCGTGGCCACCCCTTCGGGGATCGCGGCGTCAGGCAATAGATAGATAGATAGATAGACATAGTAGTTTCATATATTTCCAGTAACTGTGGAGAAATCAGCAACAAAGCGATTCAATTTAACCTAATTGGAAAAAATACAAAAATGAAAATAAAAACAGATTTTAGATTATCTACAAACGGCATCACGATCACCATGACGAGGGGGGGGGGAGAGAGAGAGAGAGCTGGTAGATAAGTAGCATGGTGGGTAGGCAGATACATTGATATACAAAAGAAGATAGAGGCAGTGGTGGTGAAAAGGATGTTATTGCGTAGGTGGTCCACGGGTTATCTGATGAACGGTACTATGCTCAGCAAGAACAGGTGGGGGACGGCTGATAACTGACACTGAAACATAGATACATAAACATATTTGTTTTGTCTATGTGCATGAAGGAGACAAAAGGCAAAGCCGCATGTGACAAGTGTCCTGAAAGAGTGACAGAAAGCCCAAATCAAGACACGCTAGAGGTAATTTAGGTGTGTTGGAAAGAAGTGTGGTGTGCTTGCTCAGTGTAGTGACATTAATAAGAGGAGGAGGTGTTTGGATAGATATATTGAGTATTAGGCATAGGGTTGGATAATTAGATAAATGGATTGATAGATAGCAGATTATATTCTTGGGTAGTTAGACAGGCAGGGTGAGACAAACAAATACTTTGGTGGTTGGATGGCTGAACTGATAAAACCTTGCCCTAATAGATAGATACATGGATAGATAGATAGATAGATAGAACGAAACCTATATTGATAACAAGGTATATACAAAGGTAAATAGATAGACCTTGGTGTTGTTATTGTTGTGGTCACCAAGCTGCCCTATAACTATAACTCATTATCATAAATACTCCCTATCATAATTGTCGAATCTAAGATACATTTATTCAAAATATTCTGCTTAATTAAGGGGAAGTATTTTTTTCTGAACCCCCTTCTCCTTCATGCTTAGCCCCATTAGCTTTCAAAATGTAATATTTTCGCCCATTTATTTGTCAATATTAAGACCTTTTGCGCCATTTAGGTGTCGATTTTTTTTTATGGCGAGCGATGATAGCGAGCCTGTAATTTACGAGGAACCGGCTTTTGGTTAGGACATTTAATTTCGAATAGAGGTCTTTGGGAGGTTTTGTGTAAAGGGCTAGGGAGCAAATTAAAACAAATATATATACCGACAATAATACAAAATAAATACAAAATTATAATTACGTCCCATTAACCAATGTCACAAAGGCAAAAGTGTTGATAGTAGATAAATTACATTGTGTTAAGCTAGACTATAATTAAGTTATCTTAAGCTAAGGTAGGTTTGATTATAACAGATTAAGTCTAAGTTACAATAAGGTAAGTCTAAGTTAGATTAGGTGAGCATAGATCAAGTTAATCTAAGGTTAGGGTACAATTAATAATAGATAAGTTAAATATAGGCGAGGTTAAGGGAGCCCACCTCGCTTTTTTAGCTTTCGCTCCCTCTCTCTTTGGCTTGTATCCATTCGGCCCCATTCAGTCTACTGTTTTAAGACGTTTACCCCCATTCAGGTGTCAATATTTTCCTGGCGAGCGGTAGCGAGCCAGCATATATATTTTTTTGTTTTGACAGCAAGGTAAATGTGTACATTTTTCGATAGAACAATGTCTCCGGCGAAGCCGGGTTTCTCCTTACAATGCTGGCTCGCTATCGCTCGCCAGGAAGAAATCTGACACCTGGATGGGGATAAACGTCTTAAAACAGTTGGCTGAATGGGGCCGAATGGATACAAGCCAGGGAAAGAGAGAAAAGGAGAAAAAATAAAAAAAAGCCGGTGACCCCCCTTAAGTTAAAGGTTAGGTTAAATGATCAGTTAACCCTTTCAAGATACGATTACCCATTTGTTTATGCTTTCTGGCCATCATTCGACGAATTTATTCAGATTAACAAAGGTAAATTAAAGTCAGAGGTATAATCGACATAATCTTTACCTTTTGGTGCCCAGAGATCATCTTTACCAAGTTGAATAAAATCGTCAAATGACAGCCAATAAGCTGTCAAAATGCGACGTAATCCTCAAGGGGTTAACCAGGATCCGTCAATTTCGATAAAGCTACACTGGCGAAACGACCGCCGACGAAACGACCTCTGAGGCTAGTTGGAGAGCACGGATTAAAGCTGTCAGTCTCATACCTACCACCCCACAGATCATGGTGGAGGGAGATTTACATAGATTTACGTAGATACACTGGCCACACAGCTCTTACGATCCCTGCGAGGTGGCCAGGACTTAATTCTATAGATAGCAACCCTAAGAGAAACTGGAAGGCAAGTATAGCAAAGATGAAGGCTCTCTCCCAACCCTCTGGCAATTTGCCGTACATGAAAACAGTTAGAAGTGAATAACCTTGCAGGGCTTGGAAATCGCCTGAAGGAATTTATAGAATAGTTAGAAATGGAAAGGAAATGGCATGCATACCTTCACCTTTTTTTCGGCTCTCTTCAACTGAAAACAGTGTACATTTATGCCAGGTTCTCTTGTCAGTAATAATTTTCTACTCCAGACCAACTTCTCTGTGATATGAGTCTAACCTGTTTTTAAATGTGTATATTGAGCCACTGTCTATAACTTCATTAGGGAGCTTATTCCACTCACCAATTATACTGTGGGTGAAGAAATGTTTAGCTGTGTCTAGGTTCGCTTTCCTGCCTATTAGTTTTAATTTGTTTCCTCTTGTGGAACTCTCTTTGGCTATCTTAAATAGATTATTGGAATTTACGTTACTAAATCCTTTTAGTATCTTAAAACACTCTATTAGCTGTCCCATTATTATCCGTTTCTAAAACAGATAAAGTTCTCTTAATCTCTCATTGTATGGTTTATTTCTAAGGGAAGGGATCAACTTTGTTGCTCTACGCTGAACGGATTCGAGTTTTTCTATGTCTTTTATTAAGTAGGGAGACCAAAACTGCACAGCATACTCCAGATGCGGCCTCACAATACTTTTGTATAATGGTATAACTATGTCTTTACTATGACAATGACAATTTCTTCTAATGAATCCTAGTGCTCTGTTTGCTTTGTTAGCTGCTGCGGTGCATTGGCTTGTAGATTTTAGATTTTCGTTTATAAGCACTCCTAGATCTATTATCTGTGATACACTCTTTACCTTTTCTACATTCATATGGTATTCGTATTTATTGTTTTGAGAGCTTATTTGTAGTATCTGACATTTGTTTACATTAAAGAAAGAGAGAGAGAGATTTAGTTTTAATTTACAGTATAACATTTGGCTAAGAGAAACAAAAAATCAAATACCATAACATAGCCACATGCAATGTAATCTAACTTAACGCATTTCAACCTACCCTAAACCAGCTTAATCCATTAGAATCTTATTCAGTCTTACCCAGCCAAACTAAATTTTAGGGGGGACTTCTATTTATTTGTTTCTATATTTATTTATTTATTTATTTATTATGTTTTAATAGCTTCCTCCCTAGTCCTCCATCAAGTTTTAAATAATACCCCAAAGACCCCACTTCGAGATAAATGTATGCATTATTCGCTAGAAAAAATGCAGGGTCTCTATTGCCAGCGAGGAGAAAATGTACACCTAAATGGCACGAAAGGCCGAATGTCTTAAAATATCAAAACTAATGGGGCTATACATGAGGGAGAAGGGGGTGGCATTTGGGTTGCATTTGAACACACAATGTTTACAGTGTATGGTTTGACCCACCTCTTAAGGGGGGATGGGCGTATTTATTTGATTATTTATTCAAATGTTTATGATTTGTTTAGTTTCCTCCCTAGACCTCCATCAAGCTTAAAGAAACACCCCCTAGACCCGCTTTCAAGATAAATTTGTACATTTTTCAGTAGAAAAATGTACCAACCGAGATAAAATAACAGGCTCGCTACCACTCGCCAGGAAAAAATATACACCTAAATGGCACGAAAGGTACTAATATTGACAAAGAATGGGGAAAAATGTCTCAAAACCGCCAAATTATCGGAACCAACGTCCTATTATCTCAAAACTAATATGGCTAAACCTGAGGGAGAAGGGGGTCCAGAAAAATCAACCATCTCCCCTTTAAGAATGTTATGTAACTCCAGTATATCAGTTGTTGTTGTTGTTGTTGTTCCCCAAGCTGCCTGGCCGAACAGCCCCAAGGCCCCGAGCAAGGCCAAGGCCATAACCGAGCGCCCCCACAGAACCCTCCCTGCCGACCACAATAAAGCCTGGGTGACCGAAGCCACTCCATGGCGGGGAGCTGAGGAGGGTGCGGAAACGCCTGGGAAACCAAAGACCCACCCAGGGCCCTGTGCCCCTCAGCAATTATGAAGAGAAAGTTGAGGGGCAAAGGAAAAATGTGACGCTTTGGCTTCCAATCTTGGTAGATTGGGAGGACAATCCACGGAAGAGACGCCGTCACTTGAGATCTAGAAAATATATAAGAAAAAGGAACAGTCAGAGTAAGCTATGGGTATGGCAGAGATCGCTCAGTTCTCACTCTGATAGACCAGCCCATCACCACAGTATATCAGTAGAAGTGTATGCTAGGTCTTGCTTTGCGTACCATTATTCTACGTTTCTTAGCCCTTTGGAACCTGTGATCGGAGAGGTGCCCACTAACACGGTACACAGGAGCGTCAGGTTATCACATTATACCAATGGTAGTTGTACCTCAGCGCATCAATAACACTATACCTGCTGCATTACCCAAATGAGATACACTGTACACATGGATAATTATAGCGTACAAGTAACAGTAACCAACCTCCAACTACACATATTAAAATATTATATATATATACACACGCAGGCTATATAGAATGAATGTTAGCTAACCTCGGCAATATCGTAGTTGAAGACCTCCTTGAAGTATGTTGGCTGGGATATAATGAGGAGATAGAAGGTCCATGAGCGGGCTATGTTGGCGACAATGATGGCCCACACCGGCATGGACGTGGCGAACGCTCTCCAGGGGGTGGACGCAAAGGTTGGCTGCTTCAACGTCTGCGGGGAGGGAAGGGGGATATCAGTGGGGGAGTGGAGAGATGTGAGGGAGAGGGGGAAATGAGTGGGCGAGAGGTGAGTAGTGAGGGAGAAGGAGAAATAAGTAGGGAAGAGGTGAGTGCATGAGGGGGGTGAAAATTAATAGGGAAGAGTGGGGAGAGGTGAGTGAGGAGGGAGTAGTGGAGAAGTGAGGGGGGAGAGGATGAGGTGAGTGGAGGGAAACTTGAGGTAAATTGGGGAGACATAGAAGTGTTATTTATAGGTTACGGCTCGCCCGGCGAGCGTATAAGATGTTGCATGACGTTATACAGTATAATATTGTACTGTATTAATTGAAGTTTCGTCTGGTCTAGTATGTGAATATTACAAGGGGAGGAGGATTCCTAGCCCCCCACCCCCAAAGTAAGAAAAATAGTACAGGAAAAGAGACAGACAGAAACGGCTAAGGTTGGGTAGAGGATGCCAAACTTTACAAGAACTTTTAGAGTTGTTTCTGTTCGGGCTCTGTCGGCCACCTCCAGGTATGGGGTATGTACCTGAGTATATACATACATACATCCATTACATGAAATCAGTGAAAATTGGGTGGCTGCTTCCCTAGACTTCTTGCAAAAAGCTGAAGTGATAAAATGTCATATGATGTCAAACAGTACTAGTGTATTATCTGTATTATATTCTAGTTAGTGAAGTACAGCATATTTATTATACTGTATTTAGTGAAGTCAGTGAGAAGTGGGTGGTTGCTCCCAAGATCTTTTCAAAGTCAGTGAAAGAAGGGTGGCTGTTTCCCTAGACTTTCTGTAAAATCTTAAAAGCGATAAAACGTCATATGGTATCAAATAGTATAATATTGTAGTGTACTTAGTAAAGTTTAGTGGAAAGTTGGTGGTTGTTTCCTAGATATTTTGGTAAAAAGCTGAAAATCGAATTTGTCCAAGGTCTTTCAGAAGTAAAGCTCTGTTATCAGTCTTAACAAAACCAGTGAAGAAATACAGCCACTAGAGAGATGACAAGGAAAGTTAACGGATGGACGGACGGAGATTATATCATAATACGACCCATCATCGTATGATGGGCGCATAAATATATTTAAGAGTGTAAGTATGCGTATGTGAAATACGTTTGCGACTGTTCGTGCATAGGGGAGGTGTAGAAGAGTGGTTTTGCCACTAGACTGGTAATCCAATGTACCCTGGTTCGAATCCTGATATGTCAAAGGGAAGATATTATTGGGATGGAATTTGTGCTGTATCAGTGCATTACCACAAAAACCCACCGAAACGCCAAATAAATTCCCTCATTGTTCCCTGACCAAATACAGTAGCACTGTATAAATATTCCCATATTCAAAATATGTTACAGGGGGACAATGCCTAGTGAGTTCATTGCTCAACAGGTGGCATTCTGAGGGAGAGGGTCCGAGTCTAGGGGGTAAGACAGTGAAACACTGGAGTGAGGCAGCATCAGAGATGGAGCTGCTTCGAGCCGTGAGTGGGCAACTAAGCCCAATGCATCCTGCGAAGGCAAGATGGCAGGAGCTGGTTGCAGCTAAAATTGCTTCACGTCTCACACCCTAGACTGGAACGAGACCTCACAGGCTTCACCGTTCAATGATTAGCAATGTACAGGCTCTCAGCCTATGCCCGAGAGGGAGTAGCTGGAATATAGAAAAAATATAAATATATGCGTTAATATATACAATTATACATGCACTTACGATTACATGTGTGCATGTGTATCAGTGCTAAAGATCGACTCGATTTCCCAGTTTTCTCATTATAGAGCTGTTTACTAGGAGTATTGGCGTGTGTGTGTGTGTGTGCATGAGAGAGAAAGAGTTAGAGTGAGAGATTTTTAGTGTTATAATTGCATAGAGGTAGAACCACCGACCTGCTTGCCGAGACTCTCCTCAATATAGCGCTGTTCCCTGGCAGAGATGGTAGGATGGGTGGCGGGTTTCTCAAATGCCATCCAATACCACACGCCCCCCCACGTCAACCCCGCCACACCTGTACGATACAACACACAGGTAACAACATATAGTAATACAAGAACATAAACAAATACATTAATACAAAAATACAAGACAATAAACAAATACATTAATATAAGAAAATAAACTCATACAATAATACAAGAAAATACACACTTACGTAAATACAAGAATATAAACACATACATTCGTAATATCAGCAACCCACCAGTACAAGAAAATATAAACATAGAATAAAAAACGCAAACATAATCACAAGAATATAATAAAATAAATAATCCTACATACAATAATACTATATAATAAACACATAAATGAATATAAGAAAATAAACACTTAAAGTAATACAAGATAACAAACACATCAATTAACACACTCAAATGGTTAATCTAGAACAATTGCGCAGTACTTTTTTATATTTAAGGGGGGATGGTTCACTTTTCTGGTCCCCTTTCATGCGTAGCCCCATTAGTTTTCAGATTTCATGACGTTCAGCCTATTAGTTTGGCGATTATAATACCTTTCGCCCTATTTCGTTGTCAATTTTAAAACCTTTCGTGCCATTTAGGTGTCAATATTTTCCTGGCGAGCGATAGCAAGCCTTTAATTTTAAGAGTAACCTGCATTCAGCCGAGGACATTTTTCTACCGAAAAATTTACAAATTTATCTTGAAGGGGGGTCTAAATGGTGTTTTTCTAAGCTTGATGGACGTCTAGCGAGGAAACTAAGAAATAAATTAATATATGAAATAATACTAAAAAAAAAAAAAAAAAAAAAACGGCCACTAGCCCCTTAACTACACAAGATACATAAATATTCTACTAAATATCTGTTTATCATGCTTTCCATCAATATCTGATTATCTATATACTGCATTCCTCTATCATATACATACACTCATAGAAACATACCTCTATAGAATCACTACTGCACCTCTCTCTCTCTCTCTCTCTCTCTCTCACACACACGTACTACTACAACATTACAGCTTACCATAAAAGTAGAACGCCGCTGGCCACCCGATGCCCTCCGTAAGCCATGCAGACAGCGGCATACCCAACACTGCCCCGGCATAACTCCCGCAGAAGGCCATGGTGGCGAGGCGGGAGCGCTCCAGGGGCGGTGACCAGTTCCGCCAGATACCGTGACACGCGGGGTAGGTCACGCCCTAAGCCCAGGAAACATACATATATCAGAATAATATGGTAGCATGAATGAAAACACTACATAACAAGGTAACAAATACAATGAAAGATCATCATCATCATTAAAGTTATAATCCTCATCCTGATCATCATTAGTCATATATATATATATATATATATATATATATATATATATATATATATATATATATATATATATATATATAAGATCAAAGATCATCCTCCTCCAATCCTCCAATAGGCACGCTCACGTCCACAGCCATTATATAGTCAGGAAGAAGGTCTATATCTAACCATTTAGTAAACCCTTTAGTACCGGTGTCCTCCTTAAATTATAGTCTGGCAATGATTAGACGATTATATTCAGCTTAGGAAGGACCTCTAGCAATAATAAGGCTTCAAACTATCTCAACCAACCCTTTTAACTACCACATATCCTTCAAAAGTTGCATACTATCGTTTAAATATAGCTAGAATAAAATATAACCCACGTCGCTGGTACTCAAAGGGTTGAGAGACTAGGATACAAAATGTTGGATATGTCGATCTTGAACAGTTATATATTGAGGTTAAATCATGGTATAGAAAAAAATTGTATATTTGCGGATAAAGGAGTTTGCTAATTAATTACTTTAACATATTTCTTAGTAAAAAAAAAATATGTAATACGGAAATACACACAAGCATCCATAAATGACACACACACACACACACACACACACACACACACACACACACACACACACACACACACACACACACACACACACACTTACACACGCAGATAATCTAATACGAAATCCAAATTAATATGACCAAAGGTTAGGCTAATGGAACAGTAATCATATTAGCGCCATGTTCGTCCCAATTCTTTACGTACCTTTCAGAGCTGACGCCTTAAACGAACAACACGAGATATTAAAATGCGAATATATGGACAAAAACACATAATAAGAAAGAGAGAGAGAGAGAGAGAGAGAGAGAGAGAGAGAGAGAGAGAGAGAGAGAGAGAGAGAGAGAGAGAAGGAAATGAAGGTGAGAGGCAGAAAGAATGGGGTCGAACGAGAGGGGGGGGGGGGGGGAGGGAGGGGGAGGGAATGAAGGGAGAAGGGGCTGAAAAGAAGGGAGAGTTAAAGGAGGAAGGGAGGGAGAAGGGAAAACAAGAAAGGAGGTAGGGAAGGAAGAGGAAGAAGAGAGAGGGAATGGAAAGGAACAGAAGGAGAGGAAGGAAGAGAGAGAGAGAGCCGACTTGTGATAGGTGGACTTCTGAGTTAGCTATAAGATCAGGTAAGGTATAATAGCTCTGACTTGTGATAGGGTGTCTGAGTTAGCTATAAGATCAGGTAAATTATAATAACTCTGACTTGTGATAGGTGGACTTCTGAGTTAGCTATAAGATCAGGTAAGGTATAATAGCTCTGACTTGTGATAGGGTGTCTGGGTTAGCTATAAGATTAGGTAAATTATAATAACTCTGACTTGTGATAGGTGGACTTCTGAGTTAGCTATAAGATCAGTTAAGGTATAATAGCTCTGACTTGTGATAGGTGGAGTTCTGAGTTAGCTATAAGATCAGTTAAGGTATAATAACTCTGACTTGTGATAGGTGGACTTCTGAGTTAGCTATAAGATCAGGTAAATTATAATAGCTCTGACTTGTGATAGGTGGAGTTCTGAGTTAGCTATAAGATCAGTTAAGGTATAATAGCTCTGACTTGTGATAGGTGGAGTTCTGAGTTAGCTATAAGATCAGTTAAGGTATAATAGCTCTGACTTGTGATAGGTGGAGTTCTGAGTTAGCTATAAGATCAGTTAAGGTATAATAGCTCTGACTTGTGATAGGTGGAGTTCTGAGTTAGCAACCAGATCAGGTAATGTATAATAGCTCTGACTTGTGATAGGTGGAGTTCTGAGTTAGCTATAAGATCAGTTAAAGTATAATAGCTCTGACTTGTGATAGGTGGAGTTCTGAGTTAGCAACCAGATCAGGTAATGTATAATAGCTCTGAATTGTGATAGGTGGAGTTCTGAGTTAGCTATAAGATCAGTTAAGGTATAATAGCTCTGACTGTGATAGGTGGAGTTCTGAGTTAGCAACCAGATCAGGTAATGTATAATAGCTCTGACTTGTGATAGGTGGAGTTCTGAGTTAGCTATAAGATCAGTAAAGTATAATAGCTCTGACTTGTGATAGGTGGAGTTCTGAGTTAGCAACCAGATCAGTAATGTATAATAGCTCTGACTTGTGATAGGTGGAGTTCTGAGTTAGCTATAAGATCAGTTAAGGTATAATATAGCTCTGACTTGTGATAGGTAGGTTTCTGAGTTAGCAACCAGATCAGGTAATGTATAATAGCTCTGACTTGTGAATAGGTGGAGTTCTGAGTTAGCTATAAGATCAGTTAAAGTATAATAACTCTGAATTGTGATAGGTGGAGTTTCTGAGTTAGCAACCAGATCAGGTAATGTATAATAGCTCTGACTTGTGATAGGTGGAGTTCTGAGTTAGCTATAAGATCAGTTAAGGTATAATAGCTCTGACTTGTGATAGGTGGAGTTCTGAGTTAGCATAAGATCAGTTAAGGTATAATAGCTCTGACTTGTGATAGGTGGAGTTCTGAGTTAGCTATAAGATCAGTTAAGGTATAATAGCTCTGACTTGTGATAGGTGGAGTTCTGAGTTAGCAACCAGATCAGGTAATGTATAATAGCTCTGACTTGTGATAGGTGGAGTTCTGAGTTAGCTATAAGATCAGTTAAAGTATAATAGCTCTGACTTGTGATAGGTGGAGTTCTGAGTTAGCAACCAGATCAGGTAATGTATAATAGCTCTGAATTGTGATAGGTGGAGTTCTGAGTTAGCTATAAGATCAGTTAAGGTATAATAGCTCTGACTTGTGATAGGTGGAGTTCTGAGTTAGCAACCAGATCAGGTTATGTATAATAGCTCTGACTTGTGATAGGTGGAGTTCTGAGTTAGCTATAAGATCAGTTAAAGTATAATAGCTCTGACTTGTGATAGGTGGAGTTCTGAGTTAGCAACCAGATCAGGTAATGTATAATAGCTCTGACTTGTGATAGGTGGAGTTCTGAGTTAGCTATAAGATCAGTTAAAGTATAATAGCTCTGACTTGTGATAGGTGGAGTTCTGAGTTAGCAACCAGATCAGGTAATGTATAATAGCTCTGACTTGTGATAGGTGGAGTTCTGAGTTAGCTATAAGATCAGTTAAGGTATAATAGCTCTGACTTGTGATAGGTGGAGTTCTGAGTTAGCTATAAGATCAGTTAAGGTATAATAGCTCTGACTTGTGATAGGTGGAGTTCTGAGTTAGCAACCAGATCAGGTAATGTATAATAGCTCTGACTTGTGATAGGTGGAGTTCTGAGTTAGCAACCAGATCAGGTAATGTATAATAGCTCTGACTTGTGATAGGTGGAGTTCTGAGTTAGCTATAAGATCAGTTAAGGTATAATAGCTCTGACTTGTGATAGGTGGAGTTCTGAGTTAGCTATAAGATCAGTTAAGGTATAATAGCTCTGACTTATGATAGGTGGAGTTCTGAGTTAGCAACCAGATCAGGTAATGTATAATAGCTCTGACTTGTGATAGGTGGAGTTCTGAGTTAGCTATAAGATCAGGTAAAATTTAATAGCTCTGACTCATTATAGATCCAGATTGGGCTAGTTATAAGATAAAGTAAGGCATATTATATTTGTTCTGACTCGTGATAATGTTAAGGAGGGATGGGCCGGTTTTCTGGACCATTTTCTCCCTCATGTTTAACCCCATTAGTTTTCAGATGTTAAGATGTTTGCCCCATTATTTAGTCGATTTTAAGACCTTTCGCCCCATTTCTTCGTCAATATTTAGACCTTTAGTGATATTTGGGTGTCGATTTTTTCCCTGGCGAACGATAGTGAGCCCGTAATGTTGGAAGAACCGGCCTTCGGCCGGTAAATTTTTCTACCGAAAAATGTACAAATTAATCTAGAAGGGGGATCTAATGGATCTTTTTTTAATTTGATGGAGGTCTAGGGAGGAAACTAGAAAAATAATTAATACATGCAAAAATCGCCCAAAAAGTGAACCATCCCCCCTTAAATGTGTGGTTAGCGATAAGCTTAGATAAAGTATAATAGCTCTGACTATACTGTTTATTACCAACTGATGGTAAATTGCTATGTCTTGGGCTTGATTACTACGCTTTTATGGAGGTTGTGCAGCGAAATATGTTGTTAATTATGAAAACTTGGCCCTAATATGAAGCAGAGACATGGCAGTTCGAATTTCTCCGTTAATTATCGAAAAATCAGTTACTAAGGGATTCCATTTACCGTCAGATGAAAATAAGGGAGCCCACCTCGCTTTTTTCTATTTCTCTCCCTCTCTCTTTGGCTTGTATCCATTCAGCCCCATTAAGCCTACTGTTTTAAGACGTTTACCCCATCCAGGTGTCAATATTTTCCTGGCGAACGGTAGCAAGCCTGCATATATATATATATTTTTGTTTTGACAGCAAGCTAATTTATACATTTTTCGATAGAAAAATTTCTCCGGCAAAGCCGGATTTCTCCATACAATGCTCGCTCGTTATCGCTCGCCAGGAAGAAATCGACACCTGAATGGGGATAATCGTCTTAAAACAGTTGGCTGAATGGGGCCGAATGGATACAAGCCAGAGAAAGAGAGAAAAGGAGAGAAAGATTAAAAAAAAAGCCGGTGACCCCCCTTAAACCAAGTATAGTGATAGATAGGGTTCTGGGTTAGCTATTAGATCGGGTAAGGTATAATAGCTCTGATGCATGGGTTATCAAGTAGTATTAGATCTCTTACTGGTGATAAGTAGGGGTCTGGGTTAGCTATAAGACCATGTAAGAATTATGGATGACCTGGAGAGAGAGAGAGAGAGTGTGTGGGTGGGGGTTGGGTGGTAGAGGACAGACAGACACACACACACACACACACATCAATATTTCACTGTTGAGGTGGACGCGTGGCGGACAAAGACTTGGCTCATTTCCTCCTAAAGGCTCGCTTTTACCCTCTCTCACTCCCTTTATCTCTCTCTCTCCACCCCCCCACCCCCTTCTTTCTCTCTCTCTCTTTCTCTCTCTCTCTCTCTCTCTCTCTCTCTCTCTCTCTCTCTCTTAGACTTTCAGCATACCACTACATTCAGGTTATTTTAGACAATATTAATAAATGTTGATAGGGTCTTTGGGGCTTAAAGCTATAATATATAAAAGACTAACAATATTGCTTGCCTTAGGTCATTCTTAAGCTGTCTAAAATGGTCAACTGGTGGGCAGACTAGACCAAAGACAGAGTTACCGATAGGGTTAATGACTGGGGACAGGGGAGGTACTTGGTGACTGGAAGATAGCCAATGGGGCCATTATCTAGGCTCATTAAGGGGAGGTTTGGAATTATTCATTTATGTAACTATTTATTTATTTACATATATTTTTAGTTTCCTCCCTAGACCTCCATCACGCTTAACAAACAAAACACTCCCAAGACCTCCCTTCGAGACAAATTTGATTTTTTTAGGTAGAAGAATTTCAGGCCCGAAGGCCGGTTTCTCCTAAATTACAGGCTTGCTATCGCTCGCCATGAAAAACTGCCACCTAAATGGCACAAAAGGTTTTAATATTGATAAATAAATGGGGCGAAACGTTTTAAAATCGCTCAACTAATGGGACAAACGTCTTAAATTATCAAAACTAGTGGGGTTAAACAAGAGGGAGAAGGTGGTCCCGAGAATAACCCCCTCTTATGTGACTAACGCCAGTATAGGAGGTTTATGGGGTAAAAGTGGCCTAACAGGTAACGGGTTGAGGAAGAGGTAGCTGCTTTTTCCTAGACCACCTTCTCCCTCATGTTCAGCCCTATTAGTTTTGAGATTTTAATACGTTCGCCCCATTAGTTTATTTATTTCAAGACCTTTCGCCCCATTTCTTTGTCAATATTAAAACTTTTCATGTCATTTAAGTGTCGAGTTTTTTCCTGGCGAGCGATAGCGAGCCTGTATTTTTAGAGGAACCGGCCTTTGACCTGAACATTTTTCTACCGAAAAATGTACAAATTAATCTCTAAGACGAATCTTGAGGATGTTTTGTCTTAATTAAAGCGTGATGGAGGCCTAAGGAGGAAACTAAAATAATAATAAATATATAAATACATACACCAATAAATACCCCTCCCCCCCCCCCCTCCCCCTTTAAGATCCGTGGTTATTACCTTGACAAACTTCCCTCCACCACCACCACCACCACCACCACCACCACTGCTGCTGTTGCTGCTTAGCCACTGTTAAGGAGGGTCACCTGCTTTTGTTCTCTCCTTTCTCTCTTTCTCTGGCTTGTATCCATTTCGACCCATTCAGCCTACTGTTTTAAGACGTTTATCCCCATCCAGGTGTCGATTTTTACCTTGGCGAGCTATAGCGAGCCAGCATTTTATGGAGAAATCCGGCTACGCCGGATAAACGTCTTAAAACAGTAGGCTGAATGGGGCCGAATGGATACAAGCCAGAGAAGGAGAGAAAAAAGGCAGGTGACCCCCATTAACCCAGCCTCCACCCTCTGACAGTAAAGTCATAGGTATACCCGGGATATACTGTATATGTGAAAGGATATATAAGTTGTTGTTGTTGTATGTTATAAAAATCGCCACCTGTAAGTGGCACCGATTAGCATGTCGCCCATCGGTAATTTGTGTAGGTTTTTCCCCCTAGATAGGTTGCCCGCCAAGGCTATCGAGTCCCATCCACCCGGAAACACCCCTTTCAGATACCAGGGGGACAGCTATCACCAGATACACCCCTAACAGGGGAACCACGCCCCTTTCAGATACCAGGGGGACAGCTATCACCAGAGACCCTATTACAGGGGGACCACGCCCCTTTCAGATACCAGGGGGACAGCTATCACCAGAGACCCTATTACAGGGGGACCACGCCCCTTTCAGATACCAGGGGGACAGCTATCACCAGAGACCCTATTACAGGGGGACCACGCCCCTTTCAGATACCAGGGGGACAGCTATCACCAGAGACACCCCTATATATATATATATATATATATATATATATGTGTGTAAGGATATATATGTGGAGGGGTATTTAATATGTGTAAGGAAATAGCCTATATGGGGAGGGATATATATGTGGAGGTTTGTATAGGTGGAAGGATGTATATGTGGAGGGTTGTATATGTGGAGGGATATAATATATGTGGAGGGATGTATATGTGGAGGGATGCATATGTGGAGGGATATATATGTGGAAGGATGTATATGTGGATGGTTCATTATGATAACTGATAAAGTGGGTGGGATAGAAACAAGTTGAAAGCTTGAATCACCAATGGTCAAACGTTTACAGCTGCGCAGAAATGTTAGAGAAATAAAGAATTCAAGCATTTTCCTACAGTACCTTCCTACCCAATATATATATATATATATATATATATATATATATATATTATATAATTATACAGTATACATACTTATATTATTTACAACCATTAAGTAGTACACAAACATTGGTCACTCATTTTGACACTACAGCCCCACATAGAGATCACCAGACTATACTCTGTTTCTTTTACACTGACGGTATATTGTAAAGTTCCCAACATTATTTATCAGTAATTTTGTAGAGTTTGTAGTGAAATATGGTGCTAATAATAATTATATAAACTTGGTATTAACACGATGCAGACAAAACGTAGTTTCTTTATTTTCCATCAAGTATCGAGAAATAAGTTACTAAGGGATTCAATTTACCGTCAGCTGAAATAAAACCGACTAAAGTTGGTGCTCACTGATCGAACAATATTATTCCACAGAGAAACAATTACAACAACGAAATAGATCGGGAGACACTTCCAGTAGATTTCTACCCCCCCCCCCCCCCCCTAACTGTATGTAACAAGTGAGGTGTGGGCGCCATTTTGTGCCCTGTGCGCCAGTTAAAGGTGCAGTGTAGTGTAGCGGGACCGGAGCCACACCAACAACACTACCACCACAACCACTACCACTATCACCACCACTACCACTACCACCATCAATACCACCAACACCACTATCAACATTACCACCACCACTACCACTACCACCAACACCACCACCACCACTAACATCTGAGGGAACACCATGGCTCTCACCACCTATTATGTAACCTGACTATTGGTAGCGGTTAACATATCTATGTTGTTTATAACGCAATGTGATACTGCTACAAACAGATCCATTAACCCCTTCAGTATCTGCTGCAAAATATTCATAAACACGTACACACATAATGGCAGGCATACGTATATATTTATATACAGTATATCTATAGCAATATAGAGATAGATAGAGATTCATCAACCTCTGTTCATCTCCATTCCTAACTTTTACATCCTTTTCTTCCTGCTAACACAATTTTTGTACCCCTATTATCATCCTCTCTCTCTCTCTCTCTCTCTCTCTCTCTCTCTCTCTCTCTCTCTCTCTCTCTCTCTCTCTCTCTCTCTCTCTCTCTCTCTCTCTCTCCCTAAACGAGTGAACACCGTGCATTGCCACACATGATTTAAACCAGTATTGATTAATTGAGTCCCACGGGCCACGGATGGAGATGGATAAGTGTGTGTGTGTGTGTGTGTGTGTGTGGTTCTGTATGTGTGAGAGAGTGTGGTTTTGTGTGTTTGTGAGTGAGTGTGTGTATGTAAGTGTGTGTGCGTGTGTGTGTGTGTGTGTGAGTGACTTTATAGATATATAGATAGATGGATAGAGAGATATATAGATCTATAGTTGCATTAAAAGGTAAATAGAGATATTGATAGATAGATGGATAGTGATAGACAGATATATACTGTATACAGTATATATATACTATGTATATATATATATAATTATATATAAGACATCAGTAGGGGGCCGAGGGCACCGCAGTTACCATAACAAGAGGAAGAATATATATATATATATATATATAGAGAGAGAGAGAGAGGGGGGGGGGTAGAGAGGACATATATTTATCTCTTCCTGGCACGATCTAACATACTTTTTGTTCTCCTTTTCTTTACACGGGATAAAAACTGGATATTTATAGGGCATCTTGATTATAGGAGAGAGAGTCACAATGAGTTACAAGGAACAGATAGTATCTCAAATACCTTGCGGTCCATTCCGGGGAGAGACTTGAACTGCTCTACTGAATAACTGTTTACAACTTCGGAGGGAGGTTTGTTCCAGGTAGAACAGATAATATAATTATGTGAAAAAGTTTCCACAAATACTAGTGTTGAACCTTTTCAATTTTAATTTCCAGCCATGGTTGCGTGTTGTATTCATATTGAGGCAAAACTATTTGCTATAATCCACTTTGTTAAACCCATTAAGTATTTTAAAAACTTCAATGAGCTGACCTCGTAGTCTGCGTGTCTCCAACGAAAAGAGATCAAGAGCTCTCAACCGGTCCTCATAGCACAGCCTCTTAAAGATGGAATATGCTTTGTAGCCCTAGCTTGTACTCTTTCCAGTCGCTCTATATTTTTCCTGAGTGCTGGAGACCAGAATTGAACAGTATACTCCAGGAGAGGCCGTATCAGAGCGTTGTAAAGTGTGAGGACTATTTCCCTTTTCTATATTTTAATTGCCTCTTAATATAGCCCAATAATTGATGAGCTTTCTTCTCTACTTCAATGCACTGCTTGGAAAACCTAAGGTCACTGCTAATCAGAACACCCAAATCCTTTTCCAAGTCAGTCACTTCCAGAGGCATTCAAAATAGCGAATAACCTGACTTGGGGTTTGCTTGGCCGATATGCATCACCTTGCACTTTTCCAAGTTAAGAGGCATCTGCCATGTCTCCGACCATTCACCTGAGAGAAAGAGAGAGAGATAGATAGATAGATAGATAGATAGAGATAGATAGATAGATAGATAGATAGATAGATAGAGATATACAGTATATAGTGAGAGAGAAAACAAATTTATGTGAATGTGTGTGAGAGAGTGAGTGAGATAGAGAGATGGAGTAAGAAAGAGAATGAGAAAAAGAGAGAGAGAGAGAAGGGGGAGGAGCAGTAGGAGGGATAATAGTAATAATAGCGGCTAGAGATATTCTTTTGTTTGGAGTTGGTGTAGGCTCTATTGTGGTGCTCTCTCTCTCTCTCTCTCACTCTCACTCACTCTCTCTCTCTCTCTCTCTCTCTCTCATACACACAAACGCACCCTCTCTCTCTCTCACACACATGCGCACACTCACACACACACTCACGCTCTTTCTCACTCTCACTCAAACTCTCTCTCTCTCTCTCTCTCTCTCTCTCTCTTTATAGAGGCCGTTTGTGTTTCTGGTTGATTAGGTCATTGGCCGGTCAGATAAATTAGTCCAATCAGTATCGGCAAAAGGGCAGTTTTATTTAGCTCGCGGCCGTTTAGTTGCATGGCTGTCTTGGTTCGTGACCATTTTGGTCCACGGCCGAAATGGGCCAAGCAGTCACATATGATGGGCTGTTAAGGAAGTGTCACATGAGCGATTTTACCGTCAATGTTTGCGGGCAATTGACCACTTGCGAGTTTCTGGCTATAAGGAAGTTGGAGTCATAAACAACGATATTGAACAAAAAGACAATAATACTGTATGTTCCTGATGAATAGAAAGTATGTTGAATTTGATTTCGTGTGGGTATAGATGCCCTATAACCATACTTTAGCTAGTGATTCTGCAAAATAACGATATCAACAGCTCCTACTTCCTTATAGGCCGAAACTCGCAAGTGGCCATTTTGTTTTTCTTTTTTTCTATATTCCAACTACTCCCTCTCGGGCATAGGCTGATAGCCTTTACACTCTACCGCTGAACACGGTGAGGCCCGTGAGGTCTTGTTCCAGTCTAGGGAGTGAGACATGCGAAGCACCCCGGCTCGAAGCAATCCCATCTCTGAAGCCGCCTCGCCTCTGCGCTTCACAGTCTCATCCCCCACACTCGGACCCTCACTCTCAGAATGCCACCTATTGAGCAATTAACTCACTAGGCATTGCCCCCCTGTAGCATATTTTTGAATGTGGGAATATTCATACAATGCAATTTTAATCAGGGAACAATGAGGGTATTTTTTTGGCAATTTGGTGTGCTGTGGTAATGCACTGATACTAGGTACAGCACAAATTGTAGTCTGTCAGCTTCAATATTTAAGTTACATAAGAGGTACACTGTCTAACATAATCTACATTCGATCTAGTTTCCAATACCAATGGGAAAAAGTCTCAAAATAGTACGGAATAAACCTTACTCACCGAAAATTGCCGGAAATGCGTTCGTGTGACAGCGGCTATTAGAGTCTGCGGGTATTTTTGCGGGTGTCAAACGAAAGCCGAGTCCATTATTTTTAGTCTTTATTATTGTCTCTGTGAAGATTTCATTATTGTTTATAGGTTACATTATGTCTTTGGAAGTGATAACATGGCCAAACAATGCTACTTCAAGTGAATTTTCATATATTTCTTTTCATATGTATTCAAGTCTTCAAACAAAATTGGATTGACACCCTATTTTTGCCAGCGAGTGATTTTGTTGGTGATTTTTTTGTTTTTCGAGCAGTCAGAGAGGCGGCCGGCATTGGATGTTGGCCAATAGTCAATGGTCTCTATTTAGGTTAAGGGAGCCCACCTCGCTTTTTTTTTCTTCTCTCTCTCTCCCTCTCTCTTTGGCTTGTATACATTCGGCCCCATTCAGCCTACTGTTTTAAGACGTTTACCCCCATCCAGGTGTCAATATTTTCCTGGGGAGCGGTAGTGAACCATATATACATATATATTATATATACACACTTACACAGTATATAATTATATATATATATATATATATATACGGTATATACAGTATATATATATATATACCGGTATATATATATATATATATATATTTTATAGCAAGCTAAATTTGTAATTTTTCGATAGAAAAATGTCTCAGGCGAAGCCGGAATTTCTCCATACAATGATGGCTCGCTATCGCTCGCCAGGAAGATATCGACACCTGGATGAGGATAAACGTCTTAAAACAGTTGGCTGAATGGAGCCTAATGGATACAAGCCAGAGAAAGAGAGAAAAGGAGAGAAAGATAAAAAAAAAAGCAGGTGACCCCCCTTAAGCCTGATGAGGGTCTAGGGACCAAACTAAAAACTTTCCCTTCAAATTTGACTTTAAGGAACCCTCTCAATCCAGTGAGTTAAACAAACAGACACGTAACACAGACATTGCGGTCCTCACTAGGTAGTATGGCGTTTATATCTACAGTCTACTATACTCTATGTTTATATCTACAGTCTACTATACTCTATGTTTATATCTACAGTATATTATACTCTATGTTTATATCTACAGTCTACTATACTCTATGTTTATATCTACATTTATATAGTTTATATCTACAGTATATTATACTCTATGTTTATATCTACAGTATATTATACTCTATGTTTATATCAACAGTATATTATACTCTATGTTTATATCTACAGTATATTATACTCTATGTTTATATCTACAGTATATTATACTCTATGTTTATATCTACAGTATATTATACTCTATGTTTATATCTACAGTATATTATACTCTATGTTTATATCTACAGTCTACTATACTCTATGTTTATATCTACAGTATATTATACTCTATGTTTATATCTACAGTATATTATACTCTATGTTTATATCTACAGTATATTTACTCTATGTTTATATCTACAGTATATTATACTCTATGTTTATATCTACAGTCTACTATACTCTATGTTTATATCTACAGTATATTATACTCTATGTTTATATCTACAGTATATTATACTCTATGTTTATATCTACAGTATATTATACTCTATGTTTATATCTACAGTCTACTATACTCTATGTTTATATCTACAGTATATTATACTCTATGTTTATATCTACAGTATATTATACTCTATGTTTATATCTACAGTATATTATACTCTATGTTTATATCTACAGTATATTATACTCTATGTTTATATCTACAGTATATTATACTCTATGTTTATATCTACAGTCTAACTATACTCTATGTTTATATCTACAGTATATTATACTCTATGTTTATATCTACAGTATATTATACTCTATGTTTATATCTACAGTATTATACTCTATGTTTATATCTACAGTATATTATACTCTATGTTTATATCTACAGTCTACTATACTCTATGTTTATATCTACAGTATATTATACTCTATGTTTATATCTACAGTATATTATACTCTATGTTTATATCTACAGTATATTATACTCTATGTTTATATCTACAGTCTACTATACTCTATGTTTATATCTACAGTATATTATACTCTATGTTTATATCTACAGTATATTATACTCTATGTTTATATCTACAGTATATTATACTCTATGTTTATATCTACAGTATATTATACTCTATGTTTATATCTACAGTATATTATACTCTATGTTTATATCTACAGTATATTATACTCTATGTTTATATCTACAGTATATTATACTCTATGTTTATATCTACAGTATATATACTCTATGTTTATATCTACAGTATATTATACTCTATGTTTATATCTACAGTCTACTATACTCTATGTTTATATCTACAGTATATTATACTCTATGTTTATATCTACAGTATATTATACTCTATGTTTATATCTACAGTATATTATACTCTATGTATATCTACAGTATATTATACTCTATGTTTATATCTACAGTATATTATACTCTATGTTTATATCTACAGTATATTATACTCTATGTTTATATCTACAGTCTACTATACTCTATGTTTATATCTACAGTATATTATACTCTATGTTTATATCTACAGTATTATACTCTATGTTTATATCTACAGTATATTATACTCTATGTTTATATCTACAGTATATTATACTCTATGTTTATATCTACAGTATATTATACTCTATGTTTATATCTACAGTCTACTATACTCTATGTTTATATCTACAGTATATTATACTCTATGTTTATATCTACAGTATATTATACTCTATGTTTATATCTACAGTATATTATACTCTATGTTTATATCTACAGTATATTATACTCTATGTTTATATCTACAGTATATTATACTCTATGTTTATCTACAGTATACTATACTCTATGTTTATATCTACAGTATATTATACTCTATGTTTATATCTACAGTATATTATACTCTATGTTTATATCTACAGTATATTATACTCTATGTTTATATCTACAGTATATTATACTCTATGTTTATATCTACAGTATATTATACTCTATGTTTATATCTACAGTATATTATACTCTATGTTTATATCTACAGTATATTATACTCTATGTTTATATCTACAGTATATTATACTCTATGTTTATATCTACAGTATATTATACTCTATGTTTATATCTACAGTATATTATACTCTATGTTTATATCTACAGTATATTATACTCTATGTTTATATCTACAGTATATACTCTATGTTTATATCTACAGTATATTATACTCTATGTTTATATCTACAGTATATATACTCTATGTTTATATCTACAGTATATTATACTCTATGTTTATATCTACAGTATATTATACTCTATGTTTATCTACAGTATATTATACTCTATGTTTATATCTACAGTATACTATACTCTATGTTTATATCTACAGTATATTATACTCTATGTTTATATCTACAGTATATTATACTCTATGTTTATATCTACAGTATATTATACTCTATGTTTATATCTACAGTATATTATACTCTATGTTTATATCTACAGTATATTATACTCTATGTTTATATCTACAGTATATACTCTATGTTTATATCTACAGTATATTATACTCTATGTTTATATCTACAGTATATTATACTCTATGTTTATATCTACAGTATATTATACTCTATGTTTATATCTACAGTATATTATACTCTATGTTTATATCTACAGTATATTATACTCTATGTTTATATCTACAGTATATTATACTCTATGTTTATATCTACAGTATATTATACTCTATGTTTATATCTACAGTATATTATACTCTATGTTTATATCTACAGTATTATACTCTATGTTTATATCTACAGTATATTATACTCTATGTTTATATCTACAGTATATTATACTCTATGTTTATATCTACAGTATATTATACTCTATGTTTTTCCAGCTGATCGTATATTGAATCTCTTATTAGCTGATTTCTCGATACTTAATGGAAATATATGAAACTACTATGGCTGTGTGTCATATTAAGGCCAAGTTTTTAGAATAACCATCATCTTTTGCAACAAAATCTACCTTATAGCCGAGTAACAAAGATAGAAACATGACAATTTACCCTCAGTTGGAATAAAATAGACTATAGTAGTTGCTACTGAGAGGAAGACAAGGGCAGTAATGCAGGAGAGAGAGAGAGAGAGAGAGAGAGAGAGAGAGAGAGAGAGAGAGAGAGAGAGAGAGAGAGAGAGAGAGAGAAGGGTGAAGAGGTGTTAATTACTGACTCTAATTCACTCCCAGTCTCTCTGTGATCCTCATTTATGCAGGGATTACCAGATAGCGCACTGAGAGAGAGAGAGAGAGAGAGAGAGAGAGAGAGAGAGAGAGAGAGAGAGAGAGAAAGAAAGAAAGAGAGAGAGTGAGTGACTGAGTGTGCGTGCGTGTAAGTGAGATTGAGTGAATTAATAAGTGGGTGTATTAAAAGTAAGACTTATAATTTCCAAACATCTTGCACGGGGTTACTTTACATGCAGAAAGTATGCAAGGTGTGCAGGGTCCTACCTAACCTTTTCTTGAGGGGGGTCACCGTTTTTTTTTTTTCTCTCCTTTTCTCTCTTTCCCTGGCGTGTATCCATTCGGCCCCATTCAGCCAACTGTTTTAAGACGTTTATTCCCATCCAGGTGTCGATTTCTTCCTGGCGAGCGATAGCGAGCCAGCATTCTATGGAGAAATCCAGCTTCGCCGGAGATATTTTTCTATCGAAAAATTTACAAATTTAGCTTGCTGTCAAAACAAAAATATATATTTGCTGGCTCGCGGAAAATATTGACACCTGGATGGGGGTGAACGTCTTAAAACAGTAGGCTGAATGGGGCCGAAAGGATAAAAGCCAAAGAGAGAGGGAGAGAAAGAGAAAAAAAAAGCGAGGTGGGCTCCCTTAAGTTATTAAATTGCGATTTTTTGTTTTATACCATTGAGTGAAGCTGGTTCCGGATATAGCTGATCCTATATGTTCAAAAGTTTCCACGTGCATACTGTACTATAGTCTGTTCGCTGTAAGTAGGCGAGAAATCATGACCTCTATCCTCTGTAACTCAAAAAGGGCTAGAGCAAATTGGCTGTAAATTTCCAGATCTATTCCTTGACTGACTCTTCCCAAATGGTAGAAATATTAGCTTGATTACTCTAGTAGTTTTTGAGTTACAGAGGTTAGATATCATGATTTTTCGCCTACTTACAGTTAATAGACTATAGTAATGAACCTCAGTAGCTTCAACTCGCTACGGCCTGATTCACTTGCGTAAGTGCATGTACATAATGTTCGAAAGACGCCGTGTTACAGTGAGAAGAGAAGAGAGAGAGAGAGAGAGAGAGAGAGAGAGAGAGAGAGAGAGAGAGAGAGAGAGAGAGAGAGAGAGAGAGAGAGAGAGAGAGAGGGGGGGGGGGGGGGGGGGGGGGGGGGGGAGATAAGGAGATCTAGTGAGAGAGGGGCAGAATAGAGACCAACTTCGGCAATAGTGATCAATTTCCGGTAGACCAGGGAGGAGGGGAGGAGAGGAGAGGAGTAGGAGGAGAAAGAAGACGGGAAGGGGGAGGAGAAGAGAAGAGGGGTAGGAGGAGGAGGACGAGAAAGAAGAAGAGGAGGAGGAGGAGGAGAAGAGAAGAGGGGTACAAGGAGGAGGAGGAGAAAGAAGAGAGGTAGAAGGAGGAGGAGGAGAAACAAGAGGGGAAGGAGGAGGAGGAGGAGGAGAGGAGAGGGGAAGGAGGAGGAGAAGAGAAGAGGGGTAGAAGGAGGAGAGGAGAGGAGAGGGGTAGAAGGAGGAGGAGGAGAAATAAGAGGGGAAGGGGGTGGAGGAGGAGAAACAAGAGGGGAAGGAGGAGGAGGAGGAGGAGAGGAGAGGGGAAGGAGGAGGAGAAGAGAAGAGGGGTAGAAGGAGGAGGAGGAGAGGAGAGGGGTAGAAGGAGGAGGAGGAGAAATAAGAGGGGAAAGGGGTGGAGGAAGGAAAGGGGCAAAAGGAGGAGGTGGGAAATTTGGAGGACTGGGAGGGGTATGTGAAGTAAGTAAAAAGAGGGGGAATAGGAGGAGAAAAAGAGAAGGAAATGGAGGAGGAATAGGCAATAATTAACAAGAAATATCTAATTATTATCACTGGGCGAAGTTAACAACAATAAGAAAAACGAAGCAATAGTATCATTCGAACATGAAACAAAATATAATAAATAGAAGATTAAGGGCAAACTAGAATAAATAAATAAATAGTGTATGTTCTATTGAAACAATAATGGTAGAGTCGGCTCCAGGATTATGGACACATAAGTGGATTAAAAAAAAGTACTATTTATTAATTTCACTGGGTTAGAAAGATCGTACTAGTGATAGGAATGTTAAGTATTAATGACCACGATTGTATATACAAAAGTGTATAATTAGATTACATCATAGACCACAGTAGATCTGGACTTGACGCGAAAATGGAACTTTGCAGTAAGGGACTGAAAATCGGAAAACAAACCCCCAAGTTCGTGTCATATCCAGGTCTACTGTCATCTATGATTACATATATTACTTTGGTTAAATAAAATAATTATTCCCCGCTATGAGAATATTTAACCTCCCTTATGAATATACAGCTTCTGCAAGTATCTACTAATGAATATGCTTCTAGTTAATTCGTCCTTTTTTTCTGTTTGTTTTCCTTCCCAGTAGCAGCTTGGTGATTAGTTATAAGATTAGTTATAACTGGCTCCCAGTGGTGATGGGCTGGTCTATCAGAGTGAGAACTGAGCGATCTCTGCCATACCCATAGCTTACTCTGACTGTTCCTTTTACTTATATATTTTCTAGATCTCAAGTGACGGCGTCTCTTCCGTGGATTGACCTCCCAATCTACCAAGATTGGAAGCCAAAGCGTCACATTTTTCCTTTGCCCCTCACCTTTCTCTTCATAATTGCTGAGGGGCACATGGCCCTGGGTGGGGCTTTGGTTTCCCGGGCGTTTCCGCACCCTCCTCAGCTCCCCGCCATGGAGTGGCTTCGGTCACCCAGGCTTTATTGTGGTCGGCAGGGAGGGTTCTGTGGGGGCGCTCGGTTATGGCCTTGGCCTTGCTCTGGGCCTTGGGGCTGTTCGGCCAGGCAGCTTGGGGAACAACAACAACAACTGGCTCGCTTTTGCCCACGGTCCAGCCAATAATTATTCCCGCTGGAAGAATAATGTACATCCATATATCAATTTCGATGGATATAGAGGGAATAATGCAATTGACTTTCATAATGTCTGAGATGATTCTTGGGGTTATTACAGAAATATTTTATGGCCCTGAGTCTGTTTCCGAATTGCTACGGAGCGATGTCATGCAAAGCTTCACTACAGTCAAGGAGAAAAACAAATAAAATATAAATAATAATAATAAGAGGTTCACGTACTTTACTGAGTGGTTATACATACATACACACACACGGGCAAGTACACATTCTCTCACACACACAGACAAATACATCCATAAATACACACACACCAACATACATACCCCATCCCCCCCCCCCCCCTTTACACACACACACACTCACACACACACACACACACACAAGGGGGAACAACAACAGTGTGACGGCACCGGAAATTCACTGGAAGATTTACGATCATGGTAAGATGCTATGTGTACTAAGTTACTTACACGTGTACATCACCTTCATGTACACCATCTCACTAGGTAGCATTTGTACACGTAGCCTACATATGTGCTTCACCCAACATATGTACAGTGGTAAGCCATAATAAGTATACACCCTATTAACCTATTCCACAAGATGACGCTTTTTGTACCTTTTATTCTAGCTAACAATACACGATTGTATGCAGTTTAAGGTCACATGTTATGCAGAGGGTTAATTGACATAGCATTTACCCCACTAAGTCCTGAAGCTAAAGACAATTGTTTAATGGTAACAATAATAAAATAATAATTTCATCTACGTGTAGGAGGGGTTAAGGGGACCCACCTTGTTTTTTTTTTTTTTCTCTCCCCATGGTTGGAATTAAAGCTAAAGAGATTTAGCATAAAATGCGGGGAGGAGCAAGGTTATGGTCTTCGAAACGGGTGAAGCCACAGAGTGTGAGGTGAAGTTGAACAGTCAGGCTATGGAGATTGTCAGCTCATTTTATTATCTGGGCAGTGTGTTGAGTAAAGATGGGACTATGGATGAAGAAGTGCGGGAGAGGGTACAACAGGGGAAGAGGGTTGTAGGAACGCTGAAAGCAGTAACAAGAAATAGGGTGGCCAGTATGGAAGTGAAGAAGTCCTTGCATGACAGTGTGGTAATCCCGACACTGACTTACGGAAGCGAAGCATGGACGTCGGTGGAGAGACTCAAACCAAGAGTGAGAGGGGTGGAAATGAGTTACTTAAGAAGTGTGTGCGTGCGAAGTTACATGGAGGGATAGACAGACGAATGAGGAAGCAAGAAGGAGGTGTGGTGTGGAGGTAGATGTGCTGGAAAGTGTGAAAAGGAACACCTTGGGATGGTTCGGCCATATGGAACGTATGGGAAACGAGAGAATGACTAAGAGGGTGTACGAGAGCGAGGTGGAAGGACAGAGAGGGAGAGGTAAACGAAAGAGAGGTGGAAGGATGGAGTGAGGAAGTATATGGATGGAGGCGGTGCTGGTTGGGAGGAGGGGCGTCGACTGACTGGGGACAGAGGTGCATGGGGGCGGTTCGTTCGTGGCGACCCCTTCGGGGATCACGGCGTCAGGCAATAGATAGATAGACATGAGGAATATTGTTCATACAATTATGAGATCTGTTCTACCAGGAAAAAACTTCCCTCAGAAGTTGTAAATAGTTCTTCAGTAGAACAGTTCGAGATAAAAGTAGATATTATATTGCACACATTACAATGAGTACTGCACTAAACAATATTTTTTATTTTTCACCAAGAATATCTCCCAGGGATGGATCGGAAGGTCTTTGAAATACTAAATATTCCTTGTAACTCTTAGTAACTTTCTCCCACAGGTCGAGCTATAAAAAACTGGGCAATAAGAGAGAGAGAGAGAGAGCGAGCGAGAGAGAAAGAGTAAAAACAGTGGACATTGATGATTGAGGAGACAGGGAGAAGGGGCAGTAATGGAGGGGGACAAGGAGGGAGAGAGGGAGGGGAAGAGAAAGAGAGCAAGAAGGAGAGGGAGAGAAGAGAGGAAGGGAGAAGGAAGAGGTGGAAGAGAAGGGAAGAATAGGAAGGGGGGGGGAGGAAAGGGAGGAGTGGGGAAAGTGAAGAAGAGGAGGGGGGACGAAAGGATAAAAGAAAAAAAGATGAGTGGTAGCATTACAATAGAGACAAAGAGAAAGAACAGAACAGAAGGGAAGGGAGAAGAAAGAATAGGTGGAAAAGAAGGGAAGCATAGGAGGGGGAGGAGAGGGGACGAAAGAAGAAAAAAAGAAAAGAGAAGAGATGGGAATAAACTAGAGGGACAAAGAGAGAAGAAAAGAGAGGAGACGAGAGCACACGCACACATACACACACACACACACACACACACACACACACACACACACAGGCCATTCACGATAGAGGAGAGAGAGGCAGTAATTGAGAGTGACAGGGAGAGAGAGAGGAAGAGAAGGAAAAGAGGAACAGGGGTGAAGAGAAGACAGATGAGAAATGAATAGGCAAGGCGAGGGATGGAATAAAAGAGATGGATAGACAGAAAGAGTGATAGACATGCATATATATATATATATATATATATATATATATATATATATATATATATATATATATATATATATATATATATATATATATATATATATAAATATATATACATATATATATATATATATATATATATATACACGCACAAAGAGAGAGAAAGAGAGACAGACAGAAGTGTGACCTGTCTTCAGTCTACTGACTCCTTGCCCTCACACAATAGTATCTCTCTCTCTCTCTCTCTCTCTCTCTCTCTCTCTCTCTCTCTCTCTCTCTCTCTCTCTCTCTCAGAACTTAGAAATGCAAATGCTGATATTTCAAAATAGAATATGAAGGACATACAACATCCTTTGCAAATTGACACATACATAATCAAACATAAAACATATTATACCTCAATGATACACAGTAAAACATGCTCATTTACAGCTTGATCAACAAATTATCTTAGACGCACATACACAGAAGCAGTCACACACATACATAAACACTCACCTAGGATTATACACATATACGAAATGCATACAACTACTTACACTTACAGATACAGACACACACGATCATGAGTGCGTCAAACACCAAATTACGAATATCTCTCTCTCTCTCTCTCTCTCTCTATATATATATATATATGCACTCTCCCGGGAACTTCCCTTACTCTCTATTCTCTCCACCTCTTCCTCTCTTTTGTCTCCCTCCCCCCTCTCTCTTTTCTTCCCTCCCTCCTTCCTTCCTTCCCTCCTCAACTCTTTTCATAATCCTTCCATCTCGTCTTTCGCAGGCTTTTATTCCACTTTCCGTCCCCCTTTTAGTGTTTTTTGGTTTTAATATACATTTTGTCTGTATTATTATCTTTATCTAGGACAGCCGCGCGGAGGATTAATCACACTTTATCTATATGTCTGACACTCAGTTTGTTTATAGTCTTTCAACAAATTCAGAATGGATTTTAGCACATTTTGGAGTCGAAATAATTTGGTAGCCCCATTAGTTTGGTGATTTTAAGGCCTTTCGCCCCATTTTTTTGTTATTATCAAGACCTTTCGTGCCATTAAGGTGTCGATTGTTTCCTGGCGAGCGATAGCAAGCCTGTCATTTAGGAGGAAACGGCCTTCGGCTGCAAAATTGTGTACAACATTTACAAATTAATCTCGAAGGGGGGGGGGGGGGTCTTTGGAGGTATTTTTGTAAGCTTGATGGAGGTCTAGGGAAGAAACTAACTAACTAAATACATAAATAAATAAACCATTCTCCCCTTAGGGTGATGACTGCATGACCCCCCCCCCCCCTCTTCCCTCTCCCTCTCACACTATAATATATAATATATAATAACATAAGAACATAAGAAAATGGGAGTCTGCAAAAAGCCGATCGGCCCACACAAGGCAGATCCCTGTCACACCCAACCCCAATTCCATTAGAACATACGGTCATAAGATCGCGGGAAACTGCACATGGTCATGCAGCCCACATGAGGCAGCTCCCATTCACACCCAACCCATATCTCCATTTGGGAATCCAACTTATGCTTAAAGCTTTCAACTGTTTCTGAGCTAATTACTGTTCTGGGCAGTGCATTCCACATGTTAACAACTGTATTCCCAAACCAGTGCTTTCCTATATCTTTCCTAAACCTAAACTTATTTAACTTGAAACCATTTGAGATTTGAGAGGGTTATGTCGCCGTTCTTTAGTTTTAATACCTCATCTATATCGCCCTTATTTAAACCTTTTATCCATTTAAATGCCTATATCATGTCTTCCCTACATCTTCGTCTTTCTAGTGAGTGCAAGCCAAGACTTTCAACCTCTCCTCATACGATAAATTTATAATATTATGTATCTTTTTGGTCATTCTTCTTTGGACTGCCTCTAAAGGGGCGAGATCCATTCTGTAATAAGGGCACCAAAATTGAACAGCATAGTCTAAATGGGGTCTTACTACTGCTAAGTATAGTTTTAAGAAAACTTCAGCAGTCCTGTTGCTAACTCCTAGATATGAATCCTAGAATTCTATTTGCCCTGTTCCTAACACTTATACATTATTTTCTGGGTTTCAGATCATTACTAACGAGCACCCCCAGATCTTTCTCATACTCTGAGTTATCCAATTCTACATTGTCTAGTTTGTATTTCGCATCTAAATTACGATTTCCAATCCTTAATAACTTACATTTGTCTACATTGAAACTCATCTGACAATTTATGGACCACTCGCACAAATGATCGAGATCATTTTGAAGACATTCCCTGTGGCTAGCTGACTCTATTATCCTACCTATTTTAGTATCATCAGCAAATTTACTGATCCTACTCTTTATGCCCGAGTCAAGATCATTTATGTAGATAATGAAAAGAAGGGGCCCCAAAACCGACCCTTGGGGGACCCCACTTTTAACTAATCCCCAGTCCGATTTTACACCATGTATACTAACTCTCTGCTTCAGAGATCAGTACATGTTTTGCACAGCTTTATGTATTATACTGTATTTTCTTTCTCTGCTATACATACATTTACTAGCTAGTGTGTTGCTATGCTTTACTCATTTCACTATAGTCTGTCTTATCCCCACCCTTCACACACTGACGCTCTCTCTCTCTCTCTCTCTCTCTCTCTCTCTCTCACACACACACACACACTCTCTCTCTCTCTTTCTGTTATATTATATTTTACTACCTATTGTATTGCTATATTTTACTCCTTTCTCTAAATTTTCCCTTATCCCTACACTTTACACTCATTCTTTCTTCTTCTTCTTCTTCTTTGCTATCCTTTCCTTCCATTTTCCCTTATCATCGGGTTTGCTAGAATTAAGTCCTTACTACCTCGCTGGGATCGCAAGGTCTGTGAAGTAAGTGTATCTATAAATATCTCTCTCTCTCTCTCTCCATAACCACGACGGAATCTAGAAAATTAATGATGACACGAGACTTTTAGGCTCATCACGACCTCTCGGTATGTCCCTCCCTCTGTGCTGTCTCCGCCCTACCCCCACTCTCTTTCTTTCTCTCCTTCCCTCCTTCTCTCTTCCTCCCTCCCTCCATCCCTCTTTCCCTCCTTCTCTTCCTCCTTCCCTCCTTTTATCTTCCTCCCTCCCTCTTTCCCTCCTTCTCTTCCTCCTTCCCTCCTTCTCTCTTCCTCCCTTCCTCTTTCCCTCCTTATCTTCCTCCATATTTTCCTCCTTTCCTCCCTCTCTGTTGTCTCTCTCCCTCCCTTTATCTTCATCCCCCCCCCTTTTCCTTCTTCCTCCCTCTCTGTTGTCTCCCTCCCTCCTTCCTTCTTCTCCCTCTCTGTTGTCTCCCTTCCTCCCTCCTTCTGCTCCCTCTCTGTTGTCTCCCTCCCCCTTCCTGATATTTTATGTATAAGTGAATCCTAGTTAATCTCTGATATACTGAGTGAACACATTGCTATCCCTAATTATAAGGTTTGCAGGTGCGACAAGGGAAGAGGAGGAGGTGTGTGTATTTATGTTAAAGACTTTCTTACTGTTGCTCCTTAAATATATCAATTGAGAAGCCTGAAGGGGTTGAAGACGTATGGATTACGGTACAGTTCCGCAAACTGCCTTCTGTCATTATTGGATGTCTGTACCGTCATCCAAAATCGAATTCACAAAGTTTTGAATATATAGCTGATGTTTTTAATTTTATTCGACTGCGTAATAAGGCTTTTTATGTTCTCGGTGATTTTAATGATGATCTTTTAGCCAAACAATGTAAAATTGAGAAAATTATCAATAATGCTAATCTAATCCAATTAATTGACAAACCAACAAGAATTACACCCCACTCTGCTACGTTAATTGATATAATTGTAACAAACAATCCTGATTTAGTACTTCACTGTGACGTAATCACCTGCTCCATAGCTGACCATGACTTAATTACCCTCACCATAGATTTATGTAAACCAAAACGACAACCAACTATTAAAACATATCGCCAAATGAAAAACTACTCTCAGGATATATTATGTGATTTACTGTTAAGAGAAAAGGACAATCTTTATCAAATCTTTGCAACTGACCATGTTGATATCTAGACTAATTTATTCACTAAATTTTTTAATAAATGTCTAGGTTCATGAGCTCCTATAGTAACCAAAGAGGTAAGGAGGCCCTTTGCCCCATGGATCACTGAGGGTTTACGAACTCTAATGCAGGAAAGGAATAGTGTACAAAATAAACTCAAGAATAATAGAAATAATGTAAGCTTACAAGACAAATATAAAACCTTAAAAAAACTAGTAAAAGTGCAGCTTGACAGAGCTAAGTCAGAATATTATAACAAACAGTTAGCAGAGAGAAGAGGTAATACAAACAGTTAGCAGAGAGAAGAGGTAATACAAACAGTTAGCAGAGAGAAGAGGTAATACAAAGGCCACTTGGAAAACTGAGAGAATTAGTCACAAATACTAAAAAGACGAGTAATAAGTTACATATGAATGATAACGAAAATAATGAACTTAAAGCTCACAAATTTAATAATTTCTTTGCTAATGTTGGTAAGGATATATTTGAAAAATCTCCGCAATATCTTGGAAATATTAGTGACAGACCACGTCTGGAAGATACGGACTTACGTGATAATATAAATCAAATAAATATGTTTCGACCGGAACCCACAGATAGTGATACCATTATTCTTGTAGTACAACACTTAAAATATACTAACTCATACGGTTCTGATGGCATTCCCTTACGTTTCCTAAGAGACTCTCTCTCAGTAATCATCACGTATTTAACTTTTATAATAAATACTTCAATAGTAACGGGAGTTTTCCCAGAATCATGGAAACATTCTGTTGTTGTCCCTATTTTTAAGTCTGGTAACATACACGAAGCTAGTAATTACCGTCCAATAGCTCGGTTACCGATACTTTCTAAGGTACTGGAAAGGATAATCGCATCTCAGCTTGGGAAACATTTAGAAGGTTATCAGCTTCTCAGTAACACCCAACATGGCTTTAGATCTAATTTATCAACTGAAACTGCTCTTTTAACACTATCAAATACATTATATGCAAATATTGATAAAAGAAACGTCTCTTTAGTCTCGCTATGTGACCTATCGAAAGCATTTGATAGTGTCAGCCATGATATACTAATTAATAAATGTATAAAGTTAAGAATTGACCCTTTTTGGATCAAATATTATTTAGAGAAGAGAACACAATCTGTTCGCATTGGAAATCATATTTCTGAAAAGCTCGAAATCTCATATGGAGTCCCACAGGGATCTGTACTGGGTCCATTATTATTTATAATATATGTAAATGATCTCTCGCACTACATTCCAGATTGTCAAATCATACAGTATGCTGACGATACTCAATTTGTCCACACAGGTAGCATTGAACATATTGAAAATCTTATTCACAGAAGCGAAGAAACCTTAAACCGTGTAAAAACGTATTTTCATATGAATGGTTTAATGTTAAACACTAAAAAGACTGGATGTATGTTTATTGGTACCAGAGGACTCTTATCACGTATACCATGTGACACGTCCATACAGGTTAACGGCACCCATATTTTACCAAGTAACTCTCTAAAGAATCTGGGTATATATTTTGATAAATATATGCAGTTTGACACACATATTAGTGAAATGAGCAAGAGGATTTTTTGTATGTTAATGTACATCAATCGCATTAAGGATAATCTAAATAAGTGCTCGAGGATTGCTGTTATACAATCACTGGTCTTAAGCATAATAAATTATGGTATAAAAATATGGGGTACAACAAATTCAACACAGTTACAACGTGTGCAGAAACTACAACACTGCCGGAAAGGTGGCACTAGAAGGTGCTAAATATGACCATGTAACACCATATATGAGAGAACTGGAATGGTTTAATATAAAAAATAAATACAAGTTTGATATGGGATTAGCAGTTGATCGTATAATCAATAACACATTACATAACTGGCTATTTCAACTGCCTGCTGTAAGTGACATATGCACTGTTAATACCAGACAGCAACAACAACTGTATGTTCCTAAATCTAATACATGTTTAGGCACTAGATCTCTTCAGGTGGCTGGGCCTAAATTTTGGAACGGTCTTCCACATCACTTAAGGAACGCTAGTTCCATATCCTTCTTTAGCAAACAACTGAAATTATATCTTTTAAATAATCAACTTAAGTCATAAACAAAACTCTGATGTATGTACTTATTTATCTCTGTATATATGTTATTAATTTTAAATTTGACAGTATACCCCTGTATGTATTATATTTTATCTATTTCAATGTGAGCCATTGTACATAATTAAAAGAATAACCATTATATAAATGGAAATAAAGATTCTGATTCTGATTCTGATTTATCTCTCTTCTCATCTCCTTCTTCTCCCTCTCTGTTGTCTCCCACCCTCCCTCCTTCTTCTCCCTTCTCCCTCTCTGTTGTCTCCCTTCCTCCCTCCTTCTCCCTCTCTGTTGTCTCCCTTCCTCCCTCCTTCTTCTCCCTCTCTGTTGTCTCCCTCCCTCCTTCTTCTCTCTCCCTGTTGTCTCCCTTCCCCCTCCTTCTTCTCCATCTCTGTTGTCTCCTTTCCTCCCTCCTTCTCCCTCTCTGTTGTCTCCCTCCCTCATTCTTCTCTCTCCCTTTTGTCTCCCTTCCCCCTCCTTCTTCACCCTTCCTCCCTCCTTCTCCCTCTCTGTTATCTCCCTTCTTCCCTCCTTCTTCTCCCTCTCTGTTGTCTCCCTCCCTCCTTCTTCTCTCTCCCTGTTGTCTCCCTTCCCCCCTCCTTCTTCTCCATCTCTGTTGTCTCCCTTCCTCCCGCCTTCTTCTCCCTCTCTGTTGTCTCCCTTCCTACCTCCTTCTTCTCCCTCTCTGTTGTCTCCCTCCCTCCTTCTTCTCTCTCCCTGTTGTCTCCCTTCCCCCCTCCTTCTTCGCCATCTCTGTTGTCTCCCTTCCTCCCGCCTTCTTCTCCCTCTCTGTTGTCTCCCTTCCTCCCTCCTTCTTTTCCCTCCCTGTTTTCTCCCTTCCTCCCTCCTTCTTTTCCCTCTCTGTTGTCTCCCTTCCTCACTCTCTGTTGTCTCCCTTCCTCCCTCCTTCTTCTCCCTCTCTGCTGTCTCCCACCCTCCCTCCTTCTTCTCCCTCTCTGGACCAATGTAGGTAGCAGGATACCCCAGGGATCCGTACTGGGACCAATTCTCTTTCTAATTTACATCAACGACATAGATGAGGGTCTCACCTGTACAATCTCAAAATTTGCTGACGATACAAAAATTGCAAATAGCGTACTCTCAAAAGAACAAGTTGACGATATGCAACACAATCTAGATAAATTGTCATGTTGGGCCCAGGTTTGGCAAATGAGTTTCAATGCGGATAAAGGTAAAGTACTACATATCGGATACCTAAATGAGAAAGCAAACTATTCGATGAATGGCACTCAGCTTAAGAATGTAAACAGAGAAACCGATCTGGGAGTAACAATATCGAGTAACCTAAAACCGAGTCAACAATGTTCAGAAGTTGTTAAGAAGGCAAACAAAATAATTGGCTTTATAGGCAGGTCATTTGAGCATAAATCCAAAGAAGTTATCCTAACCCTTTACAATTCCTTAGTCCGCCCTCTTCTGGAATACTGCGTTCAATCCTGGTGCCCTTATTACCAAAAAGATATAAACAAGCTAGAACGAGTTCAACGTAGAGTTACCAAAATGATACCTAGCCTAAAGAACAAACCATACGAAGAGCGTCTTAGAGAATTAAATCTATTTCCTTTAACCCAGCGCAGATTAAGAGGTGACTTAATTCAAGTGTTCAAAATCATCAAAGGCATCGACAATATGAACTGTAGTAAGTACTTCACTATCGACCAATCTAATTACACGCGGGGAAACGGTTGCAAAATTATTGGTAAATCTTTTAACTCACACGAATCTAAGAATTTCTTCTTCAATCGAGTTGTCAACTTGTGGAATGGGCTTCCCCGAGACGTTATAGACTGCATCACCGTTGATTCATTTAAACTCCGCCTAGACAGATATCTCGCATCAAACCCGCGACTGACTGCGTTTGTAAATGAATAACTTTATTTTATCCCCCCCTCAGTTACTAACCAATCTGTCCCCTACTAACTTCCTAATCCTGCCACGGACAATAGTTCCAGGGCAGTAATTCCCTTTCCAATGTTCCCTTACCCACTCTAAACCACTGTTTGGACACTTGATCCTCAGTGTTTTGGAGGACAAGCAGCCTAGAAGGGTCACTAGACCTGTTGTTGCTTGATTTCCTTTGTACTCTGTTGTCTCCCTTCCTCCCTCCTTCTTCTCCCTCTCTGTTGTCTCCCTTCCTCAGTCTCTGTTGTCTCCCTTCCTCCCTCCTTCTTCTCCCTCTCTCTTGTCTCCCTTCCTCCATCCTTCTTCTCCCTCTCTGTTGTCTCCCTTCCTCCAACTTTGTTGATTCCCTTCTTCTGCTCCCTCTTTGACGTGTTCTTCTTCCCCCCCCCCCCCCTTATTGTCTTCCTTTCACCCCTCCTCCCCCTCTCTGATCTTGCTCGTTCCCCTATCGGTCTCTTCCCTCTTTCTCCCCCCCTCCTTTCTCTCCCTCTTCTTATCGCCTTTCCTCCCGCCGCCTCTTTCAGCCACCTTCCTTCCTTCCCTGTCTCCTCTCTCTCCCATTCATCTTCCTCCTTTCCTTCCTCCCTTCCAGCCTCTCTTCCCAGTTTTCTTTTTCTTCTTCTTCCCTCTCTTCCCTCCTCTCCTCTTCCTTCTCCCATCATCTCCCTTCCTGCCCCGTCTTCTCTCCCACCTCCCTCCTTTTCTTCCTCCCTCCTCTCCCTGCCACATATCTCTCTTTCTTTCTCTCTCTCTCCTCCCCTCTCTCCCGTTCCTCCTTCCCTTCGATCCTCGTACCCATCCTCCCCACATTTCCTTTCCTCCCACCCTCCTTCTTTCCCCAACCCCCTTCCCCCCCTCCTTCTCCTCCCCTTCCCTAACGTCCCTGTCCTGGTTCAGTAAACCTTCCTACTTCCGGTTATCAGCGGGTGCCCAACCCCGAAAGGGGTTGAAATAGGGGAGCTATCCCCCCCGCCAAAGGCGGCTTTCTAGGGCCTTTCCTAGCTGATGCTGAGAGGATTGGGTTCTAGTCATGTGGTGATGGGCTGGTCTATCAGAGTGAGAACTGAGCGATCTCTGCCATACCCATAGCTTACTCTGACCGTTCCTTTTACTTATATATTTTCTAGATCTCAAGTGACGGCGTCTCTTCCGTGCATTGACCTCCCAATCTACCAAGATTGAAAGCCAAAGCGTCACATTTTTCCTTTGCCCCTCAACTTTCTCTTCATAATTGCTGAGGGGCACAGGGCCCTGGGTGGGGCTTTGGTTTCCCGGGCGTTTCCGCACCCTCCTCAGCTCCCCGCCATGGAGTGGCTTCGGTCACCCAGGCTTTATTGTGGTCGGCAGGGAGGGTTCTGTGGGGGCGCTCGGTTATGGCCTTGGCCTTGCTCGGGGACTTGGGGCTGTTCGGCCAGGCAGCTTGGGGAACAACAACAACAACAACTTCCGGTTATTTTTTATATATTTATGTTCATCTCTCCCGTTTGCATTATTTATATTATATGCCCTCTCTCTTTCTCTTTCTTTCTTAGTATCATTATCATTTAAATACCCATATATGCTGTATAATATTTATTCGTGAATATCACGTGAATTATATATATACGGTATATATATATATATATATATACAGTATATGTGTGTGTGTGTGTGTGTGTGTGTGTGTGTGTGAATGATTCATATTGACAGGTAGATGGATTGGGTGGTGGAAAAAACACAGGGAAGAGCTATGATTCTTTATTCTCTAACGTTTTGGGCTATGTATTACCCATCTTAAGAGAGACTGACAGAAATTGGGTGAACTTACAAATATATATACAAAATGTGGACATTCCTACTTGGTATCATAGAACAGTGCTGCCATACGAATTGTGCTACCTTTTTAATATTAAAAAGATTAGCACAATTCGTATGGCATCACCGGATACCAAGTAGGAATGTCCACATTTTGTATATATATTTGTAAGTTCATCCAATTTCTGTCAGTCTCTCTGAAGATGGGCAATACATAGCCCAAAACGTTAAAGAATAAAGAATCATAGCTCTTCCCTGTGTTTTTACCACCACCTAATCCACATACAGTATATATATATATATATATATATATATATATATATATATATATATATATATATATATGTAATTAAATAATACAAATATTAGGAGAAAGAGAGAGAGAGAGAGAGAGAGAGAGAGAGAGAGAGAGAGAGAGAGAGAGAGAGAGAGAGAGAGAGAGAGAGAGAGAGAGAGAATATAAAATATATAGACAAACCCAAAACAATTAAGGAAGACATAACGAAGACAAGAAGAAAACTTGTAGGAGTTTTTTTCTGTCGTATTTTTTTTTAACGTTCATACTTTCCTCTCTCTATTTTTCAGTCCTGTTTTTTTTTTTTTTTTTTTTTTTTTTTTTTACCCACTACTTTTTTCCCTCCCGGGTTCATCCTATTTTTCCCCTGTCATGTCCTCTTATCACCCTCCCATCATACTCTCTCTCTCTCTCTCTCATCTCATCTCACGTAGACCTTGGATAATACTATGAATTTTATGGGTAGCGCCGTGGATTAGTATTATACAAAATATTCCCTGTCTGGCAAAATGATATATCTTACATTCAATTTACATTCATTTTAAGTCCTGCTCTACAATTGGTGCCTTTAAGGGGAGATGGGCCGGTTTTCTGGACCACTTTCTCCCTCGAGTTTAGCCCCACTAGTTCTCAGATTTTAGGGCGTTCGGTCCATTAGTTTGGCGATTCTATGACCTTTGGCTCCTTTTCTTTGTCAATATAAAGACTTTTCGTGTCATTTAGGTGTCGAGTTTTCCTGGCGAGCGATAGCGAGCCTGTAATTTAGGAGAAACCGGCCTTCGGCCGGGACATTTTTCTACCAAAAAATGTACACATTTATCTTGAAGGGGTGTCTAGGGTTTTTGTTTTGCTAAGCTTGATGGAGGTCTAGCGAAGACACCAAGAAATAAAGGAATACATGAATTAATAGACCAAAAAAAAGGCCCATCTCCCCTTAACTCGGTCACATTTTTCCCACGCTCAGGTCAGTGCCATATTATCACAATTCCGGCAATATTTATCAGCAATTTTCGCCCCTTCAAAATTTAAGTAATCCGTTCAAGATCCAATGCGTATTTATTTTCTGTTTGCCGGCTATTATTAGACGATTTTATTCAGATTAGGAAGGGTATATGGAAGTCGGAGGGTTAATTAAGATAGTCATTACACTCATAATTCCCACAGATCCTTCTTTAGCTGCATAAAATTGTATAATGATAGCCAGAGTCAACTGTCTAAATGCGTGACAGTCTTCAAAGGGTTAATCAGTCACCTTGTATGACATACCTTCAGTCTAGTTTCCAATACGAATATAAAAGGACACCGAAATGTTATAAGAAAAACATTGCTCATTGAACATTACTGGGGAAAAGGGTTATTGTGACATCACTTGTCAACCCTTCCAATCCCCTCCCCCCACCCCCACCCCAGCAGGTGGCATCCCACCCCTTTCCATAAGATAAAGGCACCACATCATATAGGAAAGTTTAAGATGGATATATATATATATATATATATATATATATATATATATATATATATATATATATATATATATATATATATATATACAGTATATATATATATACAGTATATATATATATAATTTATATATATATATATATATATATATATATATATACTGTATATACAGTGTAGGTGTGTGTGTGTGTGTGTGTGTATGTGTGTGTGTGTGTGTGTGTGTGTGTGTGTGTGTGTGTAGTATAGCAAGAATACCTCGTCTCACAAGCTGCCCTCCATAAACAAGTAAGAGACTGCCAGTGCACATTATACACCATACGGTCCATACCTTATAGCTAGCCTTAAACCTACATTAACCTCAACCAGGCTCTGTAGAATCTCGGCGATGACTTAAGGGAGCCCACCTTGCTTTTGTTCTCTATTTCTCTCCCTCTCTCTTTGGCTTGTATTCATTCGGCCCCATTCAGCCAACTGTTTTAGGAAGTTTACCCCCATCCAGGTGTCAATATTTTCCTGGCGGGCGGGAGTGAGCCAGCATGTATATATACATACTGTATATAATTATATGTTTTGACAGCAAGCTAAATTTGTACATTTTTCGATAGAAAAATGTCACCGGCGAAGCCGGATATTCTCCATACAATGCTGGCTCGCTATCGGTCGCCAGGAAGATATCGAGACCTGGATGGGGATAAACGTCTTAAAACAGTTGGCTGAATAGGGCCTAATGGATACAAGCCAGAGAAAGAGAGAAAATGAGAGAAAGATAAAAAAAAATCCTGTGACCCCCCCTTAACGATATTAACACTAAACACTAACCTCGACAAGGCCCTGCAGGATCCTGACGAAGATGACAGCCACGGGGTGAAGTCGTGATGCCCCTGGGATAAACAAGTTCAGCAGGGCAGAGGTGGTGATGGCGGTACCAAACACTCTGTAGGGGGGACGAGAGGTAAGTATAGGTGTTAGTACTGAGGTGATGATGGCAGTACTGAGGTGGTGATGGCAGTACTGAGGTGATGATGGCGGTACCGAACACTCTGTAGGGGGGACGAGAGGTAAGTGGGTGTTAGTACTGAGGTGGTGATGACAGTACCGAACACTCTGTAGGGGGGAAGAGAGGTTAGGTGTTAGTACTGAGGTGGTGATGGCAATACTGAGGTGGTGATGGCAGTACTGCGGTGATGATGGCACACCACACTTCTTTCCCACACACCTAAATCACCTCTGACGTACCTTGATTTTTGGCTCTCTATCACTCTTTCAACCTTGAGGGGGACACTTGTTACAGGCAGCTTTGCCTTTTGTCTCCTTCATGCACATATATTTTGTTTAGATATGACAAGGTAAATGTTAGTAAGCTGTTAGTAGGGTGGAATAGAGGGTTGGAAGGTGTCAAAATGTAGATATGACACGGTAAATGTTAGTAAGCTGTTAGTAGGGTGGAATAGAGGGTTGGAAGGTGTCAAAATGTAGATATGACACGGTAAATGTTAGTAAGCTGTTAGTAGGGTGGAATAGAGGTTGGAAGGTGTCAAAATGTAGATATGACACGGTAAATGTTAGTAAGCTGTTAGTAGGGTGGAATAGAGGGTTGGAAGGTGTCAAAATGTAGATATGACACGGTAAATGTTAGTAAGCTGTTAGTAGGGTGGAATAGAGGTTGGAAGGTGTCAAAATGTAGATATGACACGGTAAATGTTAGTAAGCTGTTAGTAGGGTGGAATAGAGGGTTGGAAGGTGTCAAAATGTAGATATGACACGGTAAATGTTAGTAAGCTGTTAGTAGGGTGGAATAGAGGGTTGGAAGGTGTCAGTAGGTCGTACAGTAAGTAGCTCTAAATATTGAGGTGGTAATTTGTTATAGTTGTTCAACTACATTTAGATCATTTTATTCAGTTTAGGAAAGACGTCAAACCATGAAAACGCTGCAAACTATCTCAATAAATCTCTGTTTGCTACCACAGAGCCTTCCTAAGCTGAATAACATCGTCCAACAGTTGCCAGAACACGATGAAAAGGACGGCCCCGGTACTGAATGGATTAATTCAGAAAGCAGAGAGGGCCCTCGGATCAACAGGTTAATTGCTGTCCCCAACTCTCTTATAAGGGATGCTGGTGGTTACAATCACTTTGGCCAAACATTCTACCAAAAAAAAAATATATATATATAATAAATAATACAAATAAAACAAAATAACAATATCCATAACCACCACCCTCCCACATCACCACCACATCCCAATCACCACCGCCACCCCCCTCCCGCTCCCTCAACCTCACCACACCATCACCACCACCCTCCCACATCACCACCACATCACAATCACCACCGCCACCCCCCTCCCGCTCCCTCAACCTCACCACACCATCACCACCACCCTCCCACATCACCACCACATCACAATCACCACCGCCACCCCCCTCCCGCTCCCTCAACCTCACCACACCATCAACACCACCCTCCCACATCACCACCACATCACAATCACCACCGCCACCCCCCTCCCGCTCCCTCAACCTCACCACACCATCACCACCACCCTCCCACATCACCACCACATCACAATCACCACCGCCACCCCCCTCCCGCTCCCTCAACCTCACCACACCATCAACACCACCCTCCCACATCACCACCACATCACAATCACCACCGCCACCCCCCTCCCGCTCCCTCAACCTCACCACACCATCAACACCACCCTCCCACATCACCACCACATCACAATCACCACCGCCACCCCCCTCCCGCTCCCTCAACCTCACCACACCATCACCACCACCCTCCCACATCACTATCACCACCACCACCACCCTCCAGCTCCTTCAATCTCACCATCATCACTACCACACCATCACCACCACCATCCCACATCACTACCACACTACCACCACCACCCTCCAGCTCCCTCAACCTCACCACACCATCACCACCACCCTCCCACATCACTACCACCACCACCACCACATCACTATCACTACTACCACCACCACTACCACCACACCACCACCACCACCACCTTCCCGCTCCCTCAACCTCAGCGCTCTTGTTCAGCATTAGTCAAAAGAAACAAAGGTTGGGGGGAGGGGGGGGGGGTAATGGAGGGGAGAGCGGAAGAAGGCAGAGAAGAGGGAGGCAGGAGGAGGGAGAGAAGAATAAAGGAGGAGGAGGAGGAGGAAGGAGAATGGGTGGGAGAATGGAGGGCGGAAGAAGGCAGAGAAGAGGGAGGAATAATAATAATAATCTTTTTACATAGTATTTACAAATATATACAATACAAAACTAGGATATTGGCATGATGTACTGTATTGTTTCTTTATTTACGTTCAGTCGACTGGATTAAATGGTGGAGCTTCGTAATCTTATTTGGGTTCATTTTAAGGTTAACAGTATATAATATAAATAGTCTTAATTCAAAAATCGAAAATTATGAATCAAAATATATACTCTATAAGTAATGCTGTTCAAAATAGAAGAATACAGGAGTACAAAGGAAATCAAGTAACAACAGGTCTAGCGACCCTCTAGGCTGCTTGTCCTCCAAAAAACTGAGGATCAAGTGTCCAAACAGTGGTTTAGAGTGGGTAAGGGAAAATTGGAAAAGGAAGAACTGCCCTGGAACTAATGTCCGTGGCAGGATTAGATGTTAGTAGGGGACATCTTAGTGTAACATCTTAGTAATATGTAAACGCAATAATCCTTGATGGATATGAGGGGGGGGGGTAATGTTATTAATTTACAAAGTCAGTCAGTCACGGGTTTGAGACAAGATGTTTATCTAGGCGAAGTTTAAAAGAATCAACGGTGCTGCAGTCTATACCGTCTCGGGGAAGCCCATTCCACAAGTTGACAACTCGATTGAAGAAGACATTCTTAGACTCGTGTGAGTTAAAAGATTTACCAATAATTTTGGTAACTCTACGTTGAACTCGTTCTAGCTTGTCTATATCTTTTTGGTAGTAAGGGCACCAGGATTAAACGCAATATTCCAGAAGAGGGCGGACTAAGGAATTGTAAAGAGTTAGGATTGCATCTTTCGATTTATACTCAAAGGACCTTCCTATAAAGCCAATTATTTTGTTTGCCTTCTTAACAACTTCTGTACATTGTTAATTGGGTTTTAGGTTACTCGATAGTGTTACTCCCAAATCAGTTTCTCCGTCTACACTCTCAAGCTTGGTGCCATTCATAGAATAGTTTGCTTTCTCATTTCGGTTTCCGATATGCAATACTTTACATTTATCCGCATTGAAACTCATTTGCCAAATTTGAGCCCAACATGACAACTTATCTAGATTGTGTTGCAAATGGAGGAGGAGGAAGAGGTAGAAAAGGAGAAGGGGAGGGGGAATGAAGGAGAAATGGGGGGCGGAAGAAGGCAGGGAAAAGGGAGGAAGAAGGAGAGCGAGAAGAAGAAGGAAGAAGAGGAAACATATAGCGGGACAGACAAAGTGGGACAGACAGACAGATAGATATATATATATATATATATATATATATATATATATATATATATATATATATATATAAAATTATTATATATATATATATATATATATATATATATATATATATATATATATACATATATATATATATATATATATACCGGTATATATATCTATATATATATATATATATATATATATATATATTATATATATATATATATGTATATATATATATAAAATTATATATATATACAGTATATATATATATATATATATATATATATATATATATATATATACAGTATATATATATATAGAGAGAGAGAGAGAGAGAGAGAGAGACGGGGGGGGGGGGGGGATACAAGGAAAGGGGGAGAGCCACCAGTCACTACCGGTCCATTTGCTAAATTAAGTTTTCAGCTGTTCAGTTGCCTTGATGGAGGGGGTGGGGGGTGGAGGGAGAAGGAGGTAGGGAGGGAGGGGTGAGAAATGTGAGAGAGAAGGAGGTAGGGAGGAAAGGAGGTGAGAAAGAGGAGAGTGAAAAAGGGAGGGAGGGGTGAAAAAGAGGAGAGTAAAGGAGGGAGGGGTGAGAAAAGGGAGGGAGGGGGTGAGAAAGAGGAGAGAGAAGGAGGGAGAGGGTGAGAAAGAGGAGAGAGAAGGAGGGAGGGAGGGATGGGGGTCAGAAAGGGGAAAGTGAAGGAAGGAGGGAGGGGGTGAGAAAGGGGAGAGTGAAGGAAGGAGGGAGGGAATGTGAAAGGGGAGAGAGAAAGAGGGAGGGAGGGAGGGGTGAGAAAGGGGAGAGAGAAGGAGGAGAGTGAAGGAAGGAGGGAGGGAATGAGAAAGGGGAGAGAGAAAGAGGGAGGGAGGCGGGTGAGAAAGAGGAGAGAGAAGGAGGGGGTGAGAAAGAGGAGAGTGAAGGAGGGAGGGAGGGATGGGGGTGAGAAAGGGGAAAGTGAAGGAAGGAGGGAGGGGGTGAGAAAGGGGAGAGAGAAGGAGGAAGGGAGGGGTGAGAAAGAGGAGAGTGAAGGAGGGAGGGAGGGAATGAGAAAGGGGAGAGAGAAAGAGGGAGGGAGGGAGGGTGAGAAAGGGGAGAGAGAAGGGAGGGAGGGGGTGAGAAAGGGGAGAGAGAGGGAGGAAGGGGGTGAGAAAGGGAGAAAGAAGGAGGGAGGGAGGGATGGGGTGATAAAGGGGGGATAGAAGGAGGGAGGTGAGAAAGGGGATGGGCAGGAGAGAGGGAGGGGGGAGAAAGGGAAGACAGCAGGAGAAAGGGGAGAGAGAAAGAGAGAGGGAAAAGGAGAGGGAGGGATGGAGAGATTTTAAGAAAGGGGAGGGGTGGATGAAGGTGAGAAAGAAAATGGTAAGGAGGGAGTACAACGAAAAGCAAGTAACAACAGATCTATTAATCCTTACATGGCTGCTTACAGAATAATCTAGGTATGTGAAAGACAAATGGATAGGATAGTAAGAAGTCTCTGCCCCACTCGTCACTTGCCCCAGATGTAAACAATGGTGTGGTTGACCAAGAAATAGGGCGAAAGGTGTTAAAATAACCAAACTAATGAGCCAAACGTCTTAAAATCTCATAACTAATGGGGATAAACATGAGGTAGAAGGAGGGCCAGAAAATAAAGTACGAAGGATTCCCCATGCAATGTGAACAGCAATGATCATGGAATTTGAATACAAAGTTTGAAAACAGAAGCATGCTAGGAAGAAGAACTAGAGGGATACTCGGTAGAGCGCATACCTCCACCTACAGTACGCCCACCAAATTTCGTGAAATCTCCGGATCGACTCCACATTTGAATCACTTCTTCCTTGCCGCATATCTTATCTGCCCACCAAATTTCGTCTAAACCGGTTCATAGCTTTGTGAGATATCTTGTTTACAGACAGACAGACAAACGGAGGCGAAAACACAACCTCTGTCCAAATTAGTTGGCGGAAGTATTAAACACAAAATAGTATATAATAAAATAAAATAAATAAGATAAATTATAACTAATAAAATATAGAAATATAATAAAACATACAATAGGGAGTCCATTCCATAAGTTATCACTAAGTTGGAAAACAGATGTTTTACCTCAAGTGAGTGGAAAGGCTTATCAAAGATCTTGCAATCATATCTTCTATGGCGTCATTTGAATGAGCGAGTTCTTTGACCTGAATGTTGGTTTGAAACAGGGGTGTGTGATGTCCCCGTGGTTGTTTACTGTATATATGGATGGAGTCATGAAAGAAATACTATCAAGAGCAGTGGATGTTGGTGTATCGCTGAAAAGGGAGGGAAATGAGTGGAAGCTACCTATACTGCTGTTTGCGGATGATACAGTTCTGATGAGTGATAATAAATGGGAGTTGCAGGGTCTGGTAAATGAGTTTGGAACAGTGTGCGAAAAACGGAATTTGAAGGTAAATGCTGGGAAGAGCAAGGTTATGGTCTTCGAAAGGGGTGAAGTCACAGAGTGTGAGGTGAAGCTGAATGGTCAGGCTATGGAGATCGTCAGCTCTTTTAAGTATCTGGGCAGTGTGTTGAGTAAAGATGGGACTATGGATGAAGAAGTGCGGGAGAGGGTACAACAGGGGAAGAGGGTTGTAGGAACGCTGAAAACAGTAACAAGAAATATGGTGGTCAGTATGGAAGTGAAGAAGTCCTTGCATGACAGTGTGGTAATCTCAACACTGACTTACGGAAGTGAAGCATGGACGTTGGTTGAAAGACTCAGACCAAGAGTGAGAGCAGTGGAAATGAATTACTTAAGAAGTGCGTGCGGAGTTACATGGAGGGATTGATAGACTAATGAAGAAGTAAGAAGGAGGTGTGGTGTGGAGGTAGATGTGCTGGAAAGTGTGAAAAGGAACAACTTGAGATGGTTCGGCCATATGGAACGTATGGAAAGCGAGAGAATGACTAAGAGGGTGTACGAGAGCGAGGTGGAGGGAGGGAGAGGTAGACCCAAGGAGAGGTGGAAGGATGGAGTGAGGAAGTATATGAACGAAGGAGGTGCTGGTTGGGGGTAGGGGCGTCAACTGACTGGGGACAGAGGTGCATGGAGGCGGTTCGTTCGTGGCCATCCCTTCGGGGATCACGGCGTCGAACAATAGATAGATAGATAGAATAATTGTGAAGTACTTTTAACAACCACAATGCCAAAACATTTAATAATTACTGAAAAATCCGATCTATTCTAAACGTAAGCTTTGTAAGGCTAAACAGATTTAACTCATTTTAGAGGCTCTTCATGACTATTTCTTAGTCTAGAAAACTTTTTTCATAACTCTCCGCTGTAAGGAGGGAGGGAGGAATAAATATAGGGAGAAATGGGGTGAGAAAGACTAAGGAAGGAGCTTAAGTATGGGTGTATATAGTTGAGAGGAAGAGGGCGAAAAAAAAGGAGGGAGGTGAGAGGAAGAGGGAGGGAGGAAGGGAGAAAGAAAAGGAGGGAGGTGAGAGGAAGAGGAAAGGATGGAGACGTAAGCAGAAGGGAGAAAGAAAAGGAGGGAGGTGAGAGGAAGAGGAAAGGATGGAGACGTAAGCAGAAGGGAGAAAGAAAAGGAGGGAGGTGAGAGGAAGGGGAAGGGAGGTAGGGAAACATAAGCAGAAGGGAGACATAAATGGAGTAAGGTGAGAAGGAATGGGGAAGGATGAAGGAAGGGGAGAGAGAGTATGGACGGAGGTAAAGTATGGAGAGAAAGAGGGAAGGAGAGGGAGGAGGAATATGGATGGAGAAAGGTGTAAAGACAGCGGAGGGAGGAAGAGGAGAAAGAAGCAGAAATGGTGAAGGAAAGTGAAAAACCGGAGGAATCAAGGAATGGAAGAGAGGAAAGAGGGGAAAAGAAAAGAAGGGAGAAATAAAGAAACTAGAGGGGGCACTCGGGCAACTAGAGACTCAAAATCAGTTCACAACTTGTTGAGATATCTTGTTCAGGTACATTGGGGTTTGTATTTGATATTAATGTTAAAGAACGGGGTGTTACTTATTACAGACTAACCAATAAACCAACAGACAAACAAATGAAGGTGAAAACATAACGAAGGAAAAAATAAACGAAGAAATTAACGAAGGAAGGAGGAAATGACAAAAACAGAATGAAAGCCGGGAAGAGAGAAGGAAAGAGTGAGTGAGTGAGAAGGTGGTCTGTAGGGAGGGATGAAAGAGGTGGGCGGTGGAGGGGGAGGGGGGGGGGGGGGGGCTAAAGACGAGGGCAGGTGATTAACGACTTGATTGATTCGGCCCACGGGGGAAACAAGAACGGCTCAGTTCATTTGGTTTGTTTGGATGGTTTAGGTGGTGTGTGTGTGTGGGGGGGGGGGGGGTTAGTTTGCTACCTAGATTTCTATAAAGCTTAAAAACACACCCACAGACCCCCTCCCCCCCCCCCCCCCCTACAAGCTAAATGTGTACATTTGTTTAATATATAAATATCCTGGCCGAAGGCCACTTTTTCTTAAAATAGAGGCCTGCTAAAGTTCTTCAGGAAAAACTCAAGACCTTAATGGAGAGAAACATCTTACAATCGACACCTGCATACAAAGGAATACAAAGGAAGGCAAACAACAACAGACCTAAAGGTCCTTACTAGGCTGCTTGTAAAACAAATACAAATAAAAAAGATTGCCACAGCCATCAACTGAAGGGCTTCAGGTCCAGAAAGACGGTGGTCAGAAAAAACAAAATCACAGTACTCTGTACTATACTAAAACGGTCACATTACTCAGGCACAAACGCAGCCAGTCGGAGGTTCTACAATACTTGTAGGCATTTTATTCCATAAGTTGACAATTCTGTTGAAAAAGAAGTGATTTGCTTCATGGAGGGAAATGTCATATAATCGCCAAACTAATGGGGGCGAAACGTTTCATGATCGCCAAACAAGTAGGGCGAAACAGGGGGATCCAAAAAGACTGTCTGTAGGGAGGGTTGAAAGCAAGAAGTATCGGGGGGAGGGGGGGGCTGAAGACGAGGGCAGGTCAATAACCCTTGCCCTTCAACTTTCTCATCAGGGGTACAGGGCCCTGGGTGGGGCTTCGGTGTCCCGGGCGTTTTCGCACTCTCCTCAGCCCCTCGCCCGGGAGTGGCTTCGGTCACCTGGGCATTTTTTAATGGTAAAGCTGGGAGGGTTCTGTGGGGGCGCTCGGTTATTGCCTTGGCCTTGCTCGGGACCTTGGGGCTGCTCGGCCAGACCGTCCGGGGATCAACAACAACTACTGGATTGGTTCAACACGCGGGGGGACAAGACCGCTCAGTTCATTTGGTTGGTTTAGGGGGTTATTGGTAATGTTTTGGTCTAGTTATTTATTTATTTTATAGTTTCCTCGCTAGACGTCCATTAAGCTTAAAAAAATACCCCCTAGTCCCCCCTTCAAGCTAAATTTGTAAATTTTTTGGTTCCTCTCAGAATTACAGCACCAGCTCATCCAATTTTGTTAGGTTAGTTTAGGTTAGTTTATGTAAATTTAGGTAAAAACTAATGTTTGGCATTGGTTTAGTTAGCACTGATTGAGATCTACAGGTTGAACTATCCGGTAACCGCCCTGTGAGTACTGCAATTCAAGGGACCAATGTACATCTATGAAGCTGGATTACTGATAATGGCGATTAAGAATTCCTATAAAAAAAAATTATGTGAAATCCGCCTTTAATGGTGAACTTATTAGTCGAGATAGTTCTCTCTCATCTTACAAGATGGATGTGTTTATTACTTCAGAGGTAATAATACAGACCTAATGTTGGACTTCTGTGGAAAGAAATATAGGTTTTGAAAATAATTATTCAGAGGAACATCGAGAAAGGAAACTTGCAAACATTTAGAGGTGATTCAGATTAAGAATGAACGTCCACAGTTATTGGAGCTCAAGTTGAAGGGGTAATACACAAGAGCTTATATTGTGATTTTTCCAGGAACAATTTGGGGATCTTTTGCAAGTCTACCATCAGCCATCCGAACTAAGCTAGCCTGTGAGATAGGCATAGTGTGAACATTTACAGGCCTGCTTAGAACGGCGAAGGTCATGTTGGAAGATTGGTCCTAAACGTCTGCAGTGATTTCCCTGACATCTCTCTCTTTGTTGTTACATAGGAAATATTATGCTCTACAAGACAAGAGTCATGTGCTGAATCCCATTTTCAGTCAATCCGACAACACAATTAATTTTATCTACAATGTCTGTCATCCCTCTCAAGACAAAAATTATCTGTGACCTTGACATAGCGCCAGTGTATTCAACAGCTATTGAATCTCACATTAGAAATGTCTCACGATTTTACATGGTCATCCAGATAATTGAGCACCTAAAATCAAATTGAAACTGTCACTGCAAATTCCCTTGCAAAGATCCCATCCATGAACCTTTCCAGATAAAATGCCTTGGGGTCGAGGGTGCATTTAAAGATTGTCTAGCATTGAGTGCAGCTTTAGGGTAGCAACAGCTAGCCTGTAATCAGTAGATTTAAAAAAATCACCACTTATATAAACTGCGCAGTTCTTAATGATTCCCAAATTAGATCTACAAGGATGTGATTCATTATTTTCCCCGCCCCACCATCAGGTGGAAACCAAGGTCACAGTAGGTAATGCCTTACCTGTGAGCCGGGAAGCGTGAAGCAATGAGGCCACCTGGAACTTGTGTAATCAGGTAGCCCCAGAAGAAGGAAGAGTCCACCACACCCACGATGTCGTCAGTCCAGTCGATCTCTCGTTGCTGTGGAGGGAGCGGGAGGGATATCAGTTGAGCTCACTGCCAAATACAGCATCAAAAAATATTAGCTCGTAAAATGCGATAGACATGCTTCTGACAGGTCCGCCAATGCGAAATGTTTAGCTTCAATTTGGAAAAATATATATATATTTACCATATAAAGCCCTATTACTGCACCATATGCGCATATATTACTAGTCTTGTATAATAAACATGTGAATATTGAAGAACCATAAAATAGGTGTAAAGCGCAAATATCCAGTGAAAAACTGTATTATTGTAACTGCAGGACTATGAGTGCATGCGAGGCAGAGTGATATAGGTCTGCTCTATCTGAAGTCTCTCGTGACACTGACGGCTCTAGCTAAGCTGTTGTCTCGCGCATGTATGAGGGAGGTAGAGGAGGGTGATTGAACATATTTGAGGAAGGAGGAAGGGAAAAAGTTGAATATAGGAGGAGGGGGAAGTTGAAGGAGAGGGGGGGGCAGGGGGGGAAACACATGTAAGGGGAAGACAGGAGGTGGGGGTAAAGAGACATGCCACCTAATCACATCTTTCTTCCATTTCATCTGCACAAGTGCGTTTTTAGCTGTTATTTTTAATTGTCATCTTCCGGAAGGAACGTCTCATTTGCCCAGTAATACTTTCCAAGAGTAACGTCTCAGTCCTTGGGTTAAGCTACCTACATACCATATCTGTTATTCGATTACGGACAGACAAATGAGAGCATAACAGAAGGCAGGTTAAGGGGAGATTTTTAGTTTGCTTCCTAGACCCCCATCAAACTTTTTAAAAAAATCCCAAGACCCTCTTTCAATATACATTTGTACATTTTTCGGTAGAAGAATTTCCCGGGCCTGTTGCTCCTAAATTACAGGCTTGCTATCGCTCGCTAGGAAAAAAAAATGACACTTAAATGACACGAAAGGTCTTAAAATTGACATGGATTTTAATGTATTGGAGTAATTCATATTTGTGTTCACCAACCCACCAATTAATTCACAAAAAAAAACTAATGAAATCAATGAAAATAATGAATTAACAAATGTGTAGTAATGGCATATTCGGTATATTAGTAGCTATGAGACTGTAACACCTTCTGCACCGGCGACGTCGTTTTCATTATAGTCTGGCAACTATTAGACGATCTTATTCAGCTTAGGAAGGACGTCTACCCATTAAAAGGCTACGTACTTATTCTGGCAACTATTAAACGATTTTATTCAGCTTAGGAAGGACGTCTACCTATTAAAAAAGGCTACATTCTCTCTCAATTAATCCTTTAAGCTACCACATATCCTTCCTAAGCTTCATAAAATAGTATAAATGTAACTGCAATCCAATATAAAAGACGTGACCGGTACAGGAAGGGTTAAACCTCTTCCCATCGTCCTTCACATCATTAAGGGGGCCCACCTCGCTTCTCTCTCTCTCTCTCTCTCTCTCTCTCTTGGTTTGTAGCCATTCGGCCCCATTCAGCCTACTGTTTTAAGACGTTTATCCCCATCCAGGTGTCGATTTTTCCCCTGGCGAACTGTAGCGAGCCAGCATATCTTTTAAAATGTTTTTGACAGCAGGCTAAATTTATAAATGTTTCGATAGAAAAATGTCTCCGGCGAAGCAGGATTTCTCCATACAATGCTGGCTCGCTATCGCTAGCCAGGAAGAAATCGACACCTGGATGAGGATAAACGTCTTAAAACAGTACCGGTAGGCTGAATGGGGCCGAATGGATACAAGCCAGAGAGAGAGAGAGAAATGGAGAGAAAAAGTGCAGTTCACCCCCACCCCTTAATTACCGAATCGCCGAATGACGAATAGTTTCTTATCTTCTCTGTGTGTTTTTGAGCTGTAAAGTAACTTTAGCTTTAATTGTCATCGTTTTAGCATTATATATGTCTAACTAAATATAATAGCATACTACCAACGAATATTCGTATTCATATATAATTTTTAAAATCCCCAAAAGTTAGTAGTTAGAGAAACAAATCAGAAGATAACGAACTTACCTCCAATCTTTGCTTCGAGTGAAGTTAAGGGTAAATGGTTGTTTATTTCTGGACCCCCTTCTCCCTCATGCTTAGCCCCATTAGTTTTCAGATTTTAATACGTCCGGGCCATTAGTTTGACGATTTTAAGTCCTTTCACTTAATTTTGTTGTCAATTTTACGACTTTTAGTTATTTAGGTGTCGATATTTTCCTATAATTTGTTTGTGGAATCGGCCTTCGGCCAGGACATCTCTCAACAAGGGAAATATCCGGGATAAGGGGTAAAATCTCTCTCGATTAACCCTTTGACTCGCACAGGGCTTTGTCAACTTAGTAAAATCTTCTACAACTAGCCACAATAAACGAGGAACAGTGCCATGAAATACGTAAGTGGCCTTGGTTTCCAGTTGTATTCATCCCTTCTGTACCGTAGATTTTGTTTTTCTGGCTACTAATAGATTTTATTCAGTTTAGGAAGGATCTATAGCATTTATAAGGCTTCAAACGTCGCCCACATCCTATATATTTTGTAGTGGCAACTAATCTATTGTATTCAGATTAGGAAGGACCTCTAGCAATTATAAGGCTTCGAACTATCTCAATCAACCCATTTAACTACCACAGATTCTTCCTACCCCCTTCATTACCGTTGACGTTCTTTTCATTATATTCTGACGAGTGTTGTACGATTTTATTCAGCTTAGGAAGGACGTCTATCCATAAAAGGCTACAGACTATCTCAAAGTATCCTTTTAGCTACCATATATCCTTCATAAGCTTCATAAAATCGTCAAAATGTAGCTGAAATTAAATACAAAATACGTCGCCGGCAAAGAGGGGTTAAGGCTGCATAAAATGGTCTTCATAATTATAGCTAGAATAAAATATAACAGACGTCGATGGTACAGGAAGGGTTAATTAGAGCAAAGGTTGGTAAACATTGGGCTTTTGACTGTATGTGGTTCTTTGGTGTAATGGGGGGAGGCAAGGGAAAGGTCTGAAGTAATGTGAAGAGAGAGAGAGACAGTAAGAGTAAGTGTGTGTGTGTATGGGTATGGCTGTGTGTGTGTTTGTTTGTGTGTGTGTGTCGGTGTGGCTGTGTGTGTGTGTGAATCATTGTAATAATAATTGTCGGTTTATTGTTCACTTGCAGCAGTGAGGCTGAAAATCTACAGAGTTATTTCTTAACCTAGGTACCGTACAATATTTATTCTACCTTAACTACGAGGTCACATGCTACCTACGGCGACCGTAAGGTGTCGAGTTTACCATAGTACATACGCAGATGCACTGGTGAGAAGTACGTGTAGGCTAACACAAAATTATAGTTGAGCAGCCTGGCTAGGGAGCAACCACGACACAATCCTCACCATCAGGATGGCCGAAAAATCCTTAAGGAATCTGGTGGATTTGAACCCTCAACATCGCGGTTACAGTGTGGGCGCCTTAAACCGCTCGGCCATGTATGTGTGTGGCTGTGTGTGATATACAGTACTCACCCCAGTCTTGGTGTTATTTCTGGTCATCTGCAACACTGCCACCCCCATGTTGTGTGTGTGTGGCTGTGTGTGTGTGTGTGGCTGTGTGTGATATATAATACTAACTCCAGTCTTGGTGTTATTTCTGGTCATCTGCAACACTGCCACCCCCATGTTGTGTGTGTGTGGCTGTGTGTGTGTGTGTGGCTGTGTGTGATATATAATACTAACTCCAGTCTTGGTGTTATTTCTGGTCATCTGCAACACTGCCACCCCCATGTTGTGTGTGTGTGGCTGTGTGTGTGTGTGTGGCTGTGTGTGTATGTGGCTGTGTGTGATATATAGTACTAACTCCAGTCTTGGTGTTATTTCTGGTCATCTCCAACACTGCCACCCCCATGTTGTGTGTGTGTGGCTGTGGCTGTGTGTGTGTGTGTGTGGCTGTGGCTGTGTGTGTGTGTGTGTGTGTGGCTGTGTGTGATATATAGTACTAACCCCAGTCTTGGTGTTATTGCTGGTCATCTCCAACACCGCCACCCCCATGTTGCACCGGATACCGAAGGAGATCACGAACCCTGGGGGGAGACACAAGGGGGAGAGAGGCTGGTGTTAGTCTAGAATCTAGTACGTTCACCTTCAGAATTCACTTCACCGAACACAAATATATATATATATATTTACCAATCGAGCTACGGCCTTTGGCCGTATATATATATATATATACCGGTATATATATACGGCCAAAGGCCGTAGCTCGATTGGTAAAGCGTTCGCCTGCTAACCGTGAGGTTGACGGTTCGAGCCTAGGGCCAGCCAGTGAGTTATTGGCAGACGTCAGTGCTGTTGGTGAACGGTGCGGTCTAGCAATCTGTGGCAACTATTCACTAAGTCCCTGATTCATCAGGGCACCCACCCTAGCCTTGCTATTCAGCAGGGAGTGTATGGTGGTAAAAACTGCATCATCATAGTGTATGGTGGTAAAAACTGCATCATCATCATCACATATCGTAGACATAATAATTGATATTGGTTCAGGAGTAATTTATCGAGAGGCCTTCCCTAGTGGTTAAGGCCCAATTAATTGCTCTTTCCATTCACATATGCATAGCCTACGTAAGTTGCAGTTGGGATGTGTGTACATGCTTAGATTGATATGCAGGATTCGAAGTTGCATAATAAATCGTAGGCAGTGTCCACCATTCTTTAACTGCCTTCGTGGTGTAATGCATAAGGTGTTGATATTCGGTGTGAGCGTCGTGGGTTCGAATCCACGGACTGCCACATGTGTTTGTAATATTTCATTAATCGATTTTAGGAGTAGAGTTGGTTGTTGCATAGAACATAATAATTGATATTGGTTCAGGAGTAATTTATCGAGAGGCCTTCCCTAGTGGTTAAGGCCCCATTAATTGCTCTTTCCATTTTTTGTTATACCTAATAAAAAAAAAATAAAAAAAAATAGAAGGTCCCACCCCTTTCCCATTCTTAAGTAAGCCATTTTAGATTTACAGAAGAGTGACCATTACTTGCATTACTGCATGTCCACAAACATTTCAGTAATGTAAGCATGTTTCCTTTTTTTTTTTTTTTTTTTTTTTTTTTTTTTTTTTTGTGACAGTTACAAAGTGGTGTACAATCTATCTTATTCTAGTTACATTGTAGTTTATCTTATTGTACCAGTACCTCCCTACAATCAATCTAGTTGTTCCCCAATTCGTCCCTCCGCCACGACCATTTCAAAGTCCAAGTCTCTCACTCTTGTCCTCTGTAGCGGGGAGGACCTTGTACCCCTGAGACATAGGCGTGCAGACCTGAGAAGAGAGAAAGAGAGCCGGCATCTCATCCAAGTTATGACTTGGCTTCTATGCTGGCGCTCTTTCTCCGATATTTGTTCAGCTAATCTGGCATAGAAGACACTTGCAGAAGGTCCCATACCTCCCGACGATGAGAAGACCAGAGGAGTAAAGCTTCCTTGATCCCTGTTCAAAATTCTTTCTTCATAAGCGCGTTTTTTCTCACTTTCGTTTCTCAAGTATGCCGCCTTGTGTCCTCGCTCACGATATGTTTGTGCTCTTGGGTTGAAGATTCTGATGTCGAAAAAAGCCTGTTGTCCCATCGTCCAAAAACCTCGAGCACTTACTTCCACTCTTGCTTCATTTGAAGTATTGCAGTATTGTGGGCCAAGCGCTGTCCGTCCATAGGCAGAAGTTCCGGTTCGATTCTGACATCATGGCACACCTCGTCCAGCATTTGTGCAGTGATGTCTCGTACTTCATCATGCCGGATACAGATGAATCCTCCTTTCTTACATGTCATACAGTGGTCTGGGTTGTTTATTTCACCGCATGCACATTTCAGCGGCAGGTTCGAAACTGGCCACCCATACCTCATGGCTACGGCATCATTGAATTCTTGTTTATTTAAGCTGAAGCCTTTCTCCTTTATTGGTAATGATGTGAGCCAATTTGAAGCCCCCGTGTCTTGTGCCATCTCAACTCTCATTTTCAGTTCTTCCCTACATCTGGTCTTAATTTGTTCTAGGCTATGTTTCTGTCTCTCTTCTCTGCTCTTTGTAATTTCCTGTCTTGCATTTCGTTGTTCCTCTTCGTCCACCTCATCATTTTCATTTTGCTCCCGTATTTTTTCTGTCAGAGACGTAGTAAGTTTAAGGGAAGTTTGGTACTCATGTGGTGCCGCCTCCACTGGGTTTATGATCCCCATACCTCCGAACCTTGGCGGAAGAGCTAATAGATCTCTTAGCTCTTGCGTGACGCCTTCCATCTCTGTTAAGGCCGGTATGAATGTTCCTCCGATTGCTTCTTCCAGCGGTTGGAGCATCTGTCTAATGCCAGGCACTGTTCTCATAAGAAAGGTCCATCTGTGCTTAACACCATATGTGAAGGCAGTATATGCAGCATGTGGTTCAGATTTCGCAATGTCTGCCAGGGTTTTCACTTCCTTTACCCACTCTGCTACCTTTTTTCGCACATAGTCTCTCTTGCATTCTTCTGTGCCTAATACTGCTCCCAAATGGCATTGACCCTCCTTTGTAATCTTCACTCCTGTCCCATCAAAAGTCCGCACCACTTCTTCATACTTGTTTTCTTTCACTATTAGTACAGATTTACTAGCATTCGGATGGTACCCAATGACTTCGCCTACCGATTGTACTCTCCGCCACCATTCTTTGAGATCCCCTATTTTTCCTGCACCTGTGAGGTCATCTGCATACGCCACTTGTTTCACTCGGGTTACCTCATGTTTTATTTTCTGCTGCAGAATTGATAGTGCCAGTGCGTACATTGCCATTGACACTGGATCTCCTTGCATTGTTCCTTCATTTGATTTGAGAATTTTCATTTCTTCCTTCTTTGTGCTTCCAACTATATACAGGTTAGCTGGCTCCTTATAAGTATTTTCTATGTACTTTGCGATGCTCGGGCATTTGATCTTGATGTTGTGAATAGCTGCCTCCCTATTAATGGTGTTAAAGGCATTTGTTGCATCCACTAGCAGTACCGCTTCACAATCTTCCTCATGATACACCTTCCCCATTGCATGTATTGCTGCTTCTCCTCCGGCTTGCTGTCCTGCACACACTTGTAAGTTGCCCACTGCTCTTTGTACATCTTTTCCAAATACGGACATGATTGCTTTTCCTATAATCCTTCTAAGAACTTCCCCAACGCCTACTGGTCTAACTCCTTGATTCTTATTTAAAGGTATCAGGCGACATGCTGTCAGAGCTTCTATGTTCACGAATGGTGATGATGCAAGTTTCTTTGCCAGCATTGCTATTACTTCACAAAGGTCACCCGCAGATGAACCAAACTTGTTTTGACTTAGGAAGATCCTCCATGTCTTACCATCTACTCCTGATGGACCTGCTCCTCCCTGTGTTTTCAGCGCCTTTCTCCATATGAGGTCTCCAGTTTGGACCAGTTATATTCTCATATATCACCGGGTCTGGAGGAACATATTCCCCGTCTAGTTTGGCCTCATCACTTGCTGGTTTTGCTTCTGGGTGTTTCTCCTTCAGCTGGTCCAAGATGCGTCGATTCACTTCGTGCACCCAACTTGAGGCTTCCCCAGTGACCATTCTGACTGCCTGTGCCACTTTACCAATCCTCATGCTATTTCCCACTGATCGTGCCATATCATCTGGCTTCCTCTTTCTTCGTTGTTTTGTTTTCAGTCTTTGCTGGATTGCTCGTACTTGGCTAAGAATTTTGTCTAACTCCCCATTTTTCCATCACTCCATTCTCTGTTTCAGCGCTTTAATGTTCTCATTCAGTTTTCCCTTTGGTCTTTTTCTTTGAAGGAACAACTGAGGAATGAAAGAAGTTATCTTGATTGCCACGTGCGCCAAAGGGGCATCCTGAACATACTTTAGGATCATACGTCTGAGTTCCCCCATCATGTCTTTTGCGGCTTCACAAATCGGTAGTTCAAACTTATTATGTTGCCATTGTATCACTTCTGTATAGATTTCATTCACTAATGTTGTGAGTCCGTCACCAGAATGTCCCATCCATTCTCCACCATTCATGTTTACGTTACGAGGTCGTTCGTTCTGTTCACGATTTTCGATTATTTCTCTCTCATTATCTTCGTTTAGGCCTACACTATTTTCATTATTTTGTTCCACACCTCTGTTGTCTTGCGAATTATTGATTCCTGCGTTTTCTTCTGCGGGCTGCAGTTGTTGATTGTTATTTTCTGCATTTTCTCTAACAGGGTTTGCTTGTACATCTCTATTAACTACATTGTCTGTTTCACGGTTCATTTGTACTGCATCTCTCACTGCGTTTTGTCTGTCATCAGGATTATTCCTCGACTGGGACCGAGTTAATATCATCTTGTCTTATTATCGTAATTTCCTACCTATTCCCTAATACTGAGTCTATCTATCATTTTTTCCTAAGGGACGAGCCTCTGCCCGATAAAGGTGACAATGTAAACATCCTATGAGTAGCGTTAGAGATAGAAAGAGTAAGATAAGTTATTTAACTCACCTAGTATGATGCAAGGCTACAGAAGATCAGGCTATATTACAAGACAGTGAGTGCAAAAGAAAATATTAAAAATACGCACAAAGAATAAACACGGGAAAAAAAAAATATATATATATATATATATAATACAAAACGATTATTGTAGTGAGAAAGGAAATATACTAATTAAGAGAGTAAAATGATTAAAAAGACAAGTTTCAAAATAGTGCTAAGGATTAAAGAAGGATGTTAGAAATCTACTACTAGTTTGAGAAAAAGGTCCTGGTTATCAGTATGCACATAATAGGCCTATATCAGCAAATTATACCTTATTTTAAATAGTATACTTAGTTACTAGTTCTTTAGAGATAACTCTCACATGAAATATACCACTTCAAGTCTGATTTCCTGACTCGGCCATAAATCATAACCCTACCTAATATAATCGGCCTGTTTCCTCAAAGCTAAATGACTCTATACAAAGCTAAAGAAACCTTGGCAATTTGAGCCGCTTTACATTCTAAATATGCCTAACTTTAAATGGAAACCAGCCAATTATGTCCTAAGATTTAATTATTTTCAAGACAAAAATATGTACAAAATATTACATCATGTTACTCATGTAATAGTAGCATGAGGGACATTGAGGAAAGTGGAAGGAAGAGGGAAGGAGGGAAGAGGGAAGGAGAGGGGAGGGAAGGGAATGTGTGGGTAAGGATGGGGGGGGGAGGGGGGGAGGGTTGAATACTTGTTGTCACTGTGTTTCTCTCTCTCTATTATACAGTAGCTACTACTACTCTTACACAAACACACATTTATTTTTAAGCTGCATTGCATCAAAAACTACCACTGACATTTTGTTTTCAATACAAATCTCCCCCATGGATTTAGATAAGAACCATACTTAAATACACTTTTCTTTTGCCTTTATACTGTCAGGTATCATATTACTTTAAGCGAGGGGAGGAGAGGTAGAGAGGGGGGGGGGGTGTTGTGGTCAGCGAGGTTTATGGCTCCTTTCTCTATTCCCTTACTCCGCCTTTTCGCCTCTGCTGTACTTCGCTGTCTCTCTCCTGCATACTTCCCCCTGCTGCAGTCGTCCTCTCAGCATTAGCGCCATGCAGAATATTTCGGTCCACTTTCACACGACCAGCTTCTCCATGCACTGGCGCGCGATGACACATGGGATGTGGGTGGGGAAGGGGGGGGGGGAGGGGGGGGGGGGGGGGCACACCCTAGGGTGAGTGGTGTTGGCTGGAGACAGTCAAGGAGGGAGGGTATTTTGCCTGGCATCGGCTTGCCCCTCGTCCGTACACCTCCCTCGCTGCCTGGCACAGCACTCTTCAATTTTCCGTCTCTTCTTTCACATGTTGTTTGATTTGGGTTAGATAGAACTCCAGAGTTTCACCCAATATCAAATCACCGTAATTTCCCACTCACCCTGTTGTATATTTCACAATTCCATCACCACCCCTTCCCTCACTAACTTGCTGTTCACCACAGAGAGAAAAATCCATACATCCTCTCCCTTCAAAGGCAATACATACACCTTTTGCTCTTTCCATTCACATATGCATAGCCTACGTGAGTTGCAGTTGGGATGTGTGTACATGCTTAGATTGATATGCAGGATTCGAAGTTGCATAATAAATCGTAGGCAGTGTCCACCATTCTTTAACTGCCTTCGTGGTGTAATGCATAAGGTGTTGATATTCGGTGTGAGCGTCCTGGGTTCGAATCCACGGACTGCCACATGTGTTTGTAATATTTCATTAATCGATTTTAGGAGTAGAGTTGGTTGTTGGATAGAACATAATAATTGATATTGGTTCAGGAGTAATTTATCGAGAGGCCTTCCCTAGTGGTTAAGGCCCCATTAATTGCTCTTTCCATTCACATATGCATAGCCTACGTGAGTTGCAGTTGGGATGTGTGTACTGTACATGCTTAGATTGATATGCAGGATTCGAAGTTGCATAATAAATCGTAGGCAGTGTCCACCATTCTTGAACTGCCTTCGTGGTGTAATGCATAAGGTGTTGATATTCGGTGTGAGCGTCCTGGGTTGGAATCCACGGACTGCCACAGGTGTTTGTAATATTTCATTAATCGATTTTAGGAGTAGAGTTGGTTGTTGGATAGAACATAATAATTATAGACTGTATAAATATATAAATACTGAAAGGATCTCCCACTGCCGCCACCATGTAAGGCAGTGATGTAGATGCCAGGAGAATAGGTTGTTGGGTACCCCATGTGAATAACCTGGTAGTATGCATAGATAGGTCTAGTTCTTGGTTGATTGTAAATTCTGGTAGACACGTCTGGTAAACTTGTATTCTTCCATTATTCTAGTAGTAAAATGCTGCCACCGATTCCCTAGTCACCACACACATAGTAAGGACTATGAATTATGTAACCCATATTTAAGCAGCCAACTTATACTTTATTAAGGATTTGCAGGAACGAATATGAGTCACAGGAACAAATCGTGATTGCAGAAACAGTAAGGCTTGTAAGTACAAGAGACAATTCATTTTGATATAGGGACAATTTATCTCCCTAAAGTTGACAGCTCCAAGCCTTGTGTCAAGTGTAAGTTATATCTCCACTTCACCTCAAACTTCACGTTAACTTCCGGTCAAACCGACTCCTGGTGATCGCACAAACAGGATACAACTTATCAGTTGACACAGATCTGATCTCAGTAAAAGGTAGGTGGTATAAACTTGAAAGTTTCCTATAAGCATAAAGGGGTGTACAGTTGCCTCCTAATAATCATGGACATTAATATTTCCCTGCAAGTATATTACCTAAACCTATATGAGAGTATTATTATTTCCAATATATAATCCTAAGCATAACATGTAATATATACAGGGCAATATATCAGACTGCATTTAGGTGACTATGTATTGCAATAGTCATAATTTAAGGGAGGTTTAATAATCTAATTCAATAACAGAATATAACTATACAAAATGTATGAAGTCTTATCGTGCTCTATATTATCCGTATTTATGTTGAATCAGTATAATACCTTATTAGTATTGTTTTATAACACAGCCAGTCATATCGTATTTCACTATCAATGCTGATTACTGAATGAAAAAAAAAAAAAAAAAAAACGAACCCTGAATTACTCTAAAATGATCCAAAGTTGTTTCTAATGGATCTTAATTTATTCAATTATTTATAAAAATATGGTACCGATATCTGGTTACACATGGATTCTATACTTGATTATTGTACTTCATTGCCCAAGATAGATATACTGTATATTTCTAATAACCACAAGTCTACAAATTTACAAAGTACATAATACAAACCGACAAGTAACATGGTAACAAGAATTACAACCATGTGATATAGGCTGTAAAAGAAGTGCACCATCTTTGAGAAGTTTAGGCCTACCAGGATTTTTACAAGTCTTACCTTGCACAATTATAATATGGAGAACAAATCTATAGGGAAACTGGACATAACTATTATTCCTTATGCTAACATTTACCTCACTGTTATCTTACATTTCCCATTGCCAGTGCAACTCCCGAGAACTACCCTCTGCGGGTTCCCTTAGGAAAACAATTAATGAGAGAGAGAGAGCAAGTTCGAGAGCGAGAGAGAGTGAGAGAGATAGGGGTACAGAGGTGGGTGTGGCCGTGGGAAAGAGAGCCAGGTTGGGAGAGAGAGTGAGAGCAAGGTGGGGATGAGATGGAGGGAGGGGGGGGGGGTCAGAAGGAGAGTAAGTGAGAGAAACACGTGGACATACTAAACAGCTGAACGGAGAGAGGAAGGGGAGGTAGAGAGAAGGGGAGGGGGGGGGGGGGGTCATCAGAAAGGCGGGGCTCCAGGTAAAGACGGCCACACCTCTCACTCGTCCCTCTCTCCCTCTCTACCGTAACAGGTGTGAGGGCGGGGCTGACCACACCCTCGCTAACTCTCTATATCCCCCGCCCTTTCAACAGGTGTGTGTGTGTGTCTAGGCGGGACGGACCACACCTCTCTCGCCCAGTCAGGTAAAGGGCACTCAGGCAGACACACCCACACGTCAACAAGTGGGATGGGGTAGAGGGGGGGGGGGGAGGGGAGAGTACAAAGGAAATCAAGCAACAACAGATATAGTGACCCTTCTAGGTTGCTTGTCCTCCAAAACACTGAGGATCAAGTGTCCAAACAGTGGTTTAGAGTGGGTAAGGGAACATTGGAAAGGGAATTACTGCCCTGGAACTAATGTCCGTGGCAGGATTAGGAAGTTAGTAGGGGACAGATGGGTTAGTAACTGAGGGGGGGATAAAATAAAGTTATTCATTTACAAACGCAGTCAGTCGCGGGTTTGATGCAAGATATTTGTCTAGGCGGAGTTTAAATGAATCATCGGTGATGCAGTCTATAACGTTTCGGGGAAGCCCATTCCACAAGTTGACAACTCGATTGAAGAAGAAATTCTTAGATTCGTGTGAGTTAAAAGATTTACCAATAATTTTGCAACCGTTTCCCCGCGTGTAATTAGATTGGTCGATAGTGAAGTACTTACTACAGTTCATATTGTCGATGCCTTTGATGATTTTGAACACTTGAATTAAGTCACCTCTTAATCTGCGCTGGGTTAAAGGAAATAGATTTAATTCTCTAAGACGCTCTTCGTATGGTTTGTTCTTTAGGCTAGGTATCATTTTGGTAACTCTACGTTGAACTCGTTCTAGCTTGTTTATATCTTTTTGGTAATAAGGGCACCAGGATTGAACGCAGTATTCCAGAAGAGGGCGGACTAAGGAATTGTAAAGGGTTAGGATAACTTCTTTGGATTTATGCTCAAATGACCTGCCTATAAAGCCAATTATTTTGTTTGCCTTCTTAACAACTTCTGAACATTGTTGACTCGGTTTTAGGTTACTCGATATTGTTACTCCCAGATCGGTTTCTCTGTTTACATTCTTAAGGTGAGTGCCATTCATCGAATAGTTTGCTTTCTCATTTAGGTATCCAATATGTAGTACTTTACATTTATCCGCATTGAAACTCATTTGCCAAATTTGGGCCCAACATGACAATTTATCTAGATTGTGTTGCATATCGTCAACTTGTTCTTTTGAGAGTACGCTATTTGCAATTTTTGTATCGTCAGCAAATTTTGAGATTGTACAGGTGAGACCCTCATCTATGTCGTTGATGTAAATTAGAAAGATAATTGGTCCTAGTACCGATCCCTGGGGTACCCCGCTACTTACATTGGTCCATTTAGATGCCTTACCGTTTATGACTACTCTTTGCTTTCTGTCGCTGAGCCAATTTTCTATCCATTTCAACACACCGTCTTGTATTCCATGCGGTTTTAGTTTTAGCAGTAAACGTTTGTGGGGAACTTTGTCAAAGGCCTTTTGAAAATCAAGGTATATAATATCTACAGCTTTACAGAGGCACAAGAAAGCCTCTGAGATTGACAGGTGGGGTAATGGAGGGGATAGACTGTAGAGGGGAGGGGGCAGATGTATAAGAAGGCGTGGCTCTGAGATTGACAGGTGGGATAATGTAAGGGTCCGGGATAGGCTGTAGAAGAGAAGAGGGGGAGGGAGACGGTGAATAGGTGAAGATGGTAGGGAGTTAAATGGGGAGTAGATAAGGCGTGACCAAAAGACTGACATGGGATAGACAGGGAGAAGGATAAGGAGGGGCTAGGACAGGAAGGGCTAGAAGAGGGCGTGGTTTAAAGATTGACAGCGGGGTGAAGGAAGAAATATACAAAGAGGCAAGGAGAGGGAGAAATACTGGGGATAAAAGACTGTTAGGTGGGGTAGCAGAGGGGAATTGGTAGAGAAGTAAGAAGAGGAGGAAGTTAAATAAATAGGAGAGGCTAAACTAGGGAAGTGGTAAGAGTGATTGAAGTCCTGGCAAGTGGTAGAGCTAAGGGGACAGACTTGATGGGTAAGGGTATAGGGAGAAGACAAGGGAGAGTTTAGCTGGGAGAATAGGGAGTATAGAAGACATTGCTGAAAGATTGACAGGTGTTAGATGGACTTGAAGGTGTACGAAGAATGGAGAGTCATAGGTTAAAATACATGGGGGCGAAGCTATATGAGATAGTGGGGGGAGGGGGGTCAGTTTAGAGGAAAATGATTGCTAGGTGGGAGAGGATTGACTTGAGGGTGACCAGACAAGTAAAAAAAGTAGATTATTTCAATCAGTATATCTCAACCAGTACTGTTAGGTTAGGTTATGAATTTACGTTGGCAATGGTTTAGTTGAAGCTGATTGAGTTGGCACTGGTTGAGCTTCCACTGGTTGAATGGTTTACTGTTTGGGGTGAGGTGGAAGTTTAATGAGAGTATAGAGAAACTGGGGAGGCGTTTAAGAATTGGAGGGAGGGACTTGGAAAGGACTATAAGGTAAAGGGGAAGCAGGAAGGGTAGATTAGTGGTGTAGAAGGAATGGACACACAGTTGAATAAATTAAGGTAGAGGCTAAGAAAGGAAAGAAGAGAATCATAAGAGGTGCAAGATTGGCAGGGAAGAGAAAAGGGGAAAGGTTGTGAGTTGGATATAAGAAAGGACGTTATGTAAGTAAAAACGATAAATGCTACGGGAAATGCAGTGGGGGACGAGGATAGACAAAATATATATGGAGAGTAACAGAAGCAAAAGGATAGTAATGGGTAAATTATAAAGAGATGTTGGAAGTAGATACTGAATGGGGTGAGAAGGAAGTAGGGAACTGATAAAAATAGCGTGACAAGTATTAATCAGTAGAAGTAGTGAGATCAAAAGAAAGAACAGACGACAATACGAGCGTGCATGATTAGAAGAGAGAGAGAGAGGTGGAATCAAAGCTTGAAAGGTGTTGAAAGCCGTTTAGGAATTAAGATAGCGAGCTAATATTAGAAAACGTGTGACCATAAGGGAAACAAAAGGATGATACAGCTCTTTGTTAGCTTGGATTTAACATTCGAGTTAAGAAGTGATACAAAAAAACAACAGCTGACTGGAACCAGTGCTGTAGATGCTCAAGCGGAAGTGGTGGGAGAGAGAACTAAGACGAGGTAGATCAGCTGATAGAGAGGAAAGAGAGCGAGAGTTAAAGAGAGAAAGAGAGAGAGGTTGATCAGTTGTTGAAAGAGAGAGAGTGTGTGTGTGTGAGGGAGGCGAGGGCGTGGCTATAGTGTAATGCGATGAGAGTGACAGAAAGAGAGAGAAAATAGAGAGTAAGATAGAGGGCGTGGCTTGAGGTGTGTCCACGTGGGCTTACTTAAAGAGGAAGTGAGAGGCAGGTGGAGTCAGAGTGAGAGAGACAGTGAGAGGGGCCACACCCAGTCTCGTGCCTCTCACACCTTCTTCTCTCGCTCGCTCACAACAGGCTACATATGGCTCACCATAACCCATTCAGTACCGGTGCCGTCCTTTTAACTTTATTCTGGCTACTATTAGACGATTTTTTTTTTCAGTTTAAAAAGGGCCTCCAGCAATTAACAAGTTTCAAACTATCTCACTTAACCTTTTTTACTACCACAGATCCTTCTAAAACAGCACCTAATCGTCTAAATATAGCCAGAACATAAATTAAAAAGACGTCGCTGGTACAAAAGGGGTTAAATTCGTCTTTTGAAAATTATGAATCTGCTTTATTTTGTCACTATCTAGATATTTAGAAGTACTCATCATGCATTTTCTCTTACATGAATAATGCAGAGTAGCACTGCATGCAAGGAGAATCCCAAAAAGTTACAAGTAGTCCTGTCAATTATTTGTAATGAACCCTCCGAGAATAGTGACGCCTTTTATGACAGAATACTATGGCTCTTGTTAGACGATTTTATACAGATTAGAATGCAAAGGGTGCAGACTATATCTATCAACCCTCTGACTTCCATATACCCTTCCTAATCTGAATAAAATGTTCAAGTAATAGCCAGAAAACAAAAATTAAATGCGTATTGTATCTCCTAGGGGTTAAACTAGTTAAACTCAATGCAAAGGTAGTTTAATTTCTTACACCAGGGCACATTGGACAAAGTATAACCATTCTCGACAGCGGTTGGACATCAACAATATTTGACTTTAGGAATATCTCTTGGTAAACTACGGACATCCATCCTTCCTTTCTGCTCCCAATACTCTGAGCACAGTCATTACTTTGTAGGCTTGTGTCTATTGGTCCGCTCCGCTTGACTACTCTCACCTAACACAATATAATTATTATTATTTTTTTTTTCTATGTGATTGAGGGAGGCAAAAGGCATTACTGCCTATAGCGAGTGCCTCCCCCATAGTTGAAAGAGTGACAGGGCCAAAATCAAGGGACGTTCGAGCCAAAATGCCTGGACACACGGAGTTTGAAGCAATTTAAGTCATAGGAAGAGGGAAAGACTGATTCTGGGAGAGAGTCCCAGAGCTCAGCTGTTGAGTAGAAGAAAGTTTGAGAGTAACGTTTCACTCTTGGGTTGGAGAGTTGCACAGAGTAGGGGTGGGATTGAGTTGCAAGACGGGTACCACGTGCCCTACGTAAAGGAGGTGGTATGCACTGGGATAGCTCTGGGGAACACTGATTATTATAGTAGCGATAGAATAGCGAGAGAAATGCAACATTGCGGCGGAGAGAGAGAGACTGCAGAGAGTTGGTGAGTGGACGAGAGTTAATGATACGAAAGGCCTTCCTTTCAACTTTGTCTAGGAGAGCGGTGTGAGAGGAACCTCCCCACACATGTGAACAATACTCAATACAAGGTCGCACTATGCCCCTGTACAGAACAAGAAGCTGTGCAGGGGAAAAGAACCCCCTAAGGTGGTTGAGCACACCCAGCTTCTGGGAGGCTGCCTTAGCAAGACTGGTAATATGGTCCTTCCAAATGAGAGCAGAAGAAAAAGAGACACCAAGAATATTGAGAGAAGATGAAGGGTTGATTTTTGTATTGTTGAAGAATAAGGGATAGTCCGCTGGGAGATCCTGACGGGTAGATAGATGGAGAAATTGGGTTTTGGAAGCATTAAAGTTAACAAGGTTTTCTCTGCCCCAATTGGAAATAGTATTTAGATAAGAATTTAAGAGTTCTATGGCTTCATTACGTTTGTCGTTGAGGAATATATATATATATATATTATATATATATATATATATATATATATATATATATATATATATATATATATATATATATATATATATATATATATATATATATAACTACCATAGAGCACCTCCCACCACAAACTACTATTTCTGTCTCACATTTACATAATTTCTACTTCCCACGACTACTTTCTATTCAACAAGTATATTAAAAACATAATTATATTAACTCATTTTCTTTCCATTCAACATCACAAGGGGGCACTGTCCCACCTTTTCTCTCCAGCCACTCCCTTCGTCTTATGGTTAAATACAATTCTCCCTTACTAAATAACCCTGTCAAGATCCAATACACATTTCATTTCTGTTTTCTGGCTATTATTAAACAATTATATTCAGATTATGATTTTTGTTTTAATTAAGAGGGTTAAAGATCCTTCCTAAGCTGCATAAAATCTTCTAATGATAGCCAGAATAAACTATCAAAATGCCTCATGATCCTCAATGGGTTAACCTCATCTTGCTACTCTTACTACCCTAATAACAATAATAAAAATTATATCTAATGGTCTCATTCTATGCCCGAACTTCTTTTTCTAACGAGCCCCGTTTTTTTTCTTCTGCCCTACAAAACGTAAGTGATGACTGACCAATGTTCTTAACTGCTCAACAAAAACATAATAAATATTCAATATTTTCTCAATCCCCGTTCCACCCATCCCCCCCCCCCCCCTAAAAAAAATTAAACAATATATATATATATAATATATATATATATATACAGTATATACTGTATACCTGTGTGTGTGTGTATATATATATATATATATATATATATATATATATATATATATATATATATATATATATACCCAGTACTGTATAATTATACTGTATATATACATACAGTACATATATTACAATTTAAAAATAATAAATAAATAATAAATAAATAAACTAAAATAAAAAATATAAATTGAAATTAATAATAACAATAACATAACAATAATAATACTAATAATAACAATGTACTGACCTACACTGGCGAGGATGGCCATTGTGAAGCGCTTGGTGATGTTACAGCAGGGACAGTCTGGTGGGGGCAGGTACTGGTCTATCTTCCTCGGGGGCGGCTGCTCTCGCTCGTACTCCTCCTCACCTCCATCACTACAAGGACAACAACAACAACATGACATTAGTACAAGGACAACAACAACAACAACATGACATTAGTACAAGGACAACAACAACAACAACATGACATTAGTACAAGGATATAACAAGACCAGAACATTAGTACAAGGATACAACAACACCAGAATATTAGGACAAGGATATAGCAACACCAGAACATTAGTACAAGGATATAACAACACCAGAACATTAGTACAAGGATACAACAATACCAGAACATTAGGACAAGGATATAACAACACCAGAACATTAGTACAAGGATATAACAACACCAGAACATTAGTACAAGGATATAACAACACCAGAACATTAGGACAAGGATATAACAACACCAGAACATTAGTACAAGGATATAACAACACCAGAACATTAGGACAAGGATACAACAACACCAGAACATTAGGACAAGGATACAACAACACCAGAACATTAGTACAAGGATACAACAACACCAGAACATTAGGACAAGGATACAACAACACCAGAACATTAGTACAAGGACACAACAACACCAGAACATTAGCACAAGGACACAACAACACCAGAACATTAGGACAAGGATACAACAACACCAGAACATTAGCACAAGGACACAACAACACCAGAACATTAGTACAAGGACACAACAACACCAGAACATTAGCACAAGGACACAACAACACCAGAACATTAGCACAAGGACACAACACCAGAACATTAGGACAAGGATACAACAACACCAGAACATTAGCACAAGGATACAACAACACCAGAACATTAGGACAGGGATACAACAACACCAGAACATTAGCACAAGGATACAACAACACCAGAACATTAGGACAAGGATACAACACCAGAACATTAGCACAAGGACACACCAACACCAGAACATTAGCACAAGGACACAACAACACCAGAACATTAGTACAAGGATACAACACCAGAACATTAGCACAAACACACAACAACACCAGAACATTAGCACAAGGACACAACAACACCAGAACATTAGGACAAGGATACAACACCAGAACATTAGCACAAACACACAACAACACCAGAACATTAGCACAAGGACACAACAACACCAGAACATTAGGACAAGGATACAACACCAAAATATAAAGAGGAAATTGGTATAGGAGATATTTTTGTTGTTAACCCTTTGAAGATTATGACGCATTTTGTCAGTGTATTTTGGCTATCATTAGACGAGTTTAGACAGTTTAGCAAGGATCTGTGGAAAATATATGGGTGAAGACTACCACATTCAACCCTATATCGTCCATAACCCTTCATAATATGAATAAAATCGTCTAATAATAGCCAGGAAACAACAGCAATGCGTATCGGATCCTGAAAGAGTTAGTACTTTTCCTTCCCTCCATCAGTAGAAGGAAACTATTAGAGTGCATGTTATGAATTGTGTATTGAAGTGTAACTATAGAAAAATTAAAATTAAAAGGTACACATACATGGTGGAGAGAGAGAGTTACAAAGAGTTACAATCTCAGAGACCTTGCGGTCCATTCCGAGGAGATACTCGAAGTGGAAGGAGAGAGACTGTTTAGTGCACTACACTCATTACACAGTGTGCAAAATACAACTTCGGAGGGAAGTTTGTTCCAGGTAGAACAGATATTACATGTGAAAATGTGTCCACACATGCTAGTGTTGAACATTTTCAATTCTAATTTCTAGCCATTGTTGTGTGTTATATTCAGACTGAGACTAAACATTTTGCTATGATCTACATTGTCAAACCTATTAAGTATGTTAAAACCTTCAATAAGCTGACGTTGTAGTAAGAGTGTCTCCAACAAAAAAAGATCAAGAGCTCTCACCCGGTCCTCATAGCTCATTCTTCTAAGCAATGGAATAAGCATTGTAGCACTAGCTTGTACTCTTTCCAGTCGCTCTATATCTTTCCTGAGTGCTGGAGACAAGAATTGAATAGCATACTCCAGGAGCGGCCGTATCAAAGCGTTGTAAAGTGTGAGGACTATTTCCTTATTCCTGTACTTAAATTGCCGCTTAATGTAGCCCAATAATTTCTGAGCTTTCTTCTCTATTTCAATGCACTGCTTGGAAAACTTTGATGTACAAAAGAATTCTGCCCCCTTCCTGCATGGTTCGGTCTTTGTGGAACATTCTATATCCTGGTATTTCAAATTACCAAACATAATCTCTGATATGCCTGTGAATCCAAGATTCAGTAGAAGCATTCTGTGGCCGATAATGCCCAAAGTTCGGAAAAATGTATTCCTAATTGACCTGGCAATAAGTAATACTACCTTAAGGGGATTCATGTTTTTCTTAGAACCCCCTAGTTTACCCCGTTTCCCGAAGAGAAAGGGGTCTTTGGGGTAGTGCATTTTCTTGCACACTATATCTCTGTACACTACCAGAGGTGTTGCTATTCCCTATACTTGGTGAATCCTCACCTGAGGCAGAAGAACCACTATCCAGTGGTTCAGAAATTGGCAACTGGTGAGAGAGAGAGGGAGAGGGAGAGAGAGAGAGAGAGAGAGAGAGAGATGTCAGCTGAGGCGAGGAACCAATAAGTCAAGAGAGGCATTACAGTCGCTGGGGGAGAGGTCACAAGTTCTCTCTCTCTCTCTCTCTCTCTCTCTCTCTCTCTCTCTCTCTCTCTCTCTCTCCGTTTCGAGGTGTTTTGCGTAGCCACTGTTAAATACAATTAATAATAATGATAATAACATTTGTATTTTTAAAACAAGTATTAGTATGGGCAAACAACAATGAGTACAGAGATATATATATATATATATATATATATATATATATATACAGTATATATATATATATATATATATATATATAGATAGATAGATAGATAGATAGATAGATAGAGAGAGAGAGAGATAAAACAAAGTGTGTGTGTGTGTAACCTTGCAGTGGGACAGCTACGTGACATACGACAATAGTATTATCCCTTTCAATCAGATGATGCCATATTTTGTTTACATTAATCTAATTACTTATAGACGATTTCATATAATTTAAAGGATTAATCAGAGTAAGATGGTTATTGAGGATAGGCTGTGGACCTTTTGATTGACCACTTAAGAGTTTCAGGCTCTAAGGAAGTTGGAGCCGTAAACATCGTTATTAAACAAAAATACAATAATAATATAGGTTTCCGATGGATAAAATGCATGTTGAATTGGGTTTAATGTATTTATAAATATACTACAACCGTATTTTAGCTGGTAATTCTGCTAAACACCGATGTCTACAGCTCCAACTTCCTTATAACCTGAAACTCGCGAATTCGGCAAGGATATATACCTCTGTTATTTGTCTTTTAGCATATATATTATTCTGTTCATCTATATTTACTTTCTATCTATCTATCTATCTATCTATATGCTCAGGCCCAATCGCCACTTTTTTTTTTTTTTTTTTTTTTTTTTTTTTTTTTACTTAACTATACCCTATTACAAGTAAGTATGCCCAATCTCTTCAACATTAAACTCTGTAACTCACAAACGTCTGAGTAATCGAGCTAATACTTATACCATTTGGGAAGGGTCAGCCAGGAAATAGGTGTGGAAATTTACAGCCCATTTGCTCTAGACCTTTTTGAGTTATCGAGGCATAGGGTTCACGATTTCTGGACTACCTATTTTGCCAGTCAATTTTCTTCTTCTCCATTTGCCTCTTCTCCATTTGCTACTTCTCCATTTGCCTCTTCTCCATTTGCCTCTTCTCCATTTGCCTCTTTTCCATTTGCTTCTTCTCCATTTGCCTCTTCTCCATTTGCTTCTTCTCCATTTGCTTCTTCTCCATTTGCTTCTTCTCCATTTGCTTCTTCTCCATTTGCTTCTTCTCCATTTGCTTCTTCTCCATTTGCCTCTTCTCCATTTGCTTCTTCTCCATTTGCTTCTTCTCCATTTGCTTCTTCTCCATTTGCTTCTTCTCCATTTGCTTCTTCTCCATTTGCTTCTTCTCCATTTTCTTCTTCTCCATTTGCTCCCCCTCCATTTTCATTCCATTTGTTCTCTTTCCATCGCCTTTCCTTTCCATCCTTCCATCCATCTTTTGGTTTTCCTCACCCTCCCTTTTCTTCCCTTCCCTTCCCTTTCTACCCCCCCCCCCCCCCTCCCCTTCTCTTTCCCTTCCTTTTCAATCCATCCTTCTCCTTCCCTCTTCTTTTTTCGCCATCCTTCACTCTTCTTTCATCCTCATCATTCCCTCCTCTCCTTCGAACCTTTCCCTCTCTCTTCCTTCCCTCCATCCATCTCCCTGCCTAACAACATATCTCAACTTTTTATTTCCATTAGTCTCTCTCTCTCTCTCTCTCTCTCTCTCTCTCTCTCTCTCTCTAGCTATCTATCTATCTGCATTATTATTTCCACCACTTGATTTGCAGAGCTGATATCATGATTTTTGTCCATCTGTCTATTTCTTAGTCTATCTTTAAATCAACCAGATATTCAAAACACGAATTAATAAACAAACCTTGATGATCCTTATATAGCATACCATGTGTACCTAGATATTAGTGATTGTATTTAAGGTTTGAGAAAAGCAAAACATCATATCCGTCTAATGTCACTCCTTCCAACACTATTATTTAATATAACAAGAACAGTTTTTGGTAGATGTTAGGATATAGACTGTCAGTAACATGTCCATTGTATTTATGCTTGTACGTAACAACCCATCTACCCTAGACAGAGCTTACCATCTCGGGTTAAAGGGGGATGGGCGTATATATTTGCTCAGTTATGTATCTTTGTATTATTTATTTTTTTAGTTTCCTCCCTAGACCTCCATCGAACTTAAAAAAACACTCGCCCAAGACCCTCCTTCAAGATAAATTTGTAAATTTTTGGTATAAAAATGTCCCGGCCGAAGGCCGATTCCTTTTAATTTACAGGCTCGCTATCGCTCTCCAGGAAAAAATCGACACTAAAATGACACGAAAAGTCTTAATATTGACAAAGAAATTGGGCGTAAGGTCTTAAAATCGCCAAAGTAATGGGCCCAACCTCTTATAATCTGAAAACTAATGGGGCTTAACATGAGGAAGAAAGGGGACCATAAAAAAGATCCGTCTCCCGTTAATTCAATCATTCAGGCCAAATCAGCTACGCGGGCCATATCGACTTCTGGGACAAAACTGGCCGCTCAGCCAAAATCAACCACAGAGGGCAAGAACGGCATTTTGGCTCTAACGTCCCTTGATTTTGGCCCTGTCACTCTTTAAACTATGGGGGAGGCACTCGCTACAGTCAGTACTGCCTTTTGTCTACCTCACTCACATAGAAAACAAAAAATTGGCATCGGACCAAAACATCTATTCGGCCAAAATAGGCCCCTCGGTCCAAAGAGGCTACTTGGTCCAAACTGGCCGCTTTCCCTCAAGGCAGCTTGACCCAAACTGACCACTTGCAAGTTTCAGGCTATAAAGAAGTTGGAGCCGAAACAGCGATATTAAACAGAAATGCAATACTAATATACTGTAGGCTTTTGATGGATAAAGAGTATGTTGAATTTGTTTTATTTTATAAAATAAATGTACTACAATCGAAATTTAGCTAGTAATTCTGCTACATAACGGTGTCCACAGCTCCAACTTCCTTATAAAACAAAAACTCGCAAAGTGGTCAATAGTCCGCTCTCCCAAAAGACAGCTTCGATAAAATCTTTGCTTGGCCTAAAATACCCCCCCGGCCCCACCCCACCCCCCCGCGCCCGCCGCTTGGCCAAACAGGCAGCTCATCCCAACTCGGCACTTGGTTCAATTTGACTACCGCTTGGCCCAAATTGACTACTTGTACATATTATTTGAACTCTCAGAGGCATTTCAATCTTGTGTGCAAATAGAGAGGGAGGGATGAGGAGGGTTTAGAGTGGCCTGGTTGGTGGGAGTAGGCGACGGAGGAGCTCATTGATTTGCAACACCTGTTTAAAGTTACAAATTCACGTTTCCTTCCCTCCTCCTCCTCCCCCCACTCACGCTCTCACTCTCACTCTCTCTCTCTAATCTGTCACACTAGTCCCCGCCCCTGCCACCTCCCCTCATTAGGAGCTCTCCCTCATCACCAATCTTCTCTCTCTCTCTCTCTCTCTCTCTCTCTCTCTCTCTTTCTCGCTCTCTCTCTCTCTCTCTCTCTCTCTCTCCCAGCTCCCCTGTAAGCCCAGCACCACAGCGTCGGCCACGTGCCATTGTTTACATACATCAGCTGATCTACATGTGCTGGGCTTCATCTTCTACTCGGCGTGTTTGATCAATGCCAATAGAGATCTCCCCTGCCTTAATAAACTCTTCAGTACAGTGGCGTCATTGTCAACTTATTCTCGCTAACCGCAGACGATTTTTAAGGGGGGATGGTTCACTTTTTGTTTGATTTTTGCATGTATTCATTATTGTTTTAGTTTCCTCCCTAGACCTCCCATCAAATTTAAAAAAACATCCATTAGATCCCCCTTTAGATTAATTTGTACATTTTTCGGTAGAAAAATTTCCCCGCCGAAGGCCGGTTCTTCCAACATTACAGGCTCACTATTATTCGCCAGGGAAAAAATCGACACCTAAATAGCACGAAAGGTCTAAATATTGACGAAGAAATTGGGCGAAAGGTCTTAAAATCGACTAACTAATGGGGCAAACATCTTAACATCTGAAAACTATGGGGCTAAACATGAGGGAGAAAGTGGTCCAGAAAACCGGCCCATCCCCCTTTAAAGGAATGTCAAGCTCAATTCAACGAACACTTGTACAGTATTTGCCTTTCCGAGAGGGTTCAACCTTTATTATATTCTAACTCGTGAATAAACGTTATAGCTTTTACTTTAGTATGGCAACTCGAACTTACAATATTCCGTAAGAGATAAATCTTATTTATTCAATATCATCTCTTTTTATTTTATTCAAATTAATAAACAAAGGAATTTATATGAATATGGCGATTTTTTTTTTAATCTCAATTTATCAGAATAAGTTCTAAAACTTCCGGAGAATGTATTAAACTAGTACTGTATCTCAACTTATATTTTGAGATACAATAGCATACTTTCCCTTTGCTTTAAGCTATCGTCAGAGAATTTTACAAAGTTATAGAAAGAATACAAAGCCAAAATAACTTCTCAGTGATCAAGTGTCCATCTACTGATTATCATACTGATCTCCGTAAGAGTTAAGGGAGCCACTCTCGCTTTTTTTTCTCCTTCTCCCTGTCTCTTTGGCTTGTATCCATTCGGCCCCATTCAGCTTACTGTTTTAAGACGTTTACCCCCATCCAGGTGTCAATATTTTCCTGGCGAGCCGTAGCGAGCCAGCATATATATATTTTTGTTTTGACAGAAAGCTAAATTTGTAAATTTTTCGATAGAAAAATTTCTCCGGCGAAGCCGGATTTCTCCATACAAATCTGGCTCGCTATCGCTCGCCAAGAAGAAGTCAACACCTGGATCGGGATAAACGTCTTAATACAGTTGGCTGAATGGATACAAGCCAGGGAAAGAGAGAAAAGGAGAGAAAGATAAAACAAAAAACGGTGACCCCCCTTAACGCAATATAATAATAAAATATATACCATCTCAATACCAACATAATCTTCATAATTATCATGTTCGTAGTGCCGATATTGTATTATTCTATCTACCGCCAGATGATTATACTGTAGGCTACTGCTCAAGGAACTCTCTCTTTCACAACATTCACTCCAAGGATAAACAACGCCATATCTCACAATAGTATGCAACTCTTTCAATTAGATGATTTATTTGTTCTCCAAGGATAAACAACGCCATATCTCACAATAGTTTGCAACTCTTTCAATAGATGATTTATTTGTTCTCCACGGATAAACAACGCCATATCTCACAATAGTTTGCAACTCTTTCAATAGATGATTTATTTGTTCTCCACGGATAAACAACGCCATATCTCACAATAGTTTGCAACTCTTTCAATAGATGATTTATTTGTTCTCCAAGGATAAACAACGCCATATCTCACAATAGTTTGCAACTCTTTCAATAGATGATTTATTTGTTCTCCAAGGATAAACAACGCCATATCTCACAATAGTTTGCAACTCTTTCAATAGATGATTTATTTGTTCTCCAAGGATAAACTACGCCATATCTCACAATAGTTTGCAACTCTTTCAATAGATGATTTATTTGTTCTCCACGGATAAACAACGCCATATCTCACAATAGTTTGCAACTCTTTCAATAGATGATTTATTTGTTCTATGTGTATGAAGGAGACAAAAGGCAGGTTGTCTGTACGAGTGTCTTCCCCAAAGCCAAAAGAGTGACAGAGAGACAAATTCAAGGGATGTTGAGGTAAAAATGCCTGAACACACTAAGTTTAAAGCAGTTTAAGTCATAAGAAGAAGGAAAGATTGATGGAGGGAGAGAGTTCCAGAGTTCATTTGTTGAGTAGAAGAAAGACTGAGAATATTTGCCAATTCTTGGGTTCGAGAGCTGGACAGAATAGGAGTGGAACTGTGTTGAAAGGCTGGTGCCTCGCACTCGCCGCAAGGGAGGAGGTATGCACTGATAGAGCTCTGAAGAACATTGATTGTTGTAATAGCGATAGAAGAGTGAAAGATATTCAACATTGTGGATTGTAGAAAAAGATTGTAGGGAACTAGTAAGAAGAAGTGAGTTGATGATGCGAAATGCTTATGATTCTACTCGTTCGAGAAGTGCGGTATGTGTGCATCCTCCCCACACATGCAAACAATACTCAATACAGGGGTACATTGTGCCCGATACAAAGCAAGAAGCTGTGCAGGGGTGAACAACCCACGGAGACGGTTGAGAACACCTAACTTATGGGAAGTTATTTTAGCAAGAGTGGTAATATGATCTTTTCAAGAAAAGTCGTATGAAAAAGATACACCTACAATATTGAGAAAATGAAGGGTTGATTTGGTGTTGTTGAAGAATAATTGATAGTCTTCCAGAAGATTGCGATGGAGGGATAGAGAGAGAAGTTGGGTCTTGGAGGCGTTGAAAGTAACAAGATTTTCTCTGCCCAAATCAGAAATAATTGATAGATTAGAAGATAGGCGTTCTATGGCCCTTTTACGTGAGTTTTCGAGTGATCTGCATGCTGGGTTGATGTGAAAAACTAGTTGAATAATGTACAGTAGACTCATCAGCATATGAGCGATGCCAGCTATTAAATATTGACTAACGCTAACCTTTATCTAAATAATATTAAAGTAAAGTTCAGGGTGATACTCTGAAACAGCGTATAGCCGCAGCACTCATCATTGTTGTGTATTACCACAGTTTACTTCCGTTAAAACTGTCCACTAACACTGCTTAGGTGAATAGAGGCACAGGTATCTAAATAATCATCTATAAACAATAAATAGGTAAACTACTTGATTTTACCTTTTGAATCTCAGAGGTTCCACATTCCAAAAAAAGTCATCAATAATATATTGTAATGTACTAACAGGGTTAACTATGGAATGAAGTAGTGTTTGCGTGTGTGTGTGTGTGTGTGTGTGTGTGAGAGAGAGAAAAAGTGAGTGTGTGTGTGTGTGTGTGTGTGTGTGTGAGACAGAGAGAGTGTGTGATTATGTGTGTGAGAGAGAGAGAAAGTACAAAGGAGTACAAAGTACAAAGGAGTACAAAGGAAATCAAGCAACAACAGATCTAGTGACCCTTCTAGGTTGCTTGTCCTCCAAAACACTGAGGATCAAGTGTCCAAACAGTGGTTTAGAGTGGGTAAGGGAACATTGGAAAGGGAACTACTGCCCTGCCACTAACGTGGCAGGACTAGGAAGTTAGTAGGGGACATATGGGTTAGTAACTGAGGGGAGGATAAAGTTATTCATTTACAAACGCAGTCAGTCGCGGGTTTGATGCGAGATATTTGTCTAGGCGGAATTTAAATGAATCAACGGTGCTGCAGTCTATAACGTCTCGGGGAAGCCCATTCCACAAGTTGACAACTCGATTGAAGAAGAAATTCTTAGATTCGTGCGAGTTAAAAGATTTACCAATAATTAAGTGAATGTGTATGTGAGACTGAGAGATAGTTTGTGTGTGTGTGTGTGTGTGTGAGAGAGAGAGAGAGAAAGAGAGAGAAGGGGGGTGGGGGGGGAGAAAAGCAATATAAGGGAACTGGATAATAGCTGAGTGGACAAAGATAAGATGATTGATAGGAGAGAGAGAGTGGCCAGGAGAGAATGGAGGGGCGCTATTAAAACTAACTAGATAAAAGTTGTACCAAATAGAAAAAATGGAAGCAAGAGTGACAAAAAAGAATAGGATGGAAGGGTGGGGTGGGGAGGACGGGAGAGGAAGGGAGGGGAGGGGAGGGAGGAGATACAAGGAGGAAAGGGGGGGGGGGGGTAGGCAGGAGAAGAAGGGGAAGGAGGGAGGAGGGAGATATGAACAGGAAGGGGGGGGGGGGAGAGATACGAAAAGGGAGGGAGGGGGGAGATACGAGAAGGATAGGAGGGGAGGAAGGAGAGCAGGCGAGGAAAGGGAGGGGAGGAAGGAGAAGAAATGGGAATAGGGAGAAAGGGAAGGATGGCTATACGATGAGGAAGGGGTGGGGAGGTAAATACAATGATGAAGGGGAAGGGTAAGGAATGAGAGGAAGGGAAGGAGGTGGATACGAATAGGAACGTTGGATGGATAGAGTGATATGATAATTATAACCTATGAAATCAGCATCTTTGCTTTCGAAAAAACAAACAGTCGCTACCCAAGGATAGGACCATGGCCATTTAAAAAAATAGACAAACAGCTCTGAGCAGTTGTTAAGTATAATTTGGGTCGATATATTGGTTATCAATACGTTACTGCTCCATCAACCTTTCAGGAGGTAAATATCTAAAATTAGGGTACCACAATTAGGGATATTATATGTTTTCTATGTGTAAGAAGAATACGAAAGGCAAAGCTGCCTGGGCGCATAGTACCCCTGTACAGAGCAAGATGCTGCGAGGGGGTAAAGAACCCGCGGAGACGGTTGAGCAAACCCAACTTTCCACCCTCAATCTCAGTGTTCCTTTTAGCATGCAATATCGGGAGCATAAGCTATTATCGAAGTCCTCCCGAATATTGGCACTTACTCCACAACCAGGAAGGGAGAGGAGGGGGGGGGGGGGTCAGGGAGGGAGATGAGGCGAGGGGGAGAGAGACAGCGAAATAGATGAGGGTGGGAGGGATGAGATACGATGGGAAGGAGGGGAAGGGATGAAGAGAAAGGGGAGGAAGGGGAGATGAAAGGAAAGGATGGAGAGAGATGGAGGGAGGGGGTAAGATAAGGGAGGGGAGGAGAGATGAGGGAAGAGGAGATAGGGAGGGAGGGGGAGGGAGATGAGTGACAGTAACGAAGGGTGAAGGAGACGGGGAGGGAGGAGGGGAGAGAGGGAGGGAAGGAAGATATGACGTGTTTCCCTGTGACGTGGCTAATGTGTCTCTCTCTCTCTCTCTCTCTCTCTCTCTCTCTCTCTCTCTCTCTCTCTCTCTCTCTCTCTCCCTCTCTCCCTCTCTCTCTCTCTCTCTCTCTGTACGTGTGTATATGTGTGTCCTAAAAATGGCTTACATGAAAAAGGATTAAGATATTTTAAATTGCAGTGACATTACTATATCAAACAGTGTAATGTAGAGCAGAATAAACCTGACATTATTGGGAATAATATAAGGCAGTTTCAATAAAGGAACACATATAATACTTGCACTATGGAATTCTAGTCTCCAAAATTCAAGACAGATAGATAGTAATTAGAAGCAACTTAAGCTAGCGCTACGAACCTAATCTTAATAATTAGGAGACTAAGATATGAGGAATGGTTGAGAATCTTCGGACTCTTTATAGAAATAGAAATACTAAACAAGTTTTGACCATGTAGACATTATATAGATACTTAACCTTCGCGTAACAACAACATGGAACCATGGTTGAAGAGATTTATTACAATTATGAAATATACAGTATGTTCTAACTGGAACTAACTTCCTTTAAATACTTTAAATTATTCTTCGGAAGAGATGTTTAAGAAAAGAGTATTAAGCATTTCGCACACTTTGCAGTGAGTCTGGTGCACTGGCTTATGTGACTGTTCATTTTCCTGGAATGGATCGCATGGCCTATGAAAATTTAACTTTTCCTTGTAACTCCTCCCTCCTAATATTTCGTATTGTATATATATATTTTTTGTTGTGGTCCTTCCCATCTTTTATGACTCTCTCTCTCTCTCTCTCTCTCTCTCTCTCTCTCTCTCTCTCTCTCTCTCTCTCTCTCTCTCTCTCTCTCTCTCTCTCTCTCTCTCTCTCTCTCTCTCTCTCTCTCTCTCTCTCTCTCTCTCTCTCTCTCTCTCTCTCTCTCTCTCTCTCTCTCTCTCTCTCTTTCAGCTTACCTGTCTCTCGGGACCGTAATCTTCACACTGTCTGTCCGGAATTACCTCGGCTTAGTTAATCAAGAGAAATTTCAGTAAACTGGTAAATATATATATATACTGTATATATATACAGTATATATATATATACAGTATATATATATTAATATATATATATATATATATATATATATATATATATATATATATATATACTGTATATATATATATATATGTATTATATATATATATTATATATATAAATATATAATCATAGCTGATATTAAACTTCACTCCACTATAGTCATTTCACTATAAATAAGCCAGCATCTTGATCCCCCTAACCTCTTGTAACTCAAAAAGGGCTATAGCAAACAGGCAATAAATTCCCACACATATTTCCTGGTCGACTCTTCCCAAATAGTAAATATATCAGCTCATGGCCTATGCTTACAATGAACCGTCTATAGTGCTTGTGTGACACTGGGCTTAACCCTATTTGGCCCGAGGAGGTTCTTTTTCACGCTCCCTTGTTTTGCTTCATTAGTTGGAGATTTTAAGTCGTTTCACCCTATCAGTTTGACGATCATAAGACGCTTCACCCCCTTCAGGTGTCGACGTTCTTTCTGAGTGAGCGATAACGAGCTTGTAACTTGGAAAAAAAACGGCCTTCGGCCGGGACATTTTTATATCGAAAAATGTACAAATTTAGTTAGAAGGGGGTTTGAGTGGACATATATTTTAGTTTGAAAGAAGTCTGGGAAAGCCTAGGGGACAAACTAAAATACTTTGCTAGAACATGGCAAAATCAAACAATATCCTCAATAATAATTAGGGTTCTGTTAACCAATAAACCACCCCATTAATAACTGTACAAGTATTGAACAAATTGGCACAACAAACATAAGAAAACACGGAAAGCAAAACAACAACATACTATTATTGTTACTATTAGTATTAGTATTATTATTACTATTATTGTTAATTATTATTATTATTACAAATATTATTATAACTAATGCTACTACAACTGCTGCTGCTGCTACTACAACTGCTGCTGCTGCTACTACAACTGCTGCTGCTGCTACTACAACTGCTGCTGCTGCTACTACAACTGCTGCTGCTGCTACTACAACTGCTGCTGCTACTACAACTGCTGCTGCTGCTACTACTACTAATACTACTAATACTTTTCAACTAATAATACTAATACTATACATAATAGTATGTGCATGTACAGTATGTATGTATATTCTTTCAACTCGGGGGGAGGCACTCGCTACAGCCAGTTCTGCCTCTTGTCTCTCTCACTCACATAGAAAAAATAAAATAACATGCACAATTCAAGTACAATACCCCCATAGCTGGTGGTGGCTGACTCGAGACAGGGCCCGAACAGAAACAACATTTTAAGTTCCAATTCTAAGGGTCCGGGACCACTTTCGTGTTACCTCGCCCCTTTCTCTGTCTCGTCTAGTAGGTGAACTATACAAGGAGAGGAGGATTCCTAGCCTCCCGCCACCCAAGTAGTAAAAGTAGTTTAGGAAAAAAGACAGACAGAAACGGCTTAGGTTCGGTAGAGGATGCTAAACCTCACTCTGGACAGGACCAGCCCTCACACATATTTGTGGTAACAATAAATAAATGTTACCCTCATTCGTGTTGTACTTCCCTCCCTCTCCCTGAATCCTCCCTCCTCCCCTCCTACATACTTCCCTCCTCCCCCCCCCCCACATCCTACATTCCTCCCTCCTCCCCCCCTCCCCACGCTCTCTTTACTACCAGCTTTTCATAATTTTACTCCTCATTTCCCCTCTAAACCCGAGCCATGGCAACCCTCTTAATTACCGAGGGGGAGGGGGGAGGGGAGGAGAGAGAGAGACAGAGCGAGAGAGAGAGAGAGAGGGGGGGGGGGGATTTACCCTTATTTATTGCGTTATTAAACTTTGACTTTGTGCTTGCCTTTGTTGCGGCCTATATACCCTAAACAGCAAACTATAAAGTACTTCTGTATGAGGTGGAGCTGTTGACGGATGTACGGTATAGTCAAGATCATAAATGGCAACACACTCATATGAATCAATACCATACAACGTTCTATAATAGCCCAGAGTCTTCATAACATGGGGTTAAAGATTCAAGATTCGACTTAGCGATGGTCAGCTTGTGGCGTTGGGGCAGAATAAGAAAAATTGCTAAAACAGCTTCCCAAAAGTTAGGTGTGCTCAACCGGCTCCGTGGGTTCCAGACCCCCGCACAGCTTCTTGCTCTGCATCGGGGCACAGTGCGCCCATATATCGAGTATTGTTCGCATATGTGGGTAGGTTTCACCCAAACCACACTTCTGGAAAGAGTAGAGTCAAAAGCACTTCGCCTCATCAACTCGCTTCCTCTTATTAGTCCCCTACAATATCATTCTATACGCCACAATGTTGCATCGCTTTCACTCTTCTATCACTATTACAACAATCAGTGTTCTTCAGAGCTCTCTCAGTGCATACTAGCCCTTGCGGCGAGTGTTAGGCACCCGCCTTTCAACACAGTCCCACTCATATTCTGTCTAGCTTTCCAAGCCAAGAATTAGCAAAGTTTTCAGTCTTTCTTCTACTCAACAAGGGAACTCTGGAACTCTCTCCCTCAATTGATCTTTCCTTTATCCTATGACTTAAACTGCTTTAAACTTCGTGTATCTAGACATTTTGACCTCAACGTCCTTTGAATTTGGTTCACTCACTCTTTTGGCTTTAGGGGAGACACTCGTTACAGGCTACCTATCTTTTGTATCCTTCATACACATAAAATACACAACAAACAAAACAACGTAATACAGCAAATAAACAAAATTAACCCATTGAAGATCATAACGCAATTTGACAGTTTATTCTGGCTATCATTAGACGATTGTATAAAGTTTAGGAAGGATTAATGAGAATTAATAGGGTATATAATAACTCAATTAACCCTCGACTTCCATTTGCCCTTCGTAATCTAAATAAAACGGTTTAATAATAGCCAGAAAACAGAAAAGAAATGCGTAATTGTATGTAGAAAAGGTTAATACCCATATGATGTTATTAGTGTTGTAGATGGGGAAGGTAATTCGTAGTGTTTTGATCTACAGTACGTTATACAATAGGCATATTATTTGGCTGCTAAATTAAGACACTGTAAACAAACTAAACACATTAATGGATAATTACAAAAAGTGGTGTGTACAGTGGCGCTAATAAGTCATGTCTTAGGTGTCATTACGTTTGGCTCTCTGTGTTCTGTATTAATGTATGTCAGATGTTGAATAGGGTGTAGGAAAATGGTTGTATATCTCACTCATGAAGAAAAAATCATGTGTAAATATTGCTGATACCAATTTTTTATCAAACTATAATTGGTGCCGACAAATCACTTATTAGGCCGACTGTACGTGTGTGTGTGTGTGTGTGTGTGTGTTAAAAGAGAATATTGCAAAAATTATGTTTACCCCATTTTCAGAACCTAATTCACTCCACCTCTCTAATTATCCCATCTACATATTAATCTCTCTCTCTCTCTTTCGCTCTCGCTCTCTCGCTCTCTCTCTTTCTCTCTCTCTCTCTCTTAAACACAAACAAACACACACACACACACATACACATACATATATCATCGGTAAGGTTCTTGATCAGCTATAAACTTAGGTAGGGTAAAATAAAATATAAGGAAAAGCATGGCAAAATAAGGCATGGGCAGATAAGGTAAGGTAAGGTAAGGTAAGGTAAGGCAAGTCAAGGTAAGGTCAAATAAGGCAAGGCATGGGAAGATAAGGTAAGGTACGGTAAGACAAGGTACAGTAAGGTAAAATAAGGCAAGGCATGGAAAGATAAGGTAAGGTAAGGTAAGGCAAGGTACAGTCAGGTAAAATAAGGCAAGGCATGGGAAGATAAGGTAAGGTAAGGTAAGGCAAGGTACAGTAAGGTAAAACAAGGCAAGGCATGGGAAGATAAGGTAAGGTAAGGTAAGGCAAGGTACAGTAAGGTAAAATAAGGCATGGGAAGATAAGGTAAGGTACAGTAAGGTAAAATAAGGCAAGGCATGGGAAGATAAGGTAAGGTACAGTAAGGTAAAATAAGGCTAGGAAGGAAAAAGTAACGTAAGGTAAGGTACAGTAAGGTCAAATATGACATGGAAAGATAAGGTAACATAAGGTAAGGTAAAATACGGCAAGCGAGCATAAGGTAACGTACAGCAAGGTAAGGTAAGGTAAGGTATAATAAGGGAAGGCTAGGATCCATCGTGTAATTCCAAATCCTTACTGTTTCGACCTGTTGATCTTGGGTGGCGTCGTTGAGCAAGTGGAAGCTTTTGATTGACCCCTTGAGGATTATGACGCGTTCTGACAGCTTATTCTGGTTAGTTGCAGACGAGTGTATTCAGATTAGGAAGAGTATATGGAAGTCAGAGGGTTAACTGAGAGAGTCTTTACCCTATATAATTCCCACAGATCCTTCCCAAGCTGTATAAAATCTTCTAATGATAGCCAGAATAATCGGTCCAAACGCGCCATGATATCCTCAAGGGGTTAAGGAGAGACTGGCCGTTTGTTTGGTCTATTAATTCATTTATTCATTTAGTTTCCTCCCTAGACCTCCATCAAGCTTAGAAAAACACACCCTAGACCCCCCTTCAAGATAAATTTGTACATTTTTCGGTAGAAAAATTTCCCGGCCGAAGGCCGGTTCCTCTTAAAATTGCAGGCTCGCTTTCGCTCGCCAGGAAAAAATCGACACCTAAATGGCACGAAAGGTCTTAACATTGACAACGAAATGGGGCGAACGGCGTTAAAATCGCCAAACTAATGGGCCGAACGTCTTATAATCTCAAAACTAGTGGAGCTAAACATTAGGGAGAAGGGGGTCCAGAAAAACGGCCTGCCTCCCCTTAAGGTGCACAAGTAGCTAAGCCACACTTTAAGGGGGTGGGTTATTTTTCCTGGCCCCCTTCTCCCTCATGTTTTACCCCGTTAGTTTTTTTTAGATTTTATGACGTTCGATCCATTAGTTTGTTGATTTTTCAAGACCTTTCGCCCATTTGTTTCTCAATAATAAGACCATTCGTGCCATTTAGGTGTTATTTTTTTCCTGGCGAGCGATAGCGAGCCTGTAATTCCTTCCCTCCTTAATTTGTACTTCCTTCCTTCATTAATTTCTTGTATTTCCTTCCTTCCTTTCCCCTTGTGTCTTCCTACCTTCCTGTATTCCTTGTTTATTCACTCCTTTCCTTTCCTTGTGTCTTTCCTACCTTCCTTCCTTCCTTCCTTCCTTGTGTCTTTCCTACCTTCCTATATCCCTTGTTTATGTTCTTCCTTCCTTCCTTTTGTCTTTCTTACCTTCCTATATTCCTTGTATGTTTCCTTCCTTCCTTCCTTCCTTATGTCTTTCCTACCTTCCTTTATTTATTGTTTATTTTCTTTCTTCCTTCAGTTTTTCCTTGTGTCTTTCCTACCTTCCTTTATTCCTTGTTTATTCCCCTTTTTCCTTGTTTCTTTCCTACCTTCTTTTATTGCTTGTTTATTCACCTTTTTCCTTGTTTCTTTCCTACCTTCCTTTATCCCTTGTTTATGTCACCCTTCCTTCCTTCCTCTACCTTGGGTCTTTCTTACCTTCCTCTTCTCTTGTGTATTCCCTGCCCTTCTTCCTTCAAATTTCTCCACAACTTCGTTCCCTGTTCCCATTCACTCCCTTACCACTCAACTTTTAAAACTCTCTCTCTCTCTCTCTCTCTCTCTCTCTCTCTCTCTCTCTATATATCCAGCTTTTAAGAAAGACATAGCGTTTGGAATGAGTCCAAGCTATAGTCTATTTGCTGTAAGTAGGCGAGATCTTATGAACTCTAAACTCCGTAACCCCAAAACTACTAGAGTAATCGAGCTAGTATGTCTACCATTTGGGAAGAGTCAGTCAAGGAATATATGTGGAAATTTACAGCCAATTTGCTCAAGCCCTTTTTGAGTTACATAGGATAGAGATCATGATTTATCGCCTACTTACAGCGAATAGGCTATAGCGATAAACGAATAATAAACGAACCTATGAGGACCGGTTGAGAGATCTCGTTATATTTGTTTCCTGGGAAAAGAAGACTACGATGCCAACTCCTTGAAAATATTTACATAATTAATAGATTTGACAAAGTGAACTGTAGAATACAACCTCGCTTTAATTGTCCTTACGTCTGTATTATAGGTACAGAAAGGTCTTTGATACTCTAATTATTTCTCGTAACTCCTTGTAAACTCTTCAAACCCTCTCAGATACCCACTCTCTCCCCTCTCAGATTCCCCCTCTCTCCCCTCTCAGATTCACTTTCTCTCCCCTCTCAGATTCCCTCTCTCCCCTCTCAGATTCCCTCTCTCCCCCCTTTCATATTCCTCCTCTCTCCCCTCTCAGATCCCCTCTCAGATCCCCTCTCTCCCTTCCCCCACCACCGCCTCTCAGACAGTTTGGAGCCCCACAAGTTGTGAATTAAAACTCTGATAGTCAATGAGATCAGACGAGGGGGAAGATGGAAGCGGGGGGGGGGGGATAGAAAGGGGGGGAGGGGGGTGGGAAGGGAGAAGAGATAATGGGGAGGTAAAGGAGGGAGAGAGAGAGAGAGAGAGAGTAGGACAAAAATGGGCAAAGATTGAAAGGCAAGGGAGAATAACAGGAGAGAGCAAAGAGGGGAAGGAAGATTGAGAAGAGGGAGAGAGGGGAGGAGAGCAAGAGAAAATTGGCACAACATTGGGAAAAATGGAGATAAAAGACATAGGAAATAAAGGGGGAGAGAAGAAAAATGGACATGGGGAGAAAGGGGAGAAGAAAGGAAGAGTGAGGGAGAAAGGATAATTGGGATACATGATGAAGACAAAGAAAACGAGAGAAACAAAAATAGAGAATGAAGGGAGAGCGATAATAGAAGAAGAAAGATAAGAGGGAGAACCATTGTTAAAGACGGGAAAAGTTAGAAGAAATGAGAGGAGAGAGGGAAAAACATGAGAGGACAAAATTGGGCTAAACGAAGAGAAAGGGGAGAACAAATGAAGGAAGAAAGAGAGAAGGAAAAGTGTATGGGAAGAAGAGATAATTGGGATAAACGTACATAATAGGTAAAACGATGCAGGGAGAAAAGGGAGAGATTAATAAATAAATATACAGTACATGTAGAGAAATGGAGATGATAAATGAAGGGAGTATAGACAGAATCGCTATTACAGAAAACAAATATATAATATTAGTACTAATAATAATAATAGGGAGAGAGAGAGAGACTAAGAGAGATATTGTTTTTTGTTTCTGTTCATGATCCAGCTCTCCCTCCAGACAAAGGCTTTCTATAGCCTTTAGATTCGATTGTTCAACACCACGAAATCAGGAGGCCTTATTATTACAACCAGCTTGATGCACTCAGACTTCCCGGAGTAGCAGCACCAGGCTGTCTCAGAGTTTAGGTCGGTGTGCAGCTAGCCTTCATGATCTTGCATCGCCACCGTCTCGCCACCTCGACTCGTAATCTCGGATTTCACATACTCTTACGCCACCTATTAAACTTTGTAATCTCGGACTTCACACACTCTTACGCCACCTATTAAGCTTTATAATCTCGGACATCACATACTCTTACGCCACCTATTAAACTTCATAATCTCGGACTTCACACACTCTTATGCCACCTATTAAGCTTTATAATCTCGGACATCACAAACTCTTACGCCACTTAATAAGCTTTATATTCTCGGATTTCACACACTCTTACGTCACCTATTAAACTTCATAATCTCGGACTTCACACACTCTTACGCCACCTATTAAGCTTTGTAATTTCGGACTTCTCACGCTCTCTTACGCCACCTATTAAACTTCTCACTAAATCTATCTATCTATCTATCTATTGCCTGACGCCGTGATCCCCGAAGGGGTGGCCACGAACGAACCGCCCCCATGCACCTCTGTCCCCAGTCAGTCGACGCCCCTCCCCCCAACCAGCACCACCTTCGTTCATGTACTTCCTCACTCCATCCTTCCACCTCATATTCGGTCTACCTCTCCCCCTCTGTCCCTCCACCTCGCTCTCATACACCCTCTTAGTCATTCTCTCGCTTTCCATACGTTCCATATGGCCGAACCATCTCAAGTTGTTCCTTTTCACACTTTCCAGCACATCTACCTCCACACCACACCTCCTTTCAGACATAAAATTTACAGAGAAAATAACAAGGATGGAGAGAGAGAGAGAGAGAGAGAGAGAGAGAGAGACGAGGGTCGAAGTTGTGGGATTATTGTAAGAGGAAGGGGAGAATAAATTACCAGCCAAACAGAGAAAATAACAAGGATGGAGAGAGAGAGAGAGAGAGAGAGAGAGACGAGGGTCGAAGTTGTGGGATTATTGTAAGAGGAAGGGGAGAATAAATTACCAGCCAAACAGAGAAAATAACAAGGATGGAGAGAGAGAGAGAGAGAGAGAGAGGGAGAGAGAGAGACGAGGGTCGAAGTTGTGGGATTATTTTAAGAGGAAGGGGAGAATAAATTACCAGCCAAACAGAGAAAATAACAAGGATGGAGAGAGAGAGAGAGAGAGAGAGAGAGAGAGAGAGAGAGAGAGAGAGAGAGAAAGAGAAAGAGAAAGAGAGAGAAAGTGAGAGTGAGAGAGAGTGAGAGTAGAGGGGTGGAAATATTGAAGCTATACAATCATGCAGCCGAATAGTGTAGAGGGTTCGAATTCCGTACTACTGGTCGGATACTATATACCCCTCCCCCCCCCCCCCCCCCGGTTCTTCAACTCTGTGAGCATCTTTGACCTCTAATCCAGTACAATAACAACAGGTTAGGAAGAAGAGAGAGAGAGAGAGATGGCAGATCACAGACTACTTCGCTTATGCAAAAGGACGCAGCCATTAATTTCAAACTATAGTCTATTAAATATAATTAGGTCAACAATCTTGCCCACTCACCTCTATACCTAACAAACGACTATACTAATCTAGCTCACATTTCTACCGTTTGGGAAGAATCGTTCAGGAAATAGCTTTGAAAATGTACAGCCCAATTGTTTTAGTCCTTTTTTATTTACAGAGGTTAGGGTCACGATTTTTGGTCTACTGTACAATCGCGCTAATAAGTCATGTCCCCGCTGCCATTACGTTTGGCTTGCTCTGTGCTGTATTATTGTCTGCCAGATGTTGAATAGGGTGGGTAAGTGTAGGAACATGTTTGTAT
>CM064513.1:31934727-31950686 GCA_032716605.1 Paralithodes platypus
AATCACTACAATCACAATCACCACCATTATCACTATCACAATCACCATTATTAATGCTGTCACCATCACAATAACAATCACCATCACCACAATTACCACCATTATTATTACCATAACAATAACAATCACAATCACCAACATTAATATTGCTACCATTATCACAATTACCACCACAATAACAATCACCATCACCACAATCACCAACGTTAATATTGCTACCATTATCATAATCACCACCATTGTTATTGCTACCACCACAATAACAATCACAATCACCACCATAAATATTGCTACCACTATCACAATCACCACCATAAATATTGCTACCACTATCACAATCACCACCATAAATATTGCTACCACTATCACAATCACCACCATAAATTTCTCTACCACTATCACAATCACCACCATAAATATTGCTACCACTATCACAATCACCACCATAAATATTGCTACCACTATCACAATCACCACCATAAATATTGCTACCACTATCACAATCACCACCATAAATATTGCTACTACTATCACAATCACCACCATAAATATTGCTACCACTATCACAATCACCACCATAAATATTGCTACTACTATCACAATCACCACCATAAATATTGCTACTACCAACACAATAACAATGACCATTCGTTATGTTACTTTTGTTACGCTACTTGCGTTTTGCTACTTTTGTTTTGCTATTTTTGTTTTGCTACTTTTGGTACACTACTTTTGTTACGCTACTTTTGATATGCTTCTTTTGACATGTTACTTTAGTTATGCTACTTTTGTTATGCTACTTTTGGTACGCTACTTTTGTTACGCTACTTTTGATATGCTTCTTTTGACATGTTAATTATGTTATGCTACTTTTGGTACGCTACTTGTGTTATGCTTCTTTTGACATGTTAATTATGTTATGCTACTTTTGGTACGCTACTTTTGTTACGCTACTTTTGATATGCTTCTTTTGACATGTTAATTATGTTATGCTACTTGTGTTATGCTTCTTTTGACATGTTAATTATGTTATGCTACTTGTGATATGCTTCTTTTGACATGTTAATTATGTTATGCTACTTGTGTTATGCTTCTTATGTTATGTTACTTTTGTTACGCTACTATTGATATGCTTCTTTTGACATGTTACTTTTATTATGCTACTTTTGTTATGCTTCTTATGGTATGCTTATTATGTTATGCTACTTTCGTTATGCTACTTTTGTTATGCTCTCTCTCTCCAACCAAAAGGCACAAACACGGTCATCATATAGGCCTACAGTATAATATATACTATTTTGTATTGTTATTTTTATTATCATTATCATTATCATCAATACACAAAGTCCAAACTTACCCTTGGCTTCTGAGGTTGCCCACTTTCGACGCCTCCAGTTCAAATTCTTCATACTGCACGCCACTGGGGAGAGAATAACATCACACATTAATACAACGTCCGTAAGACAACAATAATAGGTCGACAATAGAAATAACAACAAAATATTGTAATCAATTATTTATATAAAGAAATATATATATATATATATATATATATATATATATATATATATATATATATATATATGTTATATATGTATAGAGAGAGAGAGAAAGAGAGAGAGAGATGGATAGATAGATAGATAGGTAGAGATAGATATAGATAGATAGATAGATAAATAGATAAGCAGATCGATGGGTGGCTAGATAGATAGATAGATGAATATATACAGAGAGAGAGTGTGAGAGTGAGTGAGAATGAGAGTGAGAGTGGTGATTTAGGGAGATGGATGGTGATATATTTACATAAAAGGACTGTGAGAGATTTACACGGTGCCATGACATTTACATATAACGCCAACCACTTTATATGGCCAATGTCTCAAGGTGGTCCACGCTAGTTCAGGTAATAGATTCTATTTTGTTTTCCTAATATATAAATATATATATATATATATATATATATATCAATTATATATATATATATATATATATATATATATATATATATATATATATATATATATATCTATATATATACTGTATATATATATATATATATATATATTTATATATATATATATATATATTATTTATATATATATTATTTTTATATATATAATTATCATTTTTATAATCTACCTTTGCTGTAAACCCCATGTTGTTCTGTTGTTAAAAGGAAATCATGATCATTCTCTAAGTGTTGGGGGATAGTGTGTAGATTAGTTCTTGCATTATGTAATAAGTAAGCACTGTGAATTGCATAAGAAACACTGTCATTTATATATAATATACATATTCCTTCCTCTTTGATTATCAAAACATTTGTGACTTCACATGTGTTAATTGGCTCAATGACTTCTCATATACCCTAGATGATATTTGGCATAATCCACATGACATCACATGCAATCTGGACTCGGATTGGTTAAACCATGACGAAATAGGAACTCTTGATGATAAGTCAAATAATCCATGACATCACATATGACATGAACCGTCGTGCGAAGGCACGATTAAGCGATCGCGTCCCAATCGTCTAGGCAATCGTTGTACTCACAGTGGGATCGTGTGCGAGGCTAGCGGCCAGAAAATTTCAACTCGAGACAAATCCTAGCGCGACGTCCGTGGGCCAAAAAACGTCTCGTTGTCATTGCAGCACCCTCGCATTGCATACGCATTCTATGTCGTGGCCCCCACGATGGTTTTCGTATATCTGTGAAGTACCCTTTAACCCACAGAACCCCAGCAACGACAACGTGTCGTCGGCAATGTATGAAACGCTAAACCCCAGCGACGACAACGTGTCGTCAATGTTAATTACTCCGGTCCTATGGCACCTAGAGGTCTCGGATTTGTATGGGAACTGTGTAAGTATCCCACGCAACCATGCCGATGGTTGAAAACTCTCAAAGTCCATCTGCGTGCGCGTGAGCACGCAAAAACATGGTTTTGGGGGGTTATTGCCTTCAATTTTTTACTCATGTAAAATCGACTTTCGGGGGTTCCGTAGGACCCCTTTTTGACCTTTTTGATAGTTTTTTTGTGGTTTTTCCTACATTCCTAACCCATTCGCTATTGTTTCTGGGAAAAAAAAAAATCAAAACCTGCCGGTCCCTGGTGGTACATTTATTTATAACTAGCTGGGGCTCAGTGGGTTAAGCTGTATCACGTCACATAAACCCTCGACACTAATTGGCTTAAGCTCCATGACATCAATAAACCCTCACCGCTGATTGGGTTAAGCTCTATGACATCATTTTAACCCTCGATACTAATTGGGTTAAACTCCATGATGTCACTTAAACCCTCGACACTAATTAGATTAAACTCCATGACGTTACATGAACCCTAGACACTAATTGGCTTAAGATCCATGACGTCACATAGACCCTTGACACTAATTGGCTTAAGCTCCATGACGTCACATAAACCTTTGACATTAATTGGCTTAAGTTCCATGACGTCAATAAACCCTCACCGCTGATTATCTTAAGCTCTATGACGTCACTTTAACCCTCGATACTAATTGGGTTAAACTCTATGACGCCACTTAAACCCACGACACTAATTAGATTAAGATCCATGACGTCAAATATACCCTTGACACTAATTGGCTTAAGATCCATGACGTCACATAAACCCTCACCGCTGATTGGCTTAAGCTCCATGACGTCACACAAACCCTGGATGCTGATTGGCCTAAGCTCCATGACGTCAGGAACCCCGCGTACTAATTGGGTGAGGGAGTATATGGCCGCCCCAGGGACCAATTTGGGGTGTCCAATTCCTTACAAGTGGGTGATAATTGGTCGTCTGGACACGATATATTAGCCAATTACCAGGCCAGAACCCGCGGGGACACACACAATACAATTTATGAGAGAAAACAATGGAATACTCTACAATATAGGGCAGAAGGAACGATACATTACAGTTTATGAGAGAGTACAGTACAGTTTATTTGTAAATATATATATAATGAACAATATATGGTAGAGGGAACGATACATTACAATTTATGAGAGAATACAGTACAATTTATTTTCAAATATATATAATGTACAATTTATTGTAGAGAAAACAATACATTACAGTTTATGAGAGAGTGCAGTACAGTTTATAAAAAATATATATAATGTACAATTTATGGTAGAGAATTATTATATTTTCTCCACCAACCAACTTCACTTCTAAACTCAATTAATGAAATCAACAAATACAATACCATATATTACAATTTATGAGATAGTGCAGTTCAGTTTAAAAGAACAAAATGGAATATTATACATTTTACGAGAAAATACAACACGGTACATTTTATGACAGAGAAACATCACAATACAATTTATGAGAGAAAATAATGCACTTTATTAGAGAAAACTACACTATTTATGAGAAAACTATGCAACACAACTGACGGAAAAAAAATCAATACAATCTATGGGAGAAAACAACACAAACTTATTTATGAGATAGAACAAGGCAGTATAATTTATGAGACAACACCACAACACAACTCACGGGAGAAAACAAATAGATACAGATTATGTGTGAAAACAACACAGTACTATTTATAAGAAAAATCAACACTAATATGCATAATGAAATCAACACAATAATATGCATACGAAAAATCAACGCAAAATTATGCATAAGATATATATACAAAATACTACTTATAAGATAAATCAAACAATAATATGCATAAGCTAAAGCAAAGGGAAACATTACGCCTGGTTTCTGCAGTAGTGAAGGCCGAAATAAAATGTAAGGGGAGATTTTTAGTTTGCTCCATAGACTTCCATCAAGCTTAAAAAAATACCTGCAAGAACCCCCTTCGAGAATATTTCGAATATTGTTCGATAGAAATGTTTGTACATAATTCGATAGAAAAAATGTGGGGCTAAACATGAAGGAGAAGGGGTTCCAGAAAAAACACAACTATCCCCTGAATGTATGAAATGTACAAGAAAATTCCCTTCTCTTAAAAGCACCCCCAGAACATCAGCTGACCTTCTCTTCTCGTGCCATTCTTCAACAACCATCATTCATAAGAACATAAGAAACATGGAAATTTGCAGAAGGCCTATTGACCAATACGAGGCAGCCTCCTTCTTCCCTAATAGTTCTTTCCCTGCACTAAATAATCTCCGACTACAACCTATATCCCCTACACTTCATGTATATTATAGCTACCTAAGAATATATTCCACTACAGTCTATAATCCCCTCCACACCCTTCAGACTCATTCTCCATCACCACTATCCATCTCCCTCCCTTCCACCCCACCCCACCACATCTCTCCACCAAGGCCTATCACCATCTTTATCTCTCTCCCCCCACCAGCCATCACCCCCCCCCCCCCCCCCCCCCCCCCCCCCCCCCACCACCACCACCCACCTCTCTCCACCAAGGCCTTTCACCATCTTTACCACTCTTCACCATCACCATCACCACCAGCCATCACCACCACAACCGCCATCTCCCCTACTCCCCCAATAACTGTCTCCACCTTCACCACCACCACCACCACCATCACTTTCCCCCGCCAACATCGTCCCTCCACCACTAAATAGGCTTGACAAAGTGCGAAAAGCTTAAAGGGACGTTATTGTATTCATTTATATATTTTTGTCATTATTACCGGTATACAGTATTGTCATTATTACCGGTATACAGTATTGTCATTATTACCGGTATACAGTATTGTCATTATTACCGGTATACAGTATTGTCATTATTACCGGTATACAGTATTGTCATTATTACCGGTATTCAGTATTGTCATTATTACCGGTATACAGTATTGTCATTATTACCGGTATACAGTATTGCCATTATTACCGGTATTCAGTATTGTCATTATTACCGGTATTCAGTATTGTCATTATTACCGGTATTCAGTATTGTCATTATTACCGGTATACAGTATTGTCATTATTACCGGTATACAGTATTGTCATTATTACCGGTATACAGTATTGTCATTATTACCGGTATTCAGTATTGTCATTATTACCGGTATACAGTATTGTCATTATTACCGGTATAGTATTGCCATTATTACCGGTATTCAGTATTGTCATTATTACCGGTATTCAGTATTGCCATTATTACCGGTATTCAGTATTGTCATTATTACCGGTATTCAGTATTGTCATTATTACCGGTATACAGTATTGTCATTATTACCGGTATACAGTATTGTCATTATTACCGGTATACAGTATTGCCATTATTACCGGTATACAGTATTGTCATTATTACCGGTATTCAGTATTGTCATTATTACCGGTATTCAGTATTGTCATTATTACCGGTATACAGTATTGTCATTATTACCGGTATACAGTATTGCCATTATTACCGGTATTCAGTATTGTCATTATTACCGGTATTCAGTATTGTCATTATTACCGGTATACAGTATTGTCATTATTACCGGTATACAGTATTGTCATTATTACCGGTATACAGTATTGTCATTATTACCGGTATACAGTATTGTCATTATTACGGTATACAGTATTGTCATTATTACCGGTATACAGTATTGTCATTATTACCGGTATACAGTATTGTCATTATTACCGGTATACAGTATTGTCATTATTACCGGTATACAGTATTGTCATTATTACCGGTATACAGTATTGTCATTATTACGGTATACAGTATTGTCATTATTACCGGTATACAGTATTGTCATTATTACCGGTATACAGTATTGTCATTATTACCGGTATACAGTATTGTCATTATTACGGTATACAGTATTGTCATTATTACCGGTATACAGTATTGTATTATTACCGGTATACAGTATTGTCATTATTACCGGTATACAGTATTGTCATTATTACCGGTATACAGTATTGTCATTATTACCGGTATACAGTATTGTCATTATTACCGGTATACAGTATTGTCATTATTACCGGTATAACAGTATTGTCATTATTACCGGTATACAGTATTGTCATTATTACCGGTATACAGTATTGTCATTATTACCGGTATACAGTATTGTCATTATTACCGGTATACAGTATTGTCATTATTACCGGTATTCAGTATTGTCATTATTACCGGTATACAGTATTGTCATTATTACCGGTATACAGTATTGTCATTATTACCGGTATACAGTATTTATTTGTTTTAGTTTGCTCATTAGACCTATAGCAAGCTCTAAATAAAATCCTTCCGGAGATAAAATTATAAATTTTTCGGTAAAAAAAAATCCTGGCCGAAGGCCGAATCCTCATAAATTAAAAGAAGGGGGTTTAGAACAAAAACTAATACTTCCCCTTAACCCCAATATATCTAGAACACGATACATTTTCTGGGAAGTTGGTCCTTGAGAGATTGAACACTCGTTTATTTGAAAGCCTCTTCTCATATAAGATACCGGGATGTTCTGTCTGGAACAAATTCTTCTCGGAAATTGTAAACAGTTCCTAAGTAGAAATACTTCACCCCTTCTGTACCGGCGACGTCCTTTTAACTTTAATATGGCTATTACTAGACGATTTAATTCAGTTTAAAAAGTGCCTCCAACAATTAACAGGCTTCGAACTATCTCACTTAACCATTTTTACTACCACAGATCCTTCTTAAACTGCATAAAATGGTATAAATATAGCTACAATTAAAGAGACATCAACAGTACAGAAGGAGTTAAAATATAGTAGCAATGAGAATACCGCACTATATAATGAATCTTTGTCTCCTTGGACTTAGCCGCAAGGTCTATCAAATACTAGCCATTCCCTGTAACCCCTTGTAACGCCCATCAGCCTCTTCTCAATCCCCCACTCAAGTCTGCTCCGGGTCATAATGTATGAAATGTGTAGGAAACTCCCTAAGACTTTCCCTCTTAAAAGTATACCCGGCGCATTACTGACCAACTCTCTAACGGGGTACAAATGAGGGACAGTTACATAGAGTTACTTATATACACGGACTACACAGAGCCTAGGGTCCCTGTGAAGTAGTCCGGCGCTACTACAACTGAGTACTCAATGGTAATAGTAAAAATGTAAAGTACAGGTAATTTCCTTAATATATTCTTTATAACAGAGTAATCTTCATACTTCTGCACCAAATTGACAGGCCAAAGGTGAAATACATACAGTATATATCAAATATTGATACCTGGATGGGGGTAAACGTCTTAAAACAGTAGGCTGAATGGGGCCGAATGGATACAAACCAAAGAGAGAAGAAGAAAAAGATAAAAACAAGCGAGGTGGGCTCCCTTAATTTGAATAAAATCGACTAGGGGTAGGTAGTGTGAATGGAAAGAGTCGGCAGAGGATAAATGGGTTAATTTGGATCTGTCGAAGCTCTGACGTGGCCGATCAATCATGAGAGAGAGAGAGAGAGGGGGGGAGGGAGAGAGAGAGAGAGAGTGAGTGAGAGAGAGAGTGATTGAGTGACAGTGAAGAGAGTGTTTGTGTGTGTGAGTGTGTATGATAGCAAGAGAGTACTGTAATGTTGGACAGGTTGGGAGCGAGGTATCCTGACCAGGATTCGAACCCACTCAACCAAGGTATATTTGGGAGAGCTGGGCACCGTAACCACTCGGCCATGAGCGGATATAAGGGAAGCAACCTTAGTTATTATTTGAAGAACCTGGTTATAGTCTCGTGGAGGACTATGCCTTCGAACACGTGGTGAGTTTTGTAGTCTTCAACCATGACTATTTTACACATTGAATGTGTCTCTCCAACAACGTCCATGCTTCACTTCCGTAAGTCAATGTCGGGAGTACCTCACTATCATGCAAGGACTTCTTTACTTCCATGCGTAGTTATATAATTGTCTATTACATATCGAAAAATCAACTGCAAAGGGATTCAATTTACCGCCAGGTAAAACTAAACAGTCTATAGCAAGATCGCCTCTATTTACAAGTCAATATAAACAATACCCAGGTGAATTATAGCGTAACTTTGTATATTACTGATAATTTAACGTAATTATCAACCCAGAATAACAACCGCCAAACAGTCTCTCTCTACTCGTGTTACTAATAGCCGCCTCTCTCTCTCTCTCTCTCTCTGACACAAACAATATAATTCCATCTCTCTCTCTCTCTAACTGGCTACCTCTACCTCACTGACTCTCTCACACACTCTGACTCTCACCTTCTCTCTCTCACACTCTCAGTCTCTCTCTCGCAAACTGGCTACCTCTACCTCACTCACACACTCTTTCTCTCTCTCACTCTCACCCACCCACTCTCTCTCTCTCTCTCTCTCTCTCTCTCTCTCTCTCTCTCTCTCTCTCTCTCTCTCTCTCTCTCTCTCTCTCTCACCCTCACCTCCTCTCTCTCTCTCTCTCTCTCTCCTTGGTAATTGGCGGGAGGGAGCGGGACGTCAGCCAATTACCTTAGCGGGATTTTTACATGAGGGTGACGTCATCAAATTGAGCAGAAAGCCATATGCAGTCACTCATTGCCGAGGGTGATGGGTGCGTAGAGCCAAATATGAATTATGCTTTTATTTTCGGTTTGTCACAGAATTGCCAGCTAAAGTACGGTTGTAGTGCATTTATACATACAAACAAATTAAAACAACGTAATTATAAATGCATTTCTGTTTATTAATATCTATGTTTATGGCTCCAACTTCCTTATATCTATGTTTATGGCTCCAACTTCCTTATATCTATGTTTATGGCTCCAACTTCCTTATATCTATGTTTATGGCTCCAACTCCTTATATCTATGTTTATGGCTCCAACTTCCTTATATCGATGTTTATGGTTCCAACTTCCTTATATCGATGTTTATGGCTCCAACTTCCTTATATCTATGTTTATGGCTCCAACTTCCTTATATCTATGTTTATGGCTCCAACTTCCTTATATCGATGTTTATGGCTCCAACTTCCTTATATCTATGTTTATTGCTCCAACTTCCTTATATCTATGTTTATGGCTCCAACTTCCTTATATCTATGTTTATGGCTCCAACTTCCTTATATCTATGTTTATGGTCCCAACTTCCTTATATCGATGTTTATGGCTCCAACTTCCTTATATCTGTTTATGGCTCCAACTTCCTTATATCTATGTTTATGGCTCCAACTTCCTTATATCTATGTTTATGGCTCCAACTTCCTTATATCTATGCTTATGGCTCCAACTTCCTTATATCTATGTTTATGGCTCCAACTTCCTTATATCTATGTTTATGGCTCCAACTTCCTTATATCTATGTTTATGGCTCCAACTTCCTTATATCGATGTTTATGGCTCCAACTTCCTTATATCTATGTTTATGGCTCCAACTTCCTTATAGCCTGAGACTCACTAGTGGTTGATTGTTCTATTAGCAAATTCAATGAGTATTCCATCTTTATTTGCTATGTGAATTACATATATGCTGGCTTGCCTGGATGGGAGTAAACATCTTAAAACAGTAGGCTGAATGGGGCCTAACAGATACAACCCAGAGAGAGAAGTGAAAAAGAGAGAAAAAAACGAGGTTGTTGTTGTTGTTGTTGTTCCCCAGGCTGCCTGGCCGAACAGCCCCAAGGTCCCGAGCAAGGCCAAGGCCATAGAGCGCCCCCACAAAACCCTCCCTGCTTACCACTAACAAAACCCAGGTGACCGAAGCCACTCTAAGGCAGGGAGCTGAGGAGGGCGCGTAAACGCCCGGGAAACCAAAGCCCTACCCAAGGCCCTGTGCCCCTCAGCAATTATGAAGGGAAAGTTGAGGGGCAAGGGAAAAATTTGACGCTTGGGCTCCCAATCTGCCAACTTTTAGGTTGGCAGTAGGGAGGTCGATCCACGGAAAAGACGCCGTCACTTGAGATCTAGAAGATATATAAGTAAAAGGAACAGTCAGAGTAAGCTATGGGTATGGCAGAGATCGCTCAGCTCTCACTCTGAAAGACCAGCCCATCACCAGAAAAAAACGAGGTTGGCCCCCTTAATGGAACCTCTCTGAATTACTGTCTCCATTCTCCAAATACTCTGCCTTTCTGTTATGTTCCCACCTTTACCTGGCTCCCTACAAACTTGTAATCATCATTATCATCATCATCTCTCTCTCTCTCTCTCTCTCTCTCTCTCTCTCTCTCTCTCTCTCTCTCTCTCTCCACTGCCTTGTTTTACTACCATCGTCCCTCCTTTTCAATATCCATCAATCCACGAGCCGTCTATAAGAAATGAAATAAAGAGTTATTAACAGCATCCACCATCTTGGATTATCAATTGAGTGGTTTTGTATACCCATAACTAACATTTAACCTTACTTAGCAATATATTTTTGTATTTCTTACATCTTATAATCTTATAATCGCCTTACTAACCTTATAAGTGTGCGTATAAACTGTCTTCGTAGCGCAATGGATAAATGCACTGAATTTCGGTGTGAGCATCCTAGGTTCGAATCCCTGGACTGCCACATATATTTGTTGATTTCATTAATTGAATTTAGAAGTAAAGTCGGTTGGTGAGGGAACTAATAATTATAGCTAAATTATACCTTTGCAGAATTAGTGTGTATTCCTTACTTTATTCACACAGCTACTACAGGACAGTCCCGAGTGTAAAATAGAGCTGTCATTAATTACCTGATTTATAGGTATTCAATAAGGCGTCTCTAAAACATGAGATGGCCAAATTCTCTCCATAGATGCCACCGAACGCCCCACCACCACCACCACCCAGCCTCTCCCATACAGCAATATCTGAGCCTAGTGTTGACTCTTATCACGCTCCAGTCTCTCTCACCCCTTATTAATTCCTACATCCACCTCTCTCTCTCTCTCTCTCTCTCTCTCTATATATATATATATATATATATATATATATATATATATATATATATATATATATATATATATATATATATATATCGATCTATCTATATATATATATCTTTCCATCGTACAACATTGGTGTCCCTCCTCCGCAAATATACCTTTATATTACATTATTAATAACAATTTAAATACTACACAAAACTAAATACAGATAAAAAGTAATATTTGTGAGAATTGTTTTGAGTAAACGGGCTCTTTGTATGACTAATGATAGCCAACATAGCATTACGTTACTTTTGACCAAGACTGTACATCAAACATTTCACAGGATTCTTATATTAATCGGCCGTCAATCATTTCAACTGGTCATTGATTTAGCTTCCCCTCTATATTTTAATCAATAGTCAATCTTTATAATCTAACCTTATAAGTGCGTGTAAAATACAATGTCTAGGGGGTCGTTGTACCTTATACTGTAGTCTGTTAATTATAGGTAGGCAACTCGTGTGGACCATTCGCTCTTTAAAATGTATATGATAATTGTGTTTATATGTAGGCTATGTAAAATAAACAAGCAGTAATATAATGTTTGGTACTATCATGTACGTAAAGGTTTATATATTCAACACAAAAGCAGACACACACAGACACACACACCTACTGTGTAATATAGACAGGAACGAGAGCAGTGGTGGGCGAGAAAGGGATGTGGGAGGAACACACACACACACACACACACACACACACATACACACACACACACACACACACACACACACCTGTGGTTCCTGTGGTTGTAGTTGAGGGCTGTCAGTTAGCGCCCTGTGGTCCACGCCGTTGCGGCGCCGCCACTGTACATCCCATCTACCCTCCTCTGTGCCAGCTGGTCAAGAATGCTGTTGCTGGCAGCACGGAGGTAGTAGTGGGGTAGGATTGGTTGGTCTGGCAGTGATGACAGGAAATCATCCAAGTCCTTTTTTAATTTTTCAACGGTTGGGTAGTTTGGTTTCTTATTTCTTTTGGCAGTGCATTGTAGAGCTTCGGACCCCGTGTAGCGAAGGCATTTTCTTTAAGTGTCTTAACTCTTGTCAGTGCTCTTGAGTTAATTCACATACGGCCCAGTCGCTGGTTTTCTTTTATCTCTATCAACTCCTTTTCTTCCTCTCCCAGCAGGTTTGGGGTTAAGTTGTTGAGAATTTTCCAGGTATAAATGATCAAGTATCTTTCTCGGCGTCGTTCTAGAGAGTACAAGTTTAGAGACTTAAGTCTTTGCCAGTAGTCTTCCTCCTTCACAGACACTATTTTACTAGTGAAGGAGCGCTGGATGCCTTCCAATGCTTGTTTCTCTCGTGACTTCCAGGGATTCCATAACTGGCAACAATATTCCAAGAGTGGTATTACCAAGGCCTTATACAGGGTTAACATAGGTTCGCTTTCACGAGTTCTGAAAGTACGCAATACCCAGCCAACCTGGACTCGTGTCTTTTGTACCACTGCTAGGATATGGGTAGTGAAGGTGGCATCATCACTGATTGTTACCCCTAGGTCTAGCACTTTGTTGTTACACTTTATTCTTTGGCCATCATGTGCCGAATAGTGGACTTCTTCTATTTTTTTTGTACCATATCTAACCAGTTCAAATTTGTTATTATTGAAAGACATATTATTTGTTTCGGCCCATGTATATAGCTTGGTAAGGTCAGATTTTAATTTGTCCACATCTGCCATTGATTTAGTTTCTTTCATTACTCTGGTATCATCGGCAAAAGACGAGACTTTTGAGTAGAGTGTACCTTGGTCAATGTCGGATATGAGTATGAGGAACAGCAGTGGCCCCAGTACAGAACCTTGAGGGACACCACTGTAGACATTTGAGTCATGGGAAATGACACCACCCACAGCAACACATTGCTTTCTCTCGTTCAGGAAGTTATGGATCCATACTCCAAGGCGACCTACTATTCCTAGATTGCGGACTTTATGTAATAGGATTCCGTGGTCCACCTTGTCGAAGGCCTTACTGAAGTCCAAGTAGATTACATCGATGTTGCTGCCATTCTCTAGTGTACTAACAATTTTTCATGATGGGCAAGGAGCTGGGACAAGCATGATCTACCTTGTCGAAATCCGTGTTGGCTATCATTCATTTTATTGTTTTGTTCAAGGTAGTTTGTAATATTCTTGACAATAATTTTCTCAAAAGTTTTAATGATATGGGATGTGAGGGCAATAGGTCGGTAGTTTTCGGCTTTGCCTCTTGACCCACCTTTGAATACGGGAGTTACCTTAGCTCTCTTCAGTAATCCAGGAACAATCCCGGAATCCAGTGAAGATCTGTATAGGATCACACACACACACACACACACACACACACACACACACACACACACACACACACACACACACACACACACACACACACACACACACACACACCTATATATACTGTATCTCCATGGACGAGGTAGGAATGTGGGAGGGATACATGAAAGGGGAGGATATTCTAGGACAGCTATTAATATGATAGGGAATGTAAACTTTATCTCCGTATTCCTCAGTATTTCTCTCATCATTCCATATTGAGCCACATTCAGGAAATAACATCGGATGTTTGCAGGGTACACAAACATTCAAGAAGAGGGATTTATAGCTGAATGTGTGACTAATAATGCAACACCGATTGAATTATGTATATTTATAATGTAAAACTTGCAAAATAAACAAACCAAAACTGGGACGACACAAGATAAACGCAAAAGAACTAATCATAATCGCTATATTACCAGATATTTTTCCACAAGCTGGCCAGAAAATACCCCACTGAAAACATGATAACTCTCCTTAATACAAAATCTGACAGGGCATATGATATTTCTAATTCTCCCAACCCTGTCCAGTATTTCCCCATATAGATCGCACATGATGCTGCCCAAGACCAGCAGGGGATCTATAACGCACTCAACGATAGGTTAGGTGAAAGGGGAGGATGGGGGGGAAAGGGTGATAAGAGGAAGGGTTGTGAGAGAAGGGAGGCGGGAAGAATAAGGATATGGGGAGGATTGGTAAGGAGAGGGGAGGAAGAGAGGAGGAGGGGGAGGAAAGGGTGATAAGAGGAAGGGTTGTAAGAGAGGGGAGGCGGGGAGAATAAGGATATGGGGAGGAATGGTAAGGAGAGGGGAGGATAATATTAACCATAAGATTGGATCATGGTACATGTTGTTCACCTTTGATGTGTTACTCGTAAACACTCACTCACTCTCAAATTATCCCTTTCTCTCTAATTACGATATATATATACAGTAAGTGTATGAATATATATATATATTCAAATACAAAACATTACCCGCTTAATGGCATCCTCCATTCGTAATACAATGTATGTATTGCCGTATTGGACTAATTGGGGATTGGTGGATAGTTAAATTAGTTTTTCTGAGGAAGTAAATTCCAGAATAAAGCTTTGGGGGAATACAGTAAGTATAAACATTAAATGTTTCCATCTTGGAGTAGTGGTAGGTAAGCTGCTGGTATTATCGGACACCGTAGGACCAAGGGGAGAGGTGGAAATGCTCAACACAGTTACGACTCAACATTTACACTTTAAATATCCATAAAACAAAACAAGGAATCGTATTTAATATCGTATTTGAAAGGGCAAAATTTCATGTGTGATCATAGGGTTATTGATAGTTCAAATTACCCCATTTTGTATAAAATGGTCTAACAAAGGTTCTCTTTTCTTCAGCAATATAGCTAATTTTGCAGAGCCGTGAACAAAATTTTGGCAATTTTTGAAGGAGCAATTATATAGCACTGAGAAGTATTTTGACAAATATATTGCATTGCATTATTATTTTCTCTCTCATATATATCATAAGGCTGTGTTCAAGTAAACATGTCCACGATTGTAAAGTATAAGTGTACATAAATAGATAGCCAGCAAATTATGACACAAATTAATGACCGTGTGCACCCTTTTTAATTGACAAACAAAAATCGATATTACAAGACTAATCCTGAAATTACCCAAAAGTTTCCAATCACCCCAACAGATCTCTCTCTCTCTCTCTCTCTCTCTCTCTCTCTCTCTCTCTCTCTCTCTCTCTCTCTCTCTCTCTCGTTAACAGATGAGGCAGATAACTCACCAATGTCCCTTCATTCCATCGTTTTAAAAGAGC
>CM064513.1:31950786-32000786 GCA_032716605.1 Paralithodes platypus
ATTTCGCACTCTGCAATGAATACAATGCTCTACACAATATATCTCTTTCCACTTCGAGTACCTCCCTGGAATGGACCGCAAGGTCTTTGAGATACTAACTATTCTTTGTAACTACTTGTAACACTCTGAGTCACTCTCACACACTATCTCTCTCTCTCTATCTCTATCTCTCACTCTCACTCACTCTCTCTCTCTCTCTCTCTCTCTCTCTCTCTCTCTCTCTCTCTCTCTCCCTCATCTCTCAGCCCTAGCCGGTTCCTGAATAGTTGGTGTAATAAGAGGCTTGGGGACGGATGGAGAAGGATTATAGCAGAATATGGATCACGTCCAAGGAGTTTTAAATGGAGCACATAAACAGGATTTATTCCAGGGGATCTACTTTAGATTCAGATACTTTTTATTCCAATTTTTTGAGTGGATGTTTCGTTTGATATATTTGTTTTAGTAGCTTGTTATAGAGGCTGATGACAGAATATAAAAATACACTGTATCCTGTATTAGTGTTTTTAGGCCTACTTACGGCATATATACAACCCTTTAGTGTGTGGGAAATTCTGAACCAAAAGCTTGATAAGCATTCGATAGACTAAAATATTCTACTTTCAGTCTACAGTATATGTTACTTTAAGGGGGGTCACCGGCTTTTTATATCTCTCTCTCTTTTTCTCTCTTTCCCTGGCTTGTATCCATTCAGCCCCATTCAGCCAACTGTTTTAAGACGTTTATCCCCATCCAGGTGTCGATTTTTTCCTGGTGAGCGATAGCGAGCCAGCATTGTATGGAGAAATCCGGCTTCGCCGGAGAAATGTTTCTATCGAAAAATATACAAATTTAGCTTGCTGTCAGAGCAAAAAAAAAAAAAAAATAAAAAAAAAAATAAAAAAAAAAATATATATATATATATATATATATATATATATATATACTATATATATATATATATATATACTGTACAGTATATGCTGGCTCGCTACCGCTCGCTAGGAAAATATTGACACCAGGATGGGGGTTAACGTCTTAAAATGGTAGGCTGAATGGGGCCGAATGGATACAAGCCAAAGAGAGAGAGAGAGAAAGAGAAGAAAAGCGAGGTGGGCTCCCTTAAGCTGCAGACAATCAATACGTCCAACGCTAGACAGGAAGAAAGAAATATTACGTCATGGAATTGAAGAGTAAAGGAATTGTTGTCAACATTACAGTGAAGACAATAACTATGGAGCCTTCATATAAATGTTAATATGACTGTAGACAAAAAAATGAGGCTTAAAGTACATTCAACAAAAACTTAGGACCAGGGTTTTGGAGGCAACATTTCTTCGCGATTAACTACATATATATTCAGAGTGTGTGTGTGTGTGTGTGTGTGTGTGTGTGTGTATGTTTATTACTTATATATATATATATATATATATATATATATATATATATATATATATATATATATATATATATATATATATAATATATAATTATATATATATATATATATATATTTTTTTTTATTTTTTTTTTTTTTTTAACAGCCTGGAATAACACTACTATGGCATGTATTATATACCGGAAGCTGTGAGCCCCCTCCCAAGGATTATTAACTGATGATAAACTTTATATTCATATTTGTTTTTATAAGATCCATTTTTTGCTGAATACCAATGTTTCCTCTCCTTTTCCTTCAGCATTATCATCATCATTGTTTTAATCTTGTCTATCTATCAATTAAGTATCTATTTATTTCTATCTATATATCTCTATCTATCCATTTATCGTTATCATCATATTTATCCCTTTTATACACATTCCCTTTACACTTACATTTGCCTTTCGTCAAATTTGCTAACTTCCATTTGCCTTTCGTCAATCTACACAGTCCCACTCACATCTCTCTCTCTCTCCCTGGCGCCAAGAGCGATGTAGAATCCATGGAACCCATGAAGCGTCAGTTGGCCCGGCGCCAGGCTGGGTGGGGCGGGGGTGACGAGATGAAAGAGAACAGTTTCTATTTCAAAGACCTTGCGATCCATTCCATGGAAATATTCTGTGAAAAAATATGTTGCAGTACACTCATTTCAATGTGTGCAATATACTGTACTCTCAACTTGAGTTCAAGCAGTAAATCTAAGCAATCTTGAGAGCAATGGAGTGTATCTTGGTTACTGATGCTGGGCTATCTGTCACTACCTGTGGATCTAAAACGTGTTTTGAGGTTAAATCCCAAGCAAAATCCTCCGGGAGATCTCCAATATCTACATCTGATTTAGACTCGTATCATACAAACACCACTTTTGTCTTCTGCTTAATTGTCAATGTTATAGTTGAACTAAGGACCTAGAAATCACATAATAAATATCAGATTACCTCCAACAAATTATGAATATGGGATCATAATTTATAGAAATGGCAAAACATCAAATTTGTGTAACTCTGATTGTGCTATAAATCTGAAGTTCATCAATGATTTGGCCTCGTTGTCTACTCGTTCCCAGTGAGCAATGAGTAAGGAGAGAGAGTACAAAGGAAATCAAGCAACAACAGATCTAGTGACCCTTCTAGGTTGCTTGTCCTCCAAAACACTGAGGATCAAGTGTCCAAACAGTGGTTTAGAGTGGGTAAGGGAACATTGGAAAGGGAACTACTGCCCTGCCACTAACGTGGCAGGACTAGGAAGTTAGTAGGGGACATATGGGTTAGTAACTGAGGGGAGGATAAAGTTATTCATTTACAAACGCAGTCAGTCGCGGGTTTGATGCGAGATATTTGTCTAGGCGGAATTTAAATGAATCAACGGTGCTGCAGTCTATAACGTCTCGGGGAAGCCCATTCCACAAGTTGACAACTCGATTGAAGAAGAAATTCTTAGATTCGTGCGAGTTAAAAGATTTACCAATAATTTTGCAACCGTTTCCCCCGCGTGTAATTAGATTGGTCGATAGTGAAGTACTTACTACAGTTCATATTGTCGATGCCTTTGATGATTTTGAACACTTGAATTAAGTCGCCTCTTAATCTGCGCTGGGTTAAAGGAAATAGATTTAATTCTCTAAGACGCTCTTCGTATGGTTTGTTCTTTAGGCTAGGTATCATTTTGGTAACTCTACGTTGAACTCGTTCTAGCTTGTTTATATCTTTTTGGTAATAAGGGCACCAGGATTGAACGCAGTATTCCAGAAGAGGGCGGACTAAGGAATTGTAAAGGGTTAGGATAACTTCTTTGGATTTATGCTCAAATGACCTGCCTATAAAGCCAATTATTTTGTTTGCCTTCTTAACAACTTCTGAACATTGTTGACTCGGTTTTAGGTTACTCGATATTGTTTACTCCCAGATCAGTTTCTCTGTTTACATTCTTAAGCTGAGTGCCATTCATCGAATAGTTTGCTTTCTCATTTAGGTATCCGACATGTAGTACTTTACATTTATCCGCATTGAAACTCATTTGCCAAATTTGGGCCCAACATGACAATTTATCTAGATTGTGTTGCATATCGTCAACTTGTTCTTTTGAGAGTACGCTATTTGCAATTTTTGTATCGTCAGCAAATTTTGAGATTGTGCAGGTGAGACCCTCATCTATGTCGTTGATGTAAATTAAGAAGAGAATTGGTCCTAGTACCGATCCCTGGGGTACCCCGCTACTTACATTGGTCCATTTAGATGCCTTACCGTTTATGACTACCCTTTGCTTTCTGTTGCTGAGCCAATTTTCTATCCATTTCAACACACCGTCTTGTATTCCATGCGCTTTTAGTTTTAGCAGTAAACGTTTGTGGGGAACTTTGTCAAAGGCCTTTTGAAAATCAAGGTATATAATATCTACAGCTTTACTCTCATCGTCGAGGTTGAGGATATCGTGGAAGAAGTCTAAGAGGTTTGTTAAACAGGAACCAGTTTTACGAAAGCCGTGTTGAGTATCTTTAAGTATGTTATTTTCCTCCAAGTGATTTACGAGTCTGTCTCGTATGACCGTTTCTAGCATTTTACATACAACTGAGGTTAAGCTAATTGGACGATAGTTACTGGGTAGGGATTTGCTGCCTTTTTTGAATATCGGTGTTACGTTGGCTAGCTTCCACTGATCAGGCATAGTTCCAGACTGCAAGGATTTATTGAATAGTAATGTCAGTGGTTTGGAGAGCTCATTCTTAGCTTCCTTTAGAACTCTAGGCGAGATTGTATCAGGTCCTGGCGTTTTATTTACCTTGAGTTTATCTAAACAATTCAATACTTCTCTCTCTGTAACGGTGATATTGCTTAGAACATCTGAATTATCAATCTGAATCGGCGATGGTGTAGGGATATCACTGAGGTCTTCTGTTGTAAAAACTGATGCAAAGAAGGTATTGAGGGCATTACTCATTTGTACTTCGTCTTTGGTGTATTCTCCTTTTTCATCGACTAACGGTCCAACAGTTGAAGTAACTACTTTTTTCTTTCTGATATAACTATAGAATTCTTTCGGGTTTGTTTTACTTTGATTCGCAATATGTAACTCTAAGGTCTTTTTACTTTGCTTAATTAACTTTTTGGCTTTGCGTCGTAGCTCTACAAATTTCACCCGTTCTTCGTCATTTTGTGAGGATTTTAATCTATCATTAGCACATTTTTTAGCAAGCAGGCAGTTTGAAATATCTTTATTCCACCATTTGGGCTTATTATTATGGCCTGGACGCCGTATTTTCGATGGTATGCAGTCTTGCACTGCTTTTAGGTAAGTGGTTTCGAATAACTTCCAAGATGTATTATGTCGTATTGTTAATTAAAAAGCTCCAGTCAGTTTCTTTAAACATAGCTCTAAGTTTATGGAAGTTTGCTTTCTTGAAATTAGGGACTTTTTCGATGCTACTATTTGGTTCGTTACTAGTAACTTTAAAGTGAAAGTTATCGTACGATGGTCGCTGTTACTGAATTCATCACCAACATTCAAATTCTCTATCAATTCTTCTTTTGTTGCAAGTACAATGTCAAGAACGTTATTACCACGGGTCGGCATTCGAACAAATTGATAAAGCGAACTCTCTTGCAAGTTCGTATACAAGTCATGTCCGGAGTGTGAAGTAAGAGTATCGCCCCACTTGGTCACAGGTAAATTAAAGTCGCCAAAAATTACGGTATCTTGTGAGTTACTTACATCTGCAATTTGTTCGTAAATTTCTCGGTCAGTTTGCACTGATTGAGCTGGAGGTCTGTATATTAACGCAAGTATTATTTTTGTACCTTTATTATTCTTTATTAGCACAAAAGATGTGTCGACGTTCACAATTTGAGGTTTTGACACGAGGGTCGGGTTAAGACTTTCTTTGATATAAAATAAAACGCCACCTCCATTTTTATTTATTCGGCTGTTCTCAAACATTACATAACCGGGAAGTGAATACTCTGCTAAAAAGTCTCTATCTTGTGTATTGAGCCAAGATTCTGTTATGCCAATCACATCATAATTTTCTGTAAACACTAGTTCCTCTAAATCTGAAAATTTATTGCGTATGCTACGAGCGTTTGCATAGAAAACCTTTAAAGTTGCGGTTTTAGAACTCGCAGATCGTTCTTTCATCGAATTTTTGGTTCTGGTCGGATCTACATTTACATTCATGGCTGTCCTCGGTCCTCGGTCGTTATCCCTGACGGTTTTGAATTTGGGTCGTGTTGGTGGAGCTTTATCCAAATTCGCGGTTCTTGACGGATTAGTATTTAATTCCTTTGTAGATTGCCGTCCTCGCTGTCTTCGGTCCTCCTTCCTGGTTGTCCTGTGCTGAGTCGATTTCTTCTCCGAAAATCCTTCACCGCATCGTTGAGAAGACGCCCAAAACGCGCTGGGCGGAGAGAGAGAAGGGGGGGGGGGGGGGGGGGCAATTTTAGAGATGTTAGCTATTAGGTGTTAGAGGGGAGACAATAAAGCAGGGAGGGGCCGGGAGGAGAAGGAGATGATGAAGATGGTAAAGAGAGGGGAGAATAGCAAGCAAAAGGTGAAGAAAGTAAATGAAGAGAGAAAGAAGAAGAGAGGAGGACGAAAAGGGGGGTGGGGGACGATAGGAGAGGAGGAACGAAGAGGAAGTGAAAGAGGGAGTGAGTAAGAGATGAGGAGGAGGAAGAAGGAGAAGGAAGAGGAGGAGGATAAGATGATAATGGAAGAGAGAGAAGGAAAGGGAAAATGAATAAATGTTAGGGGAGGAAGAAGAGGGAAGCACAGGAGGAGGTGACAGATGGGAGGAAGGAGAAATGATAGGAGTAAGAGGAGAAAAGGGGGATAGGGAGGAGATGATACGGGAAGAGAAAGGGGGAATGAAGGGAGATGAGGAGAAAGGGAGGAGGAAGAGGTGATAAAGGAGAAAGGGGAGGAGGGGGAGGAGAGAACAAGAAAATAAGGTACATAAAGAGTAAGGGGAGGAGGAGGAAGGTTTGATAGGGAAGGAGGAAGAAGAGGGGAAAAAAAGAGAGAAGAGGAAAAAATGGAGGAGGAAGAAGGCTCAATAGGGATGGAGGAAGGAGAGGAGGAAGAAGAAGAAGAGGAGTAGTAATAGATGACAGGGGAGGAGGGAGGGAGGGACAACACTCTGTTAGGCCTCACACTAAGCTGTCCGTGTGTGTGGTTTTGTATGTATGTATTGTGTGTGTGTGTGTGTTAATAGTGATAAGTCTGTGTGTATGTGTGTGTTAATAGTGATAAGTTTATGTGTGTGTGTGTGTTATTAGCGATAAGTCTGTGTGTCTGTGGTGTTGTGTGTGGCTTTGTATATGTTTACAGTATAGTGTGTGTTTGTATATGTGGTACTGTATGGGTGACGCTGTGTGTGTGGTTTTGAATGTGTGTGTGTGTGCATGTGTCTGTTTTCGTATGCGTGTGTGTGTGTGGTGCGATGTGAGTGATTGTGTTTGTTTGTGTGTGTATGCGTGGTTTTGTACGTGTGTATTGTGTGTGTGTGCGTGTGTTTGTGTATGTGGTGTGTGTGTGGTTTTGAATGTGTGTGTATGTGTGTAAGACAGAGAGAGAGAGAGAGAGGTGGGGTGGGGTCGGAGAGGATAAAATATAACTTCGTGCACAGTTATACACACCAACACATGATCAAGTCCCTGTTAAACATCTCTCTCTCTCTCTCTCTCTCTCTCTCTCTCTCTCTCTCTCTCTCTCTCTCTCTCTCTCTCTCTCTCTCTCTCTCTCTCTCTCTCTCTCTCTCTCTCTCTCCTATAAACGAGTTAGTCTAGGAAATGTACGGAGCTTCAGAATATCAACTTAACCCCTTCTGTACCAACAACTGCTTTTTAATTATATTCTGGCTACTATTAGATAATTGTATTACATTTGAAAAGAGCCCCCAGCAATTAACAGGCTTCGAACTATCTCACTTAGCCATATTTTGTTACCACAGATCCTTCTTAAACTGCATACAATGGTCTAAATATAGCTAGAATAAAATCCAAAGGATGTCCTTTGAAGATTATGACACACTTTGACAGTTTATGCTGGCTATCATAAGAGGATTTTATACAATATAAGAAGGATCGGTGGGAATTATAAGGATATAGACTATCTCTATTAATCCTCTGACTTACAGACCGCCAGTATGGCTTCCTTAACCCCTTCTGTACCGGCGACATTTTCTTAATTATATTCTAGTTATATTTAGGCGATTTTAAGCGGTTTAAGACGGATCTGTGGTTGTCAAAATGCTCAAGTGAGATAGTTCGACGCCTGTTAATTGCTGGAGGCCCTTTATAAACTGAATATAATAGTCTAATAATAGCCAGCATAAAATTGAAAAGACGTCGCCGGTACAGAAGGGGTTAAGGGACGCTCTACTGGTGACCATACAGAACCCTGATGCTAGCAAGTTAAGGAAAGGTGGCAAGGAAGGCAAAGCAAGCCGAAACTTGCATACGTACTACACCTCCACACGCCCTTCTTCCTCCAAGCCGCATCACCACCATGAGAGTGAAATGCAGAGGGGCTACCCCAGCCGCCCCAGGGCATCCTCCCCGCACAGCTGCCCTTCTTACCCGGAGAAGGTAGACCGGGAGAAATGCCAAGAGGTAAGACTATGACAGGCAAAGTTAAGATCTATAACAGTTGGAAAGCTCTTAAAATATACTTCACTGGAAGATAGTTTAAGAGCTGGAAGATTTGGGCATATACTGGATAAACTATTAAAGCACTGACAAATAAAGGTTTATTCAGGAGTTTTAGATCTTGGCTCATCAAGGGAAGTCATAATTAGATCACACTGGTGGCAACCTAATATTAGTTCCTCTGCCTCGATTACTAGGAATTAATGTCAATAAAGAATGCTGTTTTGACATGCGCTTTATTGGTAGTAAACCGACCTCTTATGGACCCCTATAAAAGTTCACGCACTGGCAATTGGCTTTTAAAAGGTAGGGCTCTGCGAGATGAGATACCATAGCTTTAAGCATAACGGCACTTTGCAGAAGAGTCCTTATGGTACGTGATCCCAGGCACTGGCATTAAGACATTTATGCGCTTAAGGCCCAAATAAACCCAACCACAAGTCCCTGAAAGACTCTTATAACTGTTAGGACAGTTCAGAGACGTTGTGTAAAACCAACTCTCTTACGTTAGTCCGATGATATGTATATGTATACACTGGTATAACGGAACATAGCATTCAAGACCCAACACCCAAGAGTGCTGGAAGGTTCTACATCAAAACTCTTATAACGGTCAGAGTAGTTAAAGAGATAGTACAACACTGGTATAACTTCTCTTTACGTTAGCTCGATGATATGTATACGTATACACTGGTATATTGGAACATAGTCATTTAAGACCCAACACCCGAGAGTTCTCCATCGACTTCTATCCGCTGTCAACCATCCACGTCAGGACCACCACCACGGCCAAGACCCTCGTCGGAATATTACAGAAGTGCCTTTATCATAGAAATACTCAGTGTGACCTCGAAGAAGTACTAGTGAAGTGCCTTATCGAAGGAAGTACTCAGTGTGATATTATAACAGTGCAGTGTAATTCCTTTGGGATATTAATTGTGGATCCTCGTTCCTGCGTTATGAACTATATATATTTACCTATATCTTGTCTGAAGTAATATATATTTACATTGAACAACACAATTTATGTATGTACTCTGTTATATTTATCCTCTATCCTTTGGGCATGTGTGTATGTGGATTCAACTTCTCCAGTCAAGTAAGAACCTACCTAATTAATCCAATTAACCCCAGCAAAAACCTGGTATAGCAATATGTTTAACAGCCATAAGGTAAATAAACCGTAAGAATAACTAGTTTTGACGGTTTGCACATCGCAAACTAAAGGCAACATACAGCTAAACTAAAAGCAAAATACAGCTAAAAACTAAGATACAGCTAAAAACAAAAAGGACAGCTAAAAACTAAAAACAAAACAGCTAAAATCTAACATTACAGCTAAAAAGTAACCTAACAATATAGCTAAAGACTAAAGGCATAATAATACAGCTAAAACCTAATAATACAGCTACACACTAAAGGCAAAATACAGGTAAAAACTAAAGGCAACATACACCTAAAAGTATAAAGACAAATACTAGTAAAAACGTAATAATGAATAGGGGTTTCCATAGTGGTCCAAAGGTCTTCTATTGTTAAATTATCCATATATTTTACAGTGCACATAATCTAGAGAGAGAGAGAGAGAGAGAGAGAGAGAGAGAGAGAGAGAGAGAGAGAGAGAGAGAGGGAGAGGGGGGGGGGGGGGGGTGAAACTGATCCCCTAGCTTGACTTTATGTAGTAGAGAACGACCTAGTGAGTGTTGGCTAGGAAGTGGTTCTGTGGGACTGTTCTGGTTTGGTTGGTGGCTGTATTTATACGGTTTATTATCTCTACCAAAAGAAGTTTGTCAAGATTTTGACATAGTCGCTGTCTGTCTATTTCTCTGTTTGTTTGTCTGTCTGTCTCCCTGTCTACTTATTTGCGGGCTTAGCAGAGTTTGTTTGTAAGCAGACATTCTAAAAACAAAAACAAAATAGGACGGGTTTATATGAAACTACACCAGTAACTTCATTTGGTACAAACTTATAAGAAACGATTAACTTTTACCCAACATTCGTTGCTTATGTTGCAAATGCGTAAACTCATATTAATTTCAGCCTTTGCAGTATATCGTGACGCGTTCAAGATTTGTCAGGTTATTAGTAGACAATTGTATTAAGCTTAAAGTCGTTCTGCAAGAATTAAAAGACTAGTTGTGATTAGTTGTACCTCTCTGATTCCTAGAGTTCCTTCTTTAGCTGTATAGAATAGTCTTGTGTTAAAATATACATATATAATATAGACGTCATGACTATAGAGTACTGCCAACTCTAGCCAGCCCACCAACGCGGATGTAAAAGGTTCACTGCTCCCAAATAGGCGGCAAATCCTGCTAATATATGCATGAGCGTATTGGTCAGTCTACATGTGAACGTTTGCTGTGTACGTGAGAGGAATATGTGACCGTGCTTTGTTACACATATGTACAGTTACTAAATCATTGGGTATATTGATAGCCATTTATCTTTCTCCCCTTATGATAGATGGGTTTATCACTACAAATATGGACACTTTAATTACCGCTTTCATACCTTCGTTAACCCATATAGTACCGGGCACGTCCTTTTCATCATACTCTGGACACTATTAGACTATTTTACTCAGCTTAGGAAGGATCTGTTTTAGCTCAAAAGATTAAATGAGATCATCTGTAGCCTTTTAATTATTAGAGGTCATTCCTAAGCTGAATACAATCGTTTAATAGTTGCCAGAAAATAATGAAAATGACATCACATTATTTCTTACAGAACATGTGAACGTATGAGAAACATGAGCGTGTACTAAGGTCTACACATGTACGCCTGTGTGTGCGTTCAGATGTCTATTGGGGTAAGTGCTTCCCAGGGGAGGAGCTTGTCCAAGGGAGGAGATATGGAGCGAGAGGGAGGAGGAGGAGGGAGGGAGGAAGGGATGGAGGGAGAGGAGGAGGAGGAGGAGGTGGTGGTGGTGGTGGTGTGGGCTTTGGTGGAGATGGAAGAAAAAGAAGAAGAAGAAAGCAAAGGAGGAGGAGGAAGAAGAAGTGGGAGGGGGAGGAGGGGGGTGGACAGAAGAGAAGGAGCAAGATGAATAAGAGAAACACAAATATAGGAAGGGGATGACACAACACAAATAATAGATACAGGACATAAAAAGTCGCGAGTAGCAAGGACAAAAAATCGAAAAACATAAACAAGGAATATAAAAAAAATGGAAAAGCGAGAAGGGGAGGTAGTAACATATATGATAGGAAAGAGGCAAAATCAATAGATATATACAAACAGATCAAAGAACAGAGGGAAGAAAGGAGGAAATAAATAATGACGGTAAAGACGTAAGAGGGATGGATCAAATAAGATGAGGAGAACGAGATAGAAAGAACCAAGACATAGAAAATAAAGGAAGAAATGGAACGCTCACGAAAGAAGAAAGAAAGGAATGAGGAAAAATATAAAGACGGAAAGGAGGGGGAGAAGGAGGGAGGAGGGAGGATGGAGAGAAACAGTGGGGGGGGGAGAGATAGGGGAAAAAGTGATTGAAGGAGGGAGAAGATGATGTAGCAAAGAGGAGAAGTACGGTAGGATGAACAAGGCAAAGACAGGAGCAAAAAAAGGAAGAAGACAAAAGGGAGTGAAGGTGGGGAGTAGTGGGGAAAATGGGAGGAAAGGAGGGAAGTAGCGGGGAGAATGGGAGGGAAGAAAGTAAAGATGAAGAGGAAGAAAGGGAGGAGGAAAAGAAGAGGGAGAAGAAAGAAGGGTGGGGGAGGGAGGGCTCAGAGGACAGTGGGATTCTCACGGCCAGAAGATGTGTCATCGTATTAGGTTATTGATATTTATACCGGCGACCACCACAGCACTGAGAGAGAGAGAGAGAGAGTGAGAGTGAGTGAGTGAGTGAGAGAGAGAGAGCGCACTTCTCCCCTATATTCAAGGATTTGATTTAATTTGGGGGGACAATTTGATAGTCAGAGGGTTAATTGATACATAATTTACTCTTTTTATTCTTAGAGAGCCTTCCAAAGATGAGTAAGATCATCACAGGGAAAGGGAGTCTGTACACCTTCCTAACGATTAATACTAAGGCCAAAGGGAGAAGCAAATAGGCGATGAAAGGTTACAGGAATAGGTTAACCCCTTCTGTACCGGTGCAGTCCTTTTAATTTATTCTGGCTACTATTAGACTATTTTATTTAGTTTTAAAAGGGCCTCCAGCCATTAACAGGTTTCGAACTATCTCCGTTATCCCATTTTACTACCACAGATCCTTCTTAAACGGTACAAAATCGTCTGAACATAGCTAGAACAAAATGAAAAATCCGTCGCCGGTACAGAAGGGGTTAAGAGCACAGAGAAAAGGAAATAGCAGCTAACCAAATATGATGCTGGGTAAGGATATTGCAAAATTATGATAAAAGTGAGGCAGCAAGGGATGGAAGAGGCAAGTGTGATGGACTAGAAAGAGGTGGGGGCAAGTACGAGGATAACAAGTATATACGCAAATAAATAAACAACCGAAAATATATAGAAATGAGAAAGTGTATACAATGTTTGGAATTGAGGCGGAGGGAGATTGATAAATACCGGTACTGTAGTTGGTGGGGAACATTAACAAACAAAAAGAGGACAATTGAAGACGAAGCTGAAACAGTATGATAAACAAAGAAGGGGATTATTAACCCTTTGAGTACCAGCGACGTGTGCTATATTTTATTCTAGCTATATTTAGACGATATTATGAAGCTTAGGAAGGATCTGTGGGAGTGACAAGGGTTGGTTGAGATATACTGAAGCCTTATTATTGCTAGAGGTATTTCCTAAGCTGAATAACATCGTCTAATAGTTGCCACAATATGATGAAAAATACGTCGCCGGTACTGTACGGGTTAAAGGTAAGCAAAGGGTTAATATGAGGGGCATGAATTAAAATAAGCGTAGGAAATATATGCAGAGGAAGAAAGGGGAGGCGAGGGAAGAAAGCCGAAAGAATCGAAATATTGAGGGAAGACGGAGAGATAAAGGAGAGGCATAAAAGATAAATGGGTGGAGATCTGAGAGAGGGGGGGAGGAGGAGGAATGCAGGAGAGCCAGGGGATGGAGGGGAGACAGGAGGGAGGGGATGGGAGCAGAGGGAAGGGGAGGGAGATCAGGTTGAGGAGCAGGAGATAGGAGAGGGAAGGGGAGACGGAGGGGGACAGGAGGGAGGGGAGGGGAAGAGAGGGAGGAGGAGGAAGACCAGATTAAGGAGAGGAGAGGGGAAAGGAAGGGAGGGGAGGGAGATAACAGAGAGAAGGAAAGAAGCAATTGACTTATGGCGAGAGGTCAGCAGAATGAAGGAAAGAGATTAAGAGATAGAATGTGATAAGATAAAGGAGACAAAATAATAACACTTGGAACTACTATAGAGAATGGGTAGCATTACAAAGTAGTGTGGATCGTATTGTAGTATACAGACAATTGTGGTCTTAAAAAAAGAAAACGGTGTAAAAATCAAGTACTTGTATTGGATTATTTAAAGGACTACACTATATTACCGTAGACGCAAAATGGGAAATAGAAAATGTTTTATAGATCAACTATTTGTATTGGAATTATATAAGGACTATATTACTGAAGACGAGAATATTGTGACACTTCTGGCTCCCGAGAGAGAGAGCCTTTGTGCCAAATGCTAGAAAGAGGTACTGGGGTTCGTAGTGATGCATGGAAGGACAACATCAAGGTTAGCACAAGTCAGAAAGTTAGAAAGGCTGTGGGATACTGTACCACCAAGAGCTGGAGTTTATATGTTGAAGACTGTACAAGAATTTACTGTAGGTTGGAAATCAAAATGTACTATATCCTTAATAGCTGTAACTCAAAAAGGGCTACAGCAAATGGGCTCTACATTTTCACACATAACCCCTGGTTGACTCTTCCCAAATAACAAATATTAGCTTGATTAATCAGGGGCGTTTTTTGTTTTTAGTTATAGAAATTAGTAGTTAGTAGTTAGAAGTTAGTAGTACGCCTTTCGTATCATTAACTCCCGTCCACTCACCACTCTCTGCAATCTCTCTCTCTCCGCCGCAATGTTGCATCTCTCTCGCTATTCTATCGCTACTATAATAATCAGTGTTCCTCAGAGCTATCCCAGTGCATACCACCTCCTTTACGTAGGGCACGTGGTACCCATCTTGCAACTCAATCCCACCCCTACTCTGTGCAACTCTCCAACCCAAGAGTGAAACGTTACTCTCAAACTTTCTTCTACTCAACAGCTGAGCTCTGGAACTCTCTCCCAGAATCAGTCTTTCCCTCTTCCTATGACTTACATTGCTTCAAACTCCGTGTGTCCAGGCATTTTGGCTCGAACGTCCCTTTGATTTTGGCCCTGTCACTCTTTCAACTATGGGGGAGGCACTCGCTATAGGCAGTTATGCCTTTTGCCTCCCTCAATCACATAGAAAAAAAAAATTAAGATGTTTGGCCTACATATAACGAACAGACTATAGTAAGATAATTTGCCGAATAATAAGTTGTATGGGCACATGGAAAACTGGGTGATGAGATACTGATTAACCTCTTCTGTACCGGTGACGTCTTTTAACTATATTCTGGCTACTATTAGACGATTGTACTCAGTTTTAAAAGGGCCTTCAGCAATTACCAGGCTTCAAACTATCTCACTTAACCCATTGTACTACCACTGATCCTTTCTAAACTGCACAAAATCGTCCAAATATAGCTAGAATACATTTAATAAGACGTCACCGGTACAGAAGGCGTTAAAATGGTACACACATACAGTCATGGTCAGGAATACCTGAACAACTCCTAATGATAAAACTGGAAACTGTGAAAAACTAGTGAAATCCAGTGATGCGCAAGTCGGTTTCCATATTAGTTAGCTAATGTATCATGATTGTGTCTGTAAAGCTTGTTCAGACATTCTTGACCACGAGTGTACAACATATAGAAGACTGTGGGTATATTATGGATTGCGAAGACATTTATGAAAATAGGAAATAACTAGAGGAATATACGGGTAAAGATGTGGAAGCAAGAGAGAAGATGGTAGTGACAAATTTACGAAGCACAGGACATGGGAAAAGAAGGAAGAATTAGAAGGAGGCATAGAGGAGGAAATGGGATGAATGTAAAGGGGGGAAGGAGGAAGGGAGAAGATAATAGCGAGGAAGGAAGAAAGAAGATAAGAAGGAAGGGAAGGCATAATAGAGAGGAAGGGAGGACGATAGGGAAGAAAGGGAGGAAGGAAAGAGAGATGGGCCGATCCCTCCCTAAGTCTCTTTGGGATTACCTGAAGAATGCTCTCTCTCTCTCTCTCGTTTGCTTGTTAACTCTTCATTGTTTTTGTTGTAACTAATGACTGACGTGCTCAATGCAATGAAGCTTTAAATACCGTATACTAAATACCGTATACTAAATACCGTATACTAAATACCGTATACTAAATACCGTATACTAAATACCGTATACTAAATGAGTACGAACACGTGAACAGCACAAACGTTATTAGCCCTAATAGGAATGCAAGAGGCAACGTTGGAAATTAATGATAAATGCATGCAAGACTGGAATACCTGGAGACCATTAAACATAAGGTATTGTCTATGTACAACAACGTATGACAATTCCCTCCGATGTTGTAAATAGTTATTAGGTCGAGCAGATTATTATATTTTACACTTCGCATCCTCATTATCAACAATCTCCTGGAGGTGGACAGCAAGGTCCATGAAATACAGATTAAGATTCTCCCTTTTCTTTAAGATGGATTTTCTGTGTCTTATAAAATTTACTTAATGAAAATAGTGTTTACCTGGTAGTTTCAAATAACAAACTAATGTGTGAGAGAGAGAGAGCGAGAGCGAGAGCGAGAGAGAGAGAGAGAGAGAGAGAGAGGAGGGGGGGAGGGGGTGTAGAAGGGGATGGAGTGAATGGTACAGCTCCCATGAGACTACAGAACCCAGATCATCCTCAATATTAATAGTTCACACTATAGTCCCCCCATATCTCTCTCTCTCTCTCTCTCTCTCTCTCTATATATATATATATATATATATATATATACTGTATATATACCGTATATTGTATTGTATATATATATATGTCTTATGTTGTTCTTTATAGGGTGCATTTCATCTAACCCCTCCATAGAGAATCAAGTATTATAATACACTATAATATTTACCCGTAATATTAACACCAGAAGCCCGTAAAAAACGATTTCTAAAACCCTATTGAATATTACTTGTTCTCACCTGTAGTACATCTCTTAATAATGATAATGAGACCGCCACTAACTAGTAATATCGATGGTTAGGTATGCTGATGACATTAAGGGGAGATGGTCCCCCTTATTCCTCATGTTTAGCCCCATTAGTTTTCAGATTTTATGACGTTTGGCTCGTTAGTTTGTCGATTTTAAGACCTTTCGCTCCATTTCTTTGTCAATATTAAGACCTTTTGTGCTACTTCGGTGTCGATTTTTTTCCTGGCAAACGACAGTGAGCCTGTAATTTTGGAAGAACCGGCCTCCGGCCTGGGAATGTTTCTACCGAAAAATGTACAAAATAATCTAGAAGGGGAATCTAATGAATGTTTTTTTTTTAATCTTGATGGATGTCTAGGGAGGAAACAAATAAAATAACAAAAAGATACATAAATGACGAAATTAACTCGCCCTTCTCCCCTTAACATTACTGTATTCCGTTGGCCATTGTGTTGATTGTCCTGTGATCGTAAACAGTATAATATTATAGTGTACTGAGGGACAAAAATGAGAGTTATAGATAAACTATTGATTACGAACAGCATAGCACTGACCGCGTTGGAAACAACCACTACCATCAAAGGGTTGTAGTCAGCTTGGTCAGGACTAAAGGTAGCGCCAACGAACTTTACAATAATCTTGACCTCTTAACTTCTTATAACTCAAAATTAATGAAAGCAATCGGGCTGACATTTCTATCATCTGAGAAGAGTCCACCAGGCAATGGGTGTGGGTATTTACAGCCAGTTTGCTCTAGGCCCTTTTGAGTTACGAAGAGGTCATGGATCGAAATTGTTGTCAAGTTCGTTGGCGCTACCTATAGTGGGAGTGGAGGGGCTTCAGAAGGTGTTGGAGTGGACGGGGAGGAGGAGGAGCAAGCGGAATAAGATTGTTTTTGTATTTTTGTATTATTATTATTATGTTTTTTAGAATATTAGCTTCCTTCTTCCATTCTTCTTCATTATATATATATATATATATATATATATATATATATATATATATATATATATATATATATATATATATATATATACTGTATATATGAATATATTTCGTAAAGTATTCCAGTATACGAATACACCTTCTTCATAATATTCTGGCTATTATTTGAGGCTTTTAAAAACCTGAGGGGAATCTCTGGCAATCGAAGGAGAAACAACAATGTCAGTGTGCCTTATAACTCGCACAGGTCCTTCCTCAACTGGAAAAAATCGTCTAATGTCAGTCAGAACAAAAGTAAAAAACCACGGCATCGTACTGAAGGGGTGAATATTAAATGTTCAATTATAACATATCCAGTAGGCTATAAGAACATAAGAACATAAGAAAATAGGAGTCTGCAAAAAGCCGATCGGCCCATACAAGGCAGTTCCCTGTCAAACCCAACCCCAATTACAAGGCCCAATTATAGACCCATCTCACTAATACCTTGAGTACTGACCCCACCAAAACGGTCAGAGATTAACACAAGATTACGGGGTCTGCTGAGCGCCGATTGGCCCACACCTGGTAGATCCCCCTCACACCCAACCCATCTCGTCCATATGCCTATCTAATTGTATCTTAAAGCTCCCTATCGTTCTTGATCCCACTATATCACTTGGTAGCCTATTCCACCCATCTACAACTCAACTCTATTACCAAACCAATATTTGCCTATATCTTTTCTGAAACGAAATTTATCTAATTTGAAACCATTTGTACGAGCTCTTTCGCTATCACTGAGCTTTAGTACATTTTTCATGTCTCCTTTATTAATTCCACTAACCCACTTGAATACCTCTATCATGTCACCTCTAACTCTGCGTCTCTCTAACGAATGTAAGCATAATTTCTTCAACCTTTCTTCATACGGAAGATTTCTAATATGGATCATTTTTGTCATTCTACGTTGTACTCTCTCCAATGAATCTATGTCCATTCTGTAATAAGGATACCAAAATTGAACAGCATAATCCATATGGGGTCTCACTAATGACAAGTAAAGTTTTAAGATAACATCAGCAGTTCTGTTACTCACACTCCTAGATATGAACCCGAGAATCCCGTTTGCCTTGTTACGAACGCTTATACATTGTTTTCTAGGCTTGAAATCATTGCTAACAAACACACCTAGATCTTTCTCACAGTCTGAGTTTTCTAATTCCATATTAGCTAGTTTATATTTAAAATTTGTATGCATCTTCCCTATCTTTAATACCTTGCATTTGTCAATGTTAAACTTCATCTGCCATTTTACTGACCATTCGTGTAAGGTATCTAGATCCCTTTGCAGATACTCTATATCTCTAACTGAATCAATTTGTCTCCCCATTTTGGTATCGTCTGCAAATTTACTTATCCCACTAGTTATACCTAAATCAAGATCATTTATGTATATAATAAACAACAGAGGACCTAATACAGATCCCTGGGGGACACCACTCTTGACTGATCCCCATTCTGACTTAGTACCATTTATGCTGACTCTCTGCTTTCTACCAATTAGCCATGACCTAATCCATCCTAACAACGCCCCACCTATTCCATGTGCCTCAACCTTTCTCATCAATCTCTCATGAGGGACTCTGTCGAAAGCTTTACTGAAATCTAAATATATAATATCATATGACTTGTCATTATCTACTGCTTCATATACCTCTGAGAAAAAACTAAGCAAATTAGTAAGGCAAGAACGTCCCTGAGTGAATCCATGCTAAGAAGAATTGATTGAGTTAAATGTTTCTAAGTGGTTTCTCATTTTCCTAGCAATAATTGACTCTAGTAGCTTTCCTATGATTGAAGTGAATTGAAGTATGCTATATTAAGCATACACAGTGTTTTCAGCAGAAGTACAAGCACTGGTTTCAACACATTATCCCATTATTACTCATTTATGTATATATTAACTACAGCTTTAACTACAATGTTTACAGTGTAGTCTATTGTTGCTTACTTTCCTTTGTATTTTTTGCTACCATAATCTAATCACACACATAAAACAAAACAAATAATAAAAAAAAAGGACGAGGGGAGTAGTACTGCCTTATTAACATCATTCTTCATGTCTAGCCTTCTATATATTGTAAGAGAGAAAGAAAAGGGCTAAATGGCACATACATACATATATATACATATACAGAGAGAGAGAGAGAGAGAGAGAGAGAGAGAGAGAGAGAGGGAGAGAGAGAGAGAGAGAGAGAGAGAGATAGATAGATAGATAGATAGATAGATAGATAGATAGAGAGAGAGAAGCGATAAAGCCCCTGGATCAAGCCACCTCCGCCCTCCCATATGAAGAAAAATGAAGTATGGAGATGGTCGAGCTCATGACCCAAATATTAAACTGAGGGGGTCGATACTGAAGGGGGGTGGGGGCTAGCAGGGGATGAGGGGTACGGGGATGGCTGGGGGATGAGGTGGGCAGGGGCGGGGAGGACAAGAAAAGAGGTGGAGGTACAGTATTATAAGGAAGGGTGGAAGTCAAGGAAGGAGCCGTGGAGGAAGAGAGAAAAGGAAGGAAAGGAGGAAGTGGGGAGGACATGGATAGAAGAGGGCCTAATGAAGGTGTAAAGATGGACATCGTACAGTCAAAAGTATATACATGCGCGCAAAGGCACATACAATAATATCTCATAAAGCCAATATTTCCAACAGGCTATAAACGTACAAACATGAACACATTAAAGGGAGATGGGCTTATTTATTTGCTCATTTATGTATATTGTTATTATTTTTCTAGTTTCCTCCCTAGACCTCCATCAAATTAAAAAAAAAAAATCCATTAGATCCCCCTTCTAGATTAATTTGTACATTTTTCGGTAGAAATGTTTCCCGGCCGAAGATTGGTTCTTCCAACATTACAGTCTCACTTTCGTTCGCCAGGGAAAACAGCGACACCTAAATAGCACGAAAGGTCCAAATATTGACTTAGAAATGGGGCGAAAGGTGTTAAAATCGCCTAACTAATGGGCCGAACGTCTTATAATCTCAAAACAAGTGGGGCTTAACACGAGGGAGAAAAAGGTCCAGCAAACCGGCCCATCTCCCCTTTTAATAGCACAGTAACAATCCTTCATTTATTGCAGTACAAACAAATAACTAAATAAATAACTAGAACAAATACAATAACAAATCAAATAAGATAAATAAATCATCTATACTCGGCACACACACACACACACACACATACACACTCACACATACACACACACACTTTTCCAATAGTCATAGCAAGAAAAGAAAATGTCAATCAGTACTACTAACAATAACAACAAACAGACAGACATCTCTACGGACTCCCATACCCAAGTTTTAATATCCACGGTGTATAATGATGGCGGGGATAATAGAAGGGAGGCACACGAGCGATTATACTGTACTTTTTTTTCTTCTTACTTCTATTTATTGCCTCTTGAAGATATATATATTTTGTTCGTCAACTTTGGTCTGAAAGCTTAAAAATTCAAGCTTTATCAAAATTCAACCACCATAACCATTTGATAATACGATGTAACTTTTTCACTTTATTTTGATTAACATCAGACGATTTTGCTTGACTATGGAAAGCCCTCTAGGTAACGAAGGGGTTCAGTCTATGTCAATTAACCCTCTGACTCCCACTGTGTCTTCCTAAACTAAATAAAATTGTCAAATAATAGCCAACACAATATAAAAGAGTAATTCCTGGTAAACTGGATAGGTTACATTGTCTACTGTCAGTGTAATAGTCGATACCAATGTAACAAACTGGAAAGGTTACATTGTCTACTGTCAGTGTAATATTCGATACCAATGTAACAAATCCCCGAAATGTTGCTAGACAAAAAAAACAAAAAATCGAAAATTGACTCCATCTAAAGGTAGAAAGAAAGATAACAATAAAGGCAGGAGAATATGCGATCAATATTTCAATTAGTTTGCCTTCGTCATTATACTGCATTAAGGGGGGTCACCGGCTTTTGTTTTATCTGTCTCTCCTTTTCTCTCTTTCCCTGGCTTGTATCCATTCGGGCCCATTCAACCAACTGTTTTAAGGCGTTTATCCCCATCCAGGTGTCGATTTTTTCCTGGCGAGCGATAGCGAGCCAGCATTGTATGGAGAAATCCGGCTTCGCCGGAGACATTTTTCTATCTACAAAATTTACACATTTAGCTTGCTGTCAAAACCAAAATATATATATGCTGGCTCGCTAGCGCTCGCCAGAAAATATTAACACCTGGATGGGGGTAAACGTCTAAAATAGTAGGCTAAATGGGGCCAAATGGATACAAGCCAAAGAAAGAGGGAGAGCAAGAGAAAAAGGCGAGGTGGGCCCCATTAATACCCTGAACCACATATTTTTGGAACTCGCTTCCTCAAGAGTACATTTCCATGAACTTCTAATTCACAACAGTTGTAATCCAGCTGTTGTAGGGTTGTCTTGAAGGGAGAACAACATTAGGTGAATTGATTATATATTTATGAGAATCGCTTTATCTTTTTCCATTATTTTATGGTAAAAATATATATTGATGTTTCAGAGCTACAAATCTTTTCCAACAAATATTCTACTGGAATATTCATGATCCTAAATGTGTGTACCGTACTGTTTTATAGTCAATATTTTCCCCATGATAATTAACACTCAAACACCCATGAACAAAACATTACCGCTTCAAATTATTTATTATTGGGAAAAAAGGGAGGGGGGGGGGGGGGGAGATAGAGAAAGGGAGGGGGGGGGGGAGATAGAGAAAACTAGCCAAAGGAGGAAGCAAAGAAGGGAAAGACGGAAGGACACATATATTGTTTAATAAAGTTTGTGTGTGTGTGTGTGTGTGTGTGTGTGTGTGACGGCAATAAGAGGATCACGACCATTAGTGGAGGATTGTTAGGCCATGGAGTCTGGGTCTCGGTCTCGCTCGCTCGCTCGCTCTCTCTCTCTCTCTCCTCCAAACTTCGCCCCTTACCAACCCCCCCCCCCCCCCTATGCCCCTCCTCTCAGGTAACCATAGCAACAATTACCTTAATATTGACAACCTCTAGTCACACAATTTGATCACAACACCTGCTGCTTCTGTTTCTCTCTCTCACTCACTCTCACTCTCTCTCTCTCTCTCTCTCTGGTTGTTGTTGTTGTTAGTAATTTTCAAGTTAATTACTGCGGCCGTCGTTATTGTTGTAATTGCTTTTGCTCGTGCTGCTATTTTAGAACTAACAACTATGTCTGATGTCAAACGACAAAACAACCGATATTTAGAAAATTATTACTACAATCCTCAACTATGGTGACATCAACTGAAACAACAACAACAAATACAAGAATACTACTACACTGTTTTTGTTATCGACGAGTTTCAGGTTATAAGGAAGTTGGAGTCGTAAACATCGCTATTAAATAGAAATACAATAATACAGTAGATTTCTGATGCATATAAAGTATGTTGAATTGGGTTTTATGTATTTATAAACGTACTACGACCGTATTTGAGCTGGCAATTCTGTTAAATATCGATGTATACAGCTCCAACTTCCTTATAGCCTGAAACTAGCAAGTGTACAATTATTCTCCCGGTATGATAAACAGAGTGTAGTGTGGGTTTTATATGTTATGTATTAATTTTGTTTAGGCGGTCTTTGACTTTGTTGTTGTTTTTGTCACTCACTGCTGTTGAGATTTGTACTGATAATTTTCTTGATTTCTGTTGTGTTGTTGTTTGTGTTGCTGCTTATATTGCTGGTGTACGTCCTAGAACTGCATTGGAGTCCTAGATGTAGATTGAAAGCAAACATTAACATCGTCTAGTAGTAGTTTTTGCTTCTATTGCTGGTGCATGTCCTAGAACTGCAATGACTTTGTTATTGTTGTTGTTGTTGATGTTGATTATGTTGTTGTTATTGTTGTTGATGTTGTTTATAGGGTGATCAGTGTTCTTGAGATTATTGTTGGTAGAGTATATGATAGTTTTTATTGTTATCATCCTAATTAGAAATTTTAATCTATCCTTCCCCCTTCCTATGATTAAAAGTCCTCCAAACGCGGTGCGTTGGACATTATGACTCAAGTGCACTTTCAATTTTGCTGGCTGTTAACCTTTCTCCTCAAAGGACCTTCCACACACACAGACATACACACATACACACACACACACACATGCAGTATATATATACACTCACATACCAGCATGCATACAAGTGCGTCCACACACACACACACACACTTCAGGACGGTGTCGTCATTTGGCTTTCCTGGAGTGTAACCACTATAGAAATTTTTCTACAGGAAGGACGTCTAGAAATTGAAAGAGTACAATTCGTTTTCAGTTAGCCCTTTAACTATCACTGATCTTTCTCAAGTTGATAAAATGTTCTAATGATTGCCAGAACAAAAATAAAAAGGTGCTAGCGTAGTGAAATGATTGCCTAAACGGTAAAGTATATGACTTCAAAATATGTATAAAAATTATAAAGATAATAATAGTTTCAAGTGATGACATGTACTAATATGAACATATAATCCAATCATCAATATATGTATACCATTCGTATTAGAATCGAAGGTTTTTGTACCACCTTCCAACTTCCACCTTACTCCTATTACCCACTAGAACTACCACCAGACTATCATTATATCATCAATTATCCCTAGACTAATGTATATCTTCAATCTATAACTAACATCGCTATACCAACATTAACTATCCCTACACTAATCTACAATCTAAAACTAATATCACCACCGCTATACCATTATCAACTATTCTTACTATATCTTCAATCTATAACTACTATCACCATCAGTATAGCATCAATTATCCCTAGACTAATATATATCTTCAATCTATAACTACTACCACCATCGCTATACGGTACCAACATTAACTATCCCTACACTAATCTACAATCTAAAACTACTATCACCACCATTATATCATCAATTATCCCTAGACTAATGTATATCTTCAATCTATATATACTACCACCATTGCTACACCACCATCAACTATCCCGATATTAAATTATGTCTTCAGTCTACCAAAACTACCAACATCATTATACTACCATCAACTATCCCTATTCTAAATGACATCTTCAATCTACCACAACTACCCCCATCAATTATCCCTAAACTAAATTCTCCCTCTTTCATCTACCAACATCCACCACAATTTCATCTTCCCTTCCCACTAACTACCAACATCACTACCGTCTCTAGGGAACTTATAAACGCTCTCCGTAACAGGTACCACAATTAGTACACGCGATGCTCCGTCTCTACCACAATTTCAAAAACTAATCCCACTAATAAGTACCACATCTACCACAATCTAATACATCACCTCCACGATAACTACTACCACAGACAATACAATGCCTCTACCACAATTACCACAATCGATATACCACAACTACCACAATCGATGGACTGCCTCAACTCTAACTACCACAATCAATATACAGCCTCAACCACAACTACCTCAATCGATACACCGCTTCTACCACAACCACCACTATCGATACACAGCACCTACCACAATCAATAATATGTCACATCTACCGCAATGAATACCCAATTTTGTATCACTCATACAACTTTTTCTACTAACTACCACAACTACCACAACCTCAACCACTACTACCACAATAGATACACCACTACCACCACCACAATTCCTCCTCCCTCCCTCCCTCCCTCCCTCTAATAACTACAACAACTACCACCATCGCCTATTGTTTGCCCGCCGGCTTTTGTGCGGGGGAGGGGGGGGGGGGCGTCTTTTGTAAGGAGGCTGTGTGAGAGATTGTGGTACCGATGTTTGTAGTTGTGGTTAGTCCAGGAATGTGTGTTGTGTGTGGGGGGGGGGGGGGTTAGAGGGAAGGGTGGATGGAGAAGGAGGGAAGAAGTTTATGGGTAAGGAGGGAGGGAGGGAGGAAGGAGATAGGGGAGGAAGGATGGAAGGGAGTGAAGAAGGAAGGGAGGAAGAATGGAGGAGTGAGGGAGGGAGGGAGGAAGGATTAAGGAAGGAGAAAGGGAGGAAGAATGGAGGAGGGAGGGAGGAAGGAAAGAAGGAGGACGGGAGGAAGAAAGGAGAAAGGTGAGCGATGGAGGTAAGGAAAGAAGGAAGGAACGGAGGTAAAGAAGGAAGGGAAATAAGGAAAAAGGAAGGGAAGAAGGAAGGTAAGGAAAGAAGGAAGGGATATAAGGAAAGAAGGAAGGGATACAAGGAAAGAAGGAAGGGATATAAGGAAAGAAGGAAGGGATAGAAGGAAAGAAGGAAGGGAAGAAGGGAGGTAAGGAAGGAAGGAAAGGAAGAAGGAAGGAAGGTAGATAAGGAAAGAACGAATGGAACAAGGGAGGTAAAGAAGGAAAGGAAGAAGGGAAGGTGGGAAAGATACGTAGAGGGACGGAGGGAGGAGAAGGTTAAAGAAAGGTTAAGGAATAGATGGGTCGATGGATGGAAGAATGAAAAGAGGGAGTGAGTGAAGGAAGGGAGGAAAGGCGTGATGGATGGATGGAGGGACAAACAGAGGAGGAAGTAGGATGGGTGACATGCAGTGTTGCCAATTTAGCTACTTTCCCGCTAGATCTAGAGGTATTTACTTCGATCTAGACTCTAGAGGAACAATTTTACACCTAGCGACATTAATTCTAGCGATATTCTGTAGCTTTCAGCCATTTTAGAGAGATATTGTAGAGATTGTGACATTAATTCTAGCGATATTCTTAGATTTCGGCCATTTTAGAGAGATATTGTAGAGATTGTGGCATAATTCTTTAAATTTTCTGCATTTATTTACTAGCTAGTGACTTGATTTGATAACCCTGGTGACATGGAGGGAGGGAGATAAGGAAGGAAATATGAGGAGAGACAATGGGGAAGATAAGGTGGAAGGTAAAGGAAGAAGTGAAGGAAAGAGGAGGTGAGCATAATAGGGAAGGAGGAGACACAGAGAGAAGGGGAGAAGACAGAGAGGGAAGCGATGGGGAGAAGAGATAGAGAAAATTGAAAGGAGATAAGGGGGAGAGGGGAAGGTAAGGGAAGGAGGAGAGGAAAGATATATGGGGAGAGAGGGGAAAAGATTACGAAGATATAAGGGGAGAGAGGGGAAAAGATGACGAAGATATATTAAAAAGAGAGAGATAAAAGAGGAAAGAGAGGTAACGGTGAATTAAACAAGGAGGGAAGAAAGATAGTATGAGAGAGGGGGAAAGCAGGAGACAGGGAGAGAGAAGGGTAGGAAGAAGAGACAGAGGGAAAGAAGAAGAGATATGGAGGAAAAGAAGAAGAGAGATGGAGGAAAAGAAGAAGAGAGAAGGGAGAAGAAGAGAGATGGAGGGAAAGAAGAAGAAAGAAGAGGGAAAGAAGAAGAGATATGGAGGAAAAGAAGAAGAGAGATGGAGGAAAAGAAGAAGACAGATGGAGGAAAAGAAGAAGAGAGATGGAGGGAAAGAAGAAGAGATGGAGGGAAAGAAGAAGAGAGATGGAGGGAAAGAAGAAGAGAGATGGAGGGAATGAAGAAGAGAGATGGAGGGAAAGAAGAAGAGAGATGGAGGGAATGAAGAAGAGAGATGGAGGGAATGAAGAAGAGAGATGGAGGGAATGAAGAAGAGAGATGGAGGGAATGAAGAAGAGAGATGGAGGGAATGAAGAAGAGAGATGGAGGGAATGAAGAAGAGAGATGGAGGGAATGAAGAAGAGAGATGGAGGGAATGAAGAAGAGAGATAGAGGGAATGAAGAAGAGAGATGGAGGGAATGAAGAAGAGATAGAGGGAAAGAAGAAGAGAGATGGAGGGAATGAAGAAGAGAGATGGAGGGAAAGAAGAAGAGAGATGGAGGGAATGAAGAAGAGAGATGGAGGGAAAGAAGAAGAGAGATGGAGGGAAAGAAGAAGAGAGATGGAGGGAATGAAGAAGAGAGATGGAGGGAATGAAGAAGAGAGATGGAGGGAATGAAGAAGAGAGATGGAGGGAAAGAAGAAGAGAGATGGAGGGAAAGAGAGGTATAAGTTAAGGCATGAAGGAGGCAAGATAGTGCAATGGAGGAAGGGGAAGGGGGGAGGGAAGAGGGGAAGGGGAGGGGGGGTGAGGGGAGTCTTATCACCTTCACGCTTCACTAACCACTCTTAGTCACCTCCCCCTACCTTCCATCACCTCCCCTCCCCTCCCCCACCTTTACCTCCCTTCCCTCTCCCCTTTACCTCCCCTCCCCCCACCTTTACCTCCCTTCCCTCTCCCCTCCATCAACTCCCCCACCTTTACCTCCCCTCCCCTTCCCCCCACCTTTACCTCCCCTCCCCTTCCCCCCACCTTTACCTCCCCTACCTCTTCCCTCCATAAACTCCCCCTCCTTTACCTCCTTCATCCTCCCCTCCATTCCTCCCACACGCTACTCCCCCCCCTTTACCTCCCCCCCCCACCTTTAGCTCTATTCCCTTCCCCTCCATTACATTCCCCTCCATTATCCCTTCCTCCCTACCCTTGCAACACCCCTTCCACTTTACCTCCCCTCCCTAACCCCTCCCTCACCTCTCCCCCCTTTATATCTCCTCCCTACCCCCTCCCTCCTTCCACCCTCACCTTTCCCCCCTTCATCTCCCCTCCCCACACACCCACTACTCTTCTGTATAATATCCATTTTGCCTTTCACTTGGCTGGTTAGGCCAGCCACAAACAGCCTCGTAAAGATGAAGACAGGTTCGATGCTGCTATGCCTTCATTTTGTATTAATTTGTATTCCTTCGTTTCTCCTTCCATGGCCTTCTTTTGTATTCCTTTGTATCTCTTTCCATTGCCTATTTTGTATTCCTTTGTATCTCTTTCCATTGCCTTATAATCACCAAAATAATGGGGCGAATGTATTAAAATTTCAGAACTAATAGGGAGAAGGAGGTCCAGAAAACCCACCTTAAATATCCCTTTTTAGCTCAGTATGTTATTCCTCAAGACTAAAATACTACCAGTTTCTTTAATCCCGCCTAACACTTTTCTTATCCCTATTGCTCAATCACCACTCCACTACTCCCATCCCTCTTCTCACCGCAACTCCACCAACTACACTATTCCATGCTCACCCCTCCATCGCCATCCACCCCTCAACTGTACCCATCCCCTCGTCTATCACAACCCTACAGCTCAGTTACTCTATCACGCCGAGAACTATGCACTCTAACCTCATCTACTTAATCACCAAACTTCATGGTTATTGTAATTTACCACATTATGTCGATTGTATCACCTTACTTTTCCGGTCCCTCTCATAACTATTCCTCAAACCACCACGACGTAATCTGTTACTATTCCGCTCTCACAGACTTCCACTACTGCAATTCAATTCACGTTTCTCATCATCGATTATATCCACGCCCCCACCAAACAGCCTCAGCACCACAATCCCGTCATCATCACTATCATCCAACCACCGCGACCACATCATCAATAATGTTCACGTCAAAATACATTAGTATAACTCTCACATCTTACTATCCATAGCCATATGAATTCTATTGGTTGGGTGTGAAAGGGAACTGCCTTGTGTGGTCCAGTAGGCCCTTTGCAGACTTTCGTGTTCTTATGTTCTGATGAGTCTCTCTCTCTGGTCCTGTAACCAATTGTAATCATCACTAACACCATAACCCTTTAGCCATCATGACGCCAACACCAATTTACTAAACGACATACATTTTGCTATACAATATATTCGTTGGTGATAGGGTGAAAGGATTGGTGAATTAACTTGAAGGGTAATGTTATTTCACCAACCCTTTCACTTTATCACCAACACACACACACACACACACACACACACACTTCCATGGACTTACACCTAACCCAAAGATAAAAATAAACAGATAAATCAGAGCCAAGAACCCCCGGAAAAGCTGGTGCAAGGAAGGAAAATGTGCAAAACAAGGCGACACAGGCCGACTCCCAGGGGGCCGACTTCGGGCGGGTGTATGATCGAGCCGAGACGTGTTCCCGACTTGGCTTATAGGTTTCGGGCCAAGACTAGTGCTTCATTAGCTAATGGAGGGGCGTCATTAGGGAGGGGGGGAGGGAGAGAGAGGGAGGTAGGAATGTGGGAGGGAGAGAGGAGGAAAGGGAGAGGTGGAGAGCAGTGATAGAAGGGTGAATGAAGAGGATAAAATTGAGAGAGAGGAGGGAGGTAAGAATGTGGGATGGAGAGAGGAAGGGAGGGAGAGCAGTGATAGAAGGGTGAATGAAGAGAGCATAAAATTGAGAGAGAGAAGGAGGGCGGAGAGGGAGGTAAGAATGTGGGATGGAGAAAGGAGGAGAGAGAGGTGGAGGGTAGTGATAGAAAAGTGAATGAAGAGAGGATACAATTGAGATAGAGCAGTGATAGAAGGTTGAATGACATCTTGCATAATTATTTATAATCGTGCTAAACGCAGTGAGTAGTGCACTTAAGGGGGAGGTAGTAGTTTTTGTCTCCCCATGTTCAGACCCTTTAGCTTTGTGATTTTAAGACCTGTGTTCCATTAGTTTCACGATTTTAGGACCTTTTCCCTCATTTCTTTATCAATATAAAGACCTTTCGTGCCATTTAGTTGTCGAGTATTTACTGGCGAGCGATAGCGAGCCTGTAATTCTAAGAAGAACCGGCCTTCGGCCGGGAAATTTTTCTACCGAAAAATGTACAAATTTATCTTGAAGGGTGGGTCTAGAGGAAGTTTTTTTAAGCTTGATGGAGGTCTAGCGAGGAAAGTATATAATAAATAAATAATTAAATTAATAGACCAACAAATTACCACTACCCCCTTAATCTCCAGCATGCGTGAAGAGTTTACATGTGATAAGATTCGTGGAGAGTATAGGGGGCGGGGAATTATATTACATTGACCAAAAATAACTCTGGATCTATTCAGGGACTGCATAAAGTTACCAATTAACCCATATTGTACCGGCGACGTCCTTTTTATTATATATTCTGGCAACTATTAGATGATTTTATTAAGTTTAGGAAGGACCTCTAACCATTAAAAGGCTACAAACTATCTCAATCAATACTTTTTAGCTACCACAGATCCTTCCAAAGCTGAATAAAATCATCTAATAGTTGCCAGAATATAATGAAAAGGACTAAGCCGGTACAGAGAGGGTTATGATTCGTAAATTCTGATCAGAAATATTGTGAAATCTTGCGAGCAGACATATAAGTACAGTCGCGAACAGGAATGTATGTAGGCCTATAATAGTAGTAGGAACAATGTTTTTTTTTTATTTATTTATTTTTTTTTTTTGTAATCTCCCTCTACGTATTGTGAAAAATCTGTTATCCTTCGGTAAACTGTGGGGGTGAGTGAGTAAAGTGAGAACAAGTGAATTATATGATGGATACATGATTTTCATAATACGTGTTGCTATAGTCTATTCGCTGTAAGTAGGCGAGAAATCATGACCTCTAACCTCTGTAACTAAAAAACGACTAGAGTAATCCAGCTAATATTTCTACCATTTGGGAAGAGTCAGTCAATGCATAGATGTAGATATTTACAGCCAATTTGCTCCGGCCCTTTTTGAGATACAGAGGATAAAGGTCATGATTTCTCGCCTACTTACAGCGAATAGATTATAGCCCCAAACGCGCGAGCAACTGTGGCCTTCAACCATCCGACACATCTCCCTTTATTTATATGATACACTGACAAAGTATAATGGTAAACTGGTGATCGAGTTACTTTGCATCACTGATCGATGTTCCCAATCTCGTTTACATCATCAGGAGGTGTCCAAGTAATCCTGGTGACGACTGTACATGCTGAGTGAGTACCGATAACAAACGTTAATCAGATTGGTACACTCGTTGGAAGGAGAGGAACCCACTCAGTATTAAGAAAAAGTTCGTCGTTCCAATTTACGTACGAAATTAACGTATTTACCAAGTTTCGAAGACAAAATATATATATACAGTATATATATATATATATATATATATATATATATATATATATATATATATATATATATATAACATGAATAATAATAATCATCATCATAATCATAATAATAATAATACAAATAATAATTAAAATAATAATAATAATGTATTCGTTCGAGATACTGCATTTAGCGAACACACAGGCACGCAAATAATAACGCAAACAAATAGACTTACATGAGAAATTGCAATACCCTCGCTCGGTGGTCGTAATAAAGTCCAAGAGAGCGGAGGAGGAGGCAAGACGTGATGAAAGTCGAGAGGAAGGGGGAAGGGGAAGATGAAAGGTGGTGGAAGGGTGGAGATGAAATGGTAAACGAGAGAGAAAGAGGGGGGTGGGGTGAAAGATGATGGAAGGGTAGAGGGAAATAAATAAAAGGGTTGGAGAGAAGATACCATGTTAAGGGAGAGAGAGAGCGAGAGAGAAGGAATGGGGAGGAGATGAAATAGAAAGAGTGGAATGATAGGGGGGGGGGGGGGAGACAGACAGAGATAGATACTTTAACAGACAACCAGACAGACACTCAGTCAGATAGATGGATGGATAGTCATAATAAGAGAGGGAGGTGAGGTAAGATAATATATATAGATAGATAGATAGATAGAGAGAAAGATAGATGAGTACATAGATAAATAAATAGATAGATTTATAGATACATCGATAAATAGACATACATATAGATAGGTAGATACAGTAGACAGATAGATAGATAGATAAATAGATACCGGTATATAGATAGACAGATACATAGATAGACAGATAGACAGATACATAGATAGTTATATAAACAGGCAGATATATATATAGATAGATAGACAGACAGACAGACATACATATAGATAAACCTAGACAGACATATAGATAGATAGAGATAGATGGATAGATACAAAACATATGTTATTCAGGTCATGGAAAGGCCCCCTCGTAGCCAAGATGCTAAAGGGGTTATTGGGGGGGGGAGGGGGGGGGATAATAGAGAACTGGCATTAGACTGGAAATAAATGGAAAACAAGGGAGAAGTATATAAGGAAGTAAATAGGGAGTAAGTAAATAAGGAAGTATATAGGGAGTATAAGGAAGTATATAGGGAGTATAACGGAGTATAAGGAAGTAAATAGGGAGTAAGTAAATAAGGAAGTATATAGGGAGTATAACGGAGTATAAGGAAGTAAATAGGGAGTAAGTAAATAAGGAAGTATATAAGGAGTATAAGGAAGTATATAGGGAGTAAGTAAATAGGGAGTATAACGGAGTATAAGGAAGTAAATAAGGAAGTATATAGGGAGTATAAGGAAGTATATAGGGAGTATACGGAAGTATATAGGGAGTATAACGGAGTATAAGGAAGTAAATAGGGAGTAAGTAAATAAGGAAGTATATAGGGAGTATATAGGGAGTAAGTAAATAGGGAGTATAACGGAGTATAAGGAAGTAAATGAGGAAGTATATAGGGAGTATAAGGAAGTATATAGGGAGTAAGTAAATAGGGAGTATAACGGAGTATAAGGAAGTATATAGGGAGTAAGTAAATAAGGAAGTATATAGGGAGTATAAGGAAGTATATAGGGAGTAAGTAAATAGGGAGTATAACGGAGTATAAGGAAGTAAATAGGGTGTAAGTAAATAAGGAAGTATATAGGGAGTATAAGGAAGTATATAGGGAGTATACGGAAGTATATAGGGAGTATAACGGAGTATAAGGAAGTAAATAGGGAGTAAGTAAATAAGGAAGTATATAAGGAGTATAAGGAAGTATATAGGGAGTAAGTAAATAAGGAAGTATATAGGGAGTATAAGGAAGTATATAGGGAGTAAGTAAATAGGGAGTATAACGGAGTATAAGGAAGTAAATAGGGAGTAAGTAAATAAGGAAGTATATAGGGAGTATAAGGAAGTATATAGGGAGTATACGGAAGTATATAGGGAGTATAACGGAGTATAAGGAAGTAAATAGGGAGTAAGTAAATAAGGAAGTATATAGGGAGTATAAGGAAGTATATAGGGAGTAAGTAAATAGGGAGTATAACGGAGTATAAGGAAGTAAATAAGGAAGTATATAGGGAGTATAAGGAAGTATATAGGGAGTATACGGAAGTATATAGGGAGTATAACGGAGTATAAGGAAGTAAATAGGGAGTAAGTAAATAAGGAAGTATATAGGGAGTATAAGGAAGTATATAGGGAGTAAGTAAATAGGGAGTATAACGGAGTATAAGGAAGTATATAGGGAGTAAGTAAATAAGGAAGTATATAGGGAGTATAAGGAAGTATATAGGGAGTAAGTAGGGAGTATAACGGAGTATAAGGAAGTATATAGGGAGTAAGTAGGGAGTATAACGGAGTATAAGGAAGTATATAGGGAGTAAGTAAATAAGGAAGTATATAGGGAGTATAAGGAAGTATATAGGGAGTAAGTAAATAAGGAAGTATATAGGGAGTATAACGGAGTATAAGGAAGTATATAGGGAGTAAGTAAATAAGGAAGTATATAGGGAGTATAAGGAAGTATATAGGGAGTAAGTAAATAAGGAAGTATATAGGGAGTATACGGAAGTATATAGGGAGTATAACGGAGTATAAGGAAGTATATAGGGAGTAAGTAAATAAGGAAGTATATAGGGAGTATAAGGAAGTATATAGGGAGTAAGTAAATAAGGAAGTATATAGGGAGTATAAGGAAGTATATAGGGAGTATAAGGAAGTATATAGGGAATAAGTAAATAAGGAAGTATATAGGGAGTATAAGGAAGTATATAGGGAGTAAGTAAATAAGGAAGTATATAGGGAGATAAATGTAATGAGTGATGGAGAGACAGGAAACAAAGATAGAACAAAATATTAACCCGTTCAGTATCAGTTCCATCCTTGTCATTGTATGCTAGCTACTAATAGACAATTTTATATAGTTTGGGAAGGGCCTCCAGCAAAATACAGGCTACATACTATCACAATCAACCCTTTTTACTACTACTACAGATCCTTCTTAAGCTGCACAAAATCGCCGGTACAGAAGGGGTAAATGGAGTGAATGGGTTATAAGGAAATTCAGTGAACCAACAAATACTTAAATGGGTTAAAATAGAGAAGGGGAGAGAGGCAATCAATTTAAGGGGACCGACCTGCTTTTTTTTCTAGGTAGTAGCCATTCGACCCCATTCAGCCACTGTTTTAAGACGTGTATCCTCATCCAGGTGTTTATTTGAACCTGGCGAGCGATAACGAGTCAGCATATTTTGGATTATGTTTTAGACAACTGACTTAATTTGTAAATTTTTCGGTAGAAAAATGTTTCCGGCGAAGCCACATTTCTCCATACAATGATGGTTCGCTATCGCTCGCCAGGGAAAAATCGATACCTGAATGGAGAGAAACTTCTTAAAACAGTAGGCTGAATGGGGCCGCATGGATAAAACCCAAAGAGAAGAAGCAGGTCGGTCCCCTTGATTAATTTGTAAATTGAATTAACTGGGGTACAGAAGAAAGTAAATTACGCAAGAAAAAGTGTAATAAATAGCAACCAGGAAGATAGTAATTAAACTAATATATAAGTGGAATGGAAGAGAGAACGAAAGAAAATAAACAAACCAGGATATAAATGGAATTAAGAAGAATAGAGAATAAAGTAAGTAACCAAAGAAATAAGTGGAGTAAATGAGAATGACAAAAAGATAAACACTCCAAGAAATATAGAGAATACATTTGAATAGGCAACAAAATAGATGATCCAGTTAAGGGGAGGTATTTAGTTTGTTCCCTACTTTTTCATCAAGCTTAAAATTACACCCCCTAGACCCCCTTTCAAGATAAATTTGTACATATTTCGGTAGAAAAATGCCCCGGCCGGAGGCCGGTTGCTCTTAAATTACAGGCTCGCTATCTCTCGCCAGGAAAAAAACGACACCTTAACGGCACGAAAGGTCTTAAAATTGACAGAATGGTACGGAAATTCTTAAAATCACCAAACTAATGGGACAAACGTCTTATAATCTCAAAAGCAATGGGGCTAGACATGAGGGAGAGAGGGGTCAAGAAAAAAGTCCCTCAGGTGGAAATCTCCCCTTAACACATGGAATAAACGAGAATGTGAAAGAAATTAAATGATCCAGGGAATAAATGGAATACACGAGAAGGAAAAACAAAAATCATAATTTCTTCTCAACCAGCAGACCTTTTCCACCAGTAAAACTCAACCAGTGCCAAATCAGACAAGAACAATTTCACCAGTGCTAACTTTAAGTACGAACCTAACTTAAGGAAGCCCACCTCGCTTTTTTTGCTCTTTTTCTCCCTCTCTCTTTGGCTTGTATCCATTCGGCCCCATTCAGCCTACTGTTTTAAGACGTTTACCCCCATCCAGGTGTCAATATTTTCCTGGCGAGCGGTAGCGAGCCAGCATATATATATATTTGTTTTGACAGCAAGCTAAATTTGTACATTTTTCGATAGAAAAATGTCTTTACCCCTATAATTCCCACAGAACTTTCCTAAATTGCATAAAATCATCTTATGATAGCCGGAATAAAAGGTAAAAATGAGTCATAATATTCAAAGGGTAAACTTAACCTAACACTACTGGTTGAGAGCTACTGGTCGGAGGAGGAAGGAGGATAAATGGGACAGACAGACAGACAGACAGAGAAGGGAGGAGGGAGGAAATTTGTGGGTGACGGGGCAGAAAGATTGACTTTAAAAGGGAACACAGACAATGAGAGAGAGAGAGAGAGAGAGAGAGACGTTAAATTGCTAAATAAAGTACACACGACCTATTAATGACAATATTGAAACAAAACCATGAATATCATTTGGAGTGACAGATGTGACATGGAAAGCTGGACGAAAGAAGCGAAAGAAAGTCGAAGGAAAATAAAGAACTTTTAATAACAACAATAATAATGATAGGAATAATAATGATGATAATAATGATGACGATGATAACAATAATAATAATAATAATAATAATAATAATAATAATAATAATAATCAATATAACAATAACAACAATAATTATAATAAAGCTTCCATAAACACAGACCGTCAACTCACCCCCCCCCCCCCCCCCCGTGTTTGGCAGGGCTGGATAAATAGCCGGACAAAGAGAGAGTGTAATAACGGGTGGGAATCAGTATTACAGAGCAAACCAACCAGAAGACAGATAATAGCCAAGGGAGAGAGAGAGAGACCAGGAAGAGGAGAGAGGGGAAAGGAGGGGAGGAGGAAAACAAGAGATAAAAGGGAAGAGAGAGAGAGAGAAGAAAATATTTAGAAGATAATATAGTTCATCAGTTTTGTTATTACTTATGTGCTGATGCCTCTATTGCAAGTATATAATATGTATATTATAATATAGTATATTATATTATATATATATATATATGTTGGTAAATATTGTTGATTAGCAGCAGAATTGTCTATAATAGCCTAATCAAAGCGGATTAGCCAAGATGTTAACCAAGACGTATTTATTCCCTTATTTATTTATTTGTTGTTTCCGCCTCATTCTTTCTTCTTACCTTCCTTCAATTCTTTCTTCTTCCCTCATTCTTTATTTTTCCTTCGACTTTCTCTCCTTTCGCGTATTTCGTCCATCTTTCCTTCTCACATCTCTTGTTTCCGCCTTAGAACTCAAGTAATCTTTAAAAAAAAAAACACCCCAGAGACCCCCCTTGAAGATAAATTTGTACATTTTTCGATAGAAAAATGTACCGACCGAAGACCGGTTCTTCTTAAATTACAGGCTCGCTATCGCTGGCTAGGAAAGAAATCGAAACCTAAATTGCATGAAAAAAGTATTATTATTGGCAAAAAATGGGGCAAAAGATCTTTAACTCGCCAAATAATGTAGCAAACGTCTTAAATTCTCACAACTAATAGGGCTAAACGTGAGGGAGAAGGGAATCCACAAAAATCAATGCCGGTACCTGTAATTAAGGTAATGGTAGGTATAACGATAGTGATGGCCCAGCAAATGACCTGGAACTATAGTGTGTCTATTATCAGCGGACGGTAAATTGTCATGTTAATCTGACTTCCATACACCTTTCCTAATCTAAGTAACATCGTCTACTAACAGCCAGAATAAACTGCCCTAACCCGTCATGATCCTCAAAGGGTTATTAACATGACAATTTACCGTCCGTTGATAATATACAGACTATGGTTCCAGGTCATTTGCTGGGCCATCATTATCGTTTACCTGCCATTACCTTAATTAGAGGTAGTTGATTTTTATGGACTTCCTTAGTCCCTCACGTTTAGCCCCATTAGTTCTGAGATTTTAAGACGTTTGCCACATTAGTTTGGCGATTTAAAGATTTTTCACCAAATGTGTTGCCAATGTTAGGACTTTTAATGCAATTTAGGGGTCGATTTTTTTTCCTGGCGAGCGATAGCGAGCCTGTAATTTAAGAAGAACCGGCCTTCGGTCGGAACATTTTTCTATCGAAAAATTTATAAATTTATCTTGGGTTTTTTTGTTAAGCTTGATGGAGGTATAGGGTGGAAACTAAAACTATGTGAAAATATATATATAAATAAGCGAATATATACGGCCATCTCCGCTTAACAACGTAGTAATCAGCTTAAACAGTTTATAAGAGAAAACAAATGATAAATACAAGAGGAGAGAGGAGAAAAGGAAAAGAGGAGGAAGAGGAAGGGAGAGATAATAGAGAGGAGATAGGAGAGAGAAGGAGGAAGGAGAGAGATAATAGGGAGGAAGGAGAGAGAATAGAGAGAAGGAGGAACGAGAGAGATAATAGAGAGAAGAAGGAAGAGATGAGAAGGAGGAAAGAGAGAGAAGGAGGAAGGAGCGAGATAATAGAGAGGAGAAGGAGGAAAGAGAGAGAAGGAGGAAGGAGAGAGATAATAGAGAAGAGAAGGAAGAGATGAGAAGGAGGAAAGAGAGAGAAGGAGGAAGGAGAGAGATAATAGAGAGGAGAAGGAGGAAGGAGAGATAATAGAGAGAAGGAGGAAGGAGAGAGAATAGAGAGAAGAAGGAGGAGATGAGAAGGAAGAAGGAGAGAATAGAGAGAAGAAGGAGGAAGGAGAGAGAATAGAGGGAAGGAGGAAGGAGAGAGAGAATAGAGAAGAAGGAAGGAGAGAGAATAGATAGAAGGAGGAAGGAGAGAGAGAATAAAGAGAAGGAGGAAGGAGAGAGAATAGAGAGAAGGAGGAAGAGAGATAATAGAGAGCAGAAGGAGGAAGGAAAGAGAGAATAGAGATAAGGAGGAGGAGATGAAAAGGAGGAAGGGGAGAGAATAGAGAGAAGGAGGAAGGAGAGAGATAATAGAGAGCAGAAGGAGGAAGGAGAGAGATAATAGAGAAGAAGGAAGAGATGAAAAGGAGGAAGGAGAGAGAATAAAGAGAAGAAGGAGGAAGGAGAGAGATAATAGAGAGAAGAAGGAGGAGAGGAGAAGGAGGAAGGAGAGAGAGAATGAAGATAAGAAGGAGATGAAAAGGAGGAAGGAGAGAGATAATAGAGAGAAGAAGGAGGAAGGAGAGAGAATAGAGAGAAGGAGGAAGGAGAGAGATAATAGAGAGCAGAAGGAGGAAGGAGAGAGATAATAGAGAGAAGAAGGAAGAGATGAAAAGGAGGAAGGAGAGAGAAGAAGGAGGATATGAGAAGGAGGAAGGAGAGAGATAATAGAGAGAAGAAGGAAGAGATGAAAAGGAGGTAGGAGAGAGAGAAGGAGGAAGGAGAGAGATAATAGAGAGAAGAAGGAAGAGATGAAAAGGAGGAAGGAGAGAGAGAATAGAGAGAAGGAGGAGGAGATGAGAAGGAGGAAGGAGTGAGAGTATGAAGATAAGAAGGAGGAGGTGAAAAGGAGAAAAGAGAGATAATAGAGAGAAGAGAGGAATAAGAAACAGGAAAAGACATTCGAAAGGGGGAAAGTAAATGAAGAAAGGAGGAAACTAAAGGAAGAACAGGGTAAAAGGAAAGTAGAGGAATAACAAGGGGAAAGTAAAGTAAAGGAAGAACAGGGTAAAAGGAAAGTAGAGGAATAACAAGGGGAGTAAAGTAAAGGAAGAACAGGGTAAAAGGAAAGTAGAGGAATAACAAGGGGAAAGTAAAGTAAAGGAAGAACAGGGTAAAAGGTAAAGTAGAGGAATAACAAGGGGAAAGTAAAGTAAAGGAAGAACAGGGTAAAAGGAAAGTAGAGGAATAACAAGGGGAAAGTAAAGTAAAGGAAGAACAGGGTAAAAGGAAAGTAGAGGAATAACAAGGGGAAAGTAAAGTAAAGGAAGAACAGGGGGAAAGGAAAGTAAAGGAAGAAAGGGGGAGGAAATTAAAGGAAGAAAAGAGAGTAAAGGAAGAAAAGGGGGAAAGGAAAGTAGGAGAGAAAGGAGAGTAAAGGATGAAAAGGGGGAAAGGAGAGTAAAGGAAGAAAGGGGGAAATGAAAGAAAGAAAAGCAGGAGTCAAAAGGGGAATAAAAGAAAGGGGACAGAAGACATTACAAAAATATGAGAAGGGGGAGAGAAATGTAATGGAGGGGAAGGGAGAGACTTGATCAGGCGAGTGGTGAAGAGAGTAGTGTGTGGGTGTGGGTGTGTGTGTGTGTGAGTGATATATATATATATATATACAGTATATATATATATATATATATATATATATATATATATATATATATATATATAGTACACACACATATACATTTTTTTTTCTATGGGGATGAGGGAGACAAAAGGCAAAACTGCCTGTGACGAGTGCCTCCCCCAGAGTTAAAAGTGACAGGGCCAAAATCAAGGAATGTTCGAGCCAAAATGTCAAGACACACGGAGTTTGAAACAATTTAAGTCATAGGATGAGGGAAAGATGGATTCAGGGAGAGTTCCAGAGCTCAGCTGTTGAATAGAAGAATGATTGGGAGTAACGTTTCACTCTTGAGTTGTACAGAGTAGGGGTGGGATTGTGTTGCAAGACGGGTACTACGTACCCTACGTAGAGGAGGTGGTATGCACTGAGAGAGCTCTGAGAAACACTGCTTATTGTAGTAGCGATAGAATAGCGAGAGATGCAACATTGCAGCGAAGAGAGAGATATTGCAGAGAGTCGGTGAGTGGACGGGAGTTAATGATACGAGATACAGACGGTAAGAAGAGAAAAAACAAAATTAAGAATGTAAGGTAGAAATAAAAATAAAATAATAAGAATATAGTGTATAACATTAGAGTTTAGTGGGGGAAAGCGTGACCTCCTCACAAAAAAACAAAAAATAATAATAATAAATAAAGTAGACGTGCCGTTTTGCCCAAAATCAAAACAGCATACCCAACTCTGCGATAGGTTACCATCATCACTACTAATACCATCATCAATCACAATCACCATCATCACTACTACTGCCATCACTACAACTGCCACAATCACCATTACTATGATCATCACTACTACAATTACAATCATCACTACTACTCTCACCATCATCACTACTACTGTCACCATTGTCACTACCATCTTAATCACTACTAGCATCATTGACACTGCAACTATCAACCATCATTATTACTATCATCACCACCATCTTACAATCATCATTACTACTGTTAACATCATCACTACTACTATAACCATCATCATTACTACTGTCACAAGTATTACCATCATGTATCCTACTATCACCATCATCACTACGACTGCCATCATCACCATTACTATGATCTTCATCACAACTATTGTCATCATCACTACAACTTTCCCCATCATCACTACTACTCACCATCATCACTAATACTCACACCATCGTCACTACTGTCATCATTATCACTACAACTATCATCATTACTTGTCACCATCATCACTACTATTATGACCATCATCACTACTACTAGTACTGTCACCATCATATCTACTACTACTGTCACCATCATATCTACTACTGTCATTATCATCACTACTGTCATCATCATCAATACAACTACAACCATCATCACTACAATTATCACCATCATCACTACTATCACCATCATCCCACTATTACTACCATCACTTCTAATGCCAACTAAACTAACTTAACCTAGCAAATGCGTAGCGAGATATTTTCGCTCCCATAACGCCATCAATGCTAAGGGGGGGGGGGGGGGGGGGGGGGTGTAAAACCATATTTTGGACCTAAAATCATAACTATTGCATAAATTTAAAAAATCTTTTTTGACTGACGTTCGCATTCACGCAACAAATGTTCGTGTGAAATTTTGTGAAAATCCGTCCAACGGTCTAGGAGGAGTTCCGAGACAGACGGACGACGACGACGACAGACATTTTTTTCGTGTGGTACCCACTATACGGGGGGGCGATACCAAATTCTGCTTACGCAGAGTTGATAAATAAAAATAATGTAAACAAAATATAAAAAAGTAAGGGAAGAGGAAGAATGATAAAGGAAAGGCAATGGAGGAGAAGGATAAGAAGAAGGGAGAGACCGTGCAAGAGGAGAATAAGAAATATGGAAGAAGAATGAAGGAAAAAAAGGAGAAAAGAAGTATGAAAAAAGGAAGGCGAGAAAGAGGAGAAGGATAAGAAGAAGGGAAAGAAAAGTCAGGAGGAGAATACAAAATAGGGAAAAAAAGAATGAAGGAAGAAGAAAGACGGAAGTAAGAATGTAAGACAAAAAGGCTTGTGTGTGTGTGTGAGGTCTCCCCACAACGAATGCCTGTACACACAAAAACACCCCTTTGATATTTGACCACCGTCCTAGCGGTCAAATATCGAAGGCAGGCAGTGGGGCGGGCGGGCGGGGGGGGGGGGGGGGAAGAAGAAGAAGTGGTAGAAGAAGGAGAACAACAACAACAACAAGACAAAGATGATGATGACGATGATGATGAAGGGAAAGAAGATAAAGAGGAAGAATAGAAACAGGAGGTGTGGTGGGTGAGGAAGTAAACGGTTATTATGAACGCGTCATCCATCACAAAGGGGATAACTACCTAAACAACAATCGATTTAAGGGAGCCCACCTCGCTTTTTTCTCTTTAACTCCCTCTCTCTTTGGCTTGTATCCATTCGGCCCCATTCAGCCTACTGTTTTAAGATGTTTACCCCATCCAGGTGTCAATATTTTCCTGGCGAGCGGTAGCGAGCCAGCACATATATATATTTGTTTTGACAGTAAGCTAAATTTGTAAATTTTTCGATAGAAAAATTTCTCCGGCGAAGCCGGATTTCTCCATACAATGCTGGCTCGCTATCGCTCGCCAGGAAGAAATCGACACCTGGATGGGGACAAACGTCTTAAACAGTTGGCTGAATGGATACAGGCCAGGGAAAGAGAGAAAAGGAGAGAAAGATAAAAACAAAGCCGGTGATCCCCCTTAATTGTTCCATGCATCCCAGTGAGAACTTATCAGGGAAAACAAAAATATCTGTATGCCACAATTATTTAGGTGCTGATTAATAAGTACTAATGTAGCAGTAACCGCAAAGTTCCAAAATCTTTAACCCGAAGTGGAGCAGAGGTAACAAAAATAGATCTGATCCAAAAAACCGGGGTTCGTATCCATACTGGTAGCAGATCAAACTGTATGTCTTGTCTTTATTATGTTATTTCATATGTAACTACCTTTTCCTTTGTTTAACTAATTCCCAATACTATTTCCACCGTAATGAGAGAGAGAGGAAGAGAGAGCGTGTGTGTGTGTGTGTGTGAGAGAGAGAGAGAGAGATAGAAAGAATTGAACAGTGATTACAGAAAGCCGTAGAGCGAACTTGAAGGAAGAATAGAGTTGATTTGCTGAGAGAACCGGAAAGGGTGACAAAAGAGGCAGCGGAGTCTTTTAATCACGGGTCGATATTCCTCTTTATTATTCACTTCCCAATTCTACGTTCCAGCAATCATTTACTTCTATTAAGGCGCATAAGGTGTAATTTCCTGGATGTTTCTCCCAATAATGTTCGATCAGTAACCTTATTCAAACGTTTCGGGGTGTATTATTATTATATATATATATATATATATATATATATATATATATATATATATATATATATATATATATATATATATATATATATATATATATAAAGAGAGAGAGAGGGGGAGAGGGATTGAGGCAGCAAGATATTTAGAGTCATATATCCTTCCAATATTTGATGTGGTAAATGAACTCTTGGGGGTGGGGGGTCGCAGCGGGGTGGGGGTGGGGCGTCATGGAGGAGGGGAGGAGGAGGAGAAGATAAAGGGGAGGTGATCAAATGGAACAAAATATTGAGGAGGAGGGAGAAAAAGGAAGCGGAGAAGAAGAAGAACGTAATGATCGAGAAGGTGGAAGAGAAATGATAAAACTACAAGATTAAAAAGAAAGAGTGAAAGAAGACAATAAGTAGAAGCGAATCGGAAGAGAGAGGAAAGAGATAAGAACGAATGAACGAATAACTAAGAATATGTTGATGTTTAATGAAGAAAAAAGGGGGAAAAGAAAGATAAATATAAGTTGAAACGAATCGAAACAGGGAGGAAGCTGGGCCCAACAAATAACTAAGAAACTGTTAAGACACAAAGAACAATAACAAAGGGGAAAAATGAAGGGGTAAATAAGTAAAAGCAAACAGTGAGAGAAGATGAGGACCCGGTAAATGCCTCACGAAATGGATAACGAGTAATGAAAAGGAAAGGGGAAGACAAAAAGGGAAAACGTATACAGGGAGAGGAAGAGAAGGCGAGAACAAAACAGCAATGACAATAGGAATATGTAAAAAAAGTAAAATTGAAATACTAGGAGAGAGAGAGAGAGAGAGAGAGAAGAGGGAAGCCCGAGTAAATACCAAAGAAATCGTTAAGTTACAGTAGGTCCAAGAAAATAAAAATAGCTCCTCCAATCACCACCTGCGTTACTGAGGATTGTGACGCAGTAATAGCCAATCACAGCGCCACAATTAACAGCACCCTTTCCTCACAGGCTCTAGTGTGTGGGGGCGGGGGAGATGGGGTTTAAGGGGGCAGAGTTAGAAAAGAAACACACAAAATAGACCAGAAGAGGTCGTGAGGAAGGGGAGCAACCGATGAGAGTTTCGCCAAAGACGTGGGGGAAGAGGAAGGCGATAGAAAAGAAGGGTGCTTTGGGAATGAGTTAGGATGGCATAAGAGAGGAACGATGATAGGTGAGGGATATCGAATACGCAGATATGTTGTAGCTAGATAGATAGATGGGTAGTTAGATTTACAGAGAGAGAGAGAGAGATCAAAGACAAGAGGGACTGTGCTGGAACACGACTGAAGGGAGACTTGTACTTTATACACCAGAGATTTAGCGATACTGTACTTGCCTATTCAATTGCTCGAGAAAAACATAATTAGCAATGAAGTTTTGTTTGAGAAGCGTGTGTGTGATTGTGGAAGTAAAGACAGCAGCAGCTGAACCAATGCTGTATCATAACAAACACCGGGATATAATACTGACGAGAGTAGATAACATATTCTCACTCTATCTGTCCAACTCTCTAACGGTATCTACGATAAACCCAGTTTCAAAGTACCCTCTTCCTATTACTCATCCGATAAACTATACAAACTCTAGTCATCAACTTATCTTTCCACTTTTATATATATATATATATTTTTTTTTTTTATTTTTTTTTTTTCCAAACTCCGTGTGAACAGGCATGTACTGAATATTCCAGCGTACATAACCTGTACCTGGGACAACGGGTGAGCTGGATGTAACCACCAAAACACAATACTGTTCAGTTTTAAATAGAATAATGGTCTTATCTACTTTCACCAGCAAAATACTTATAATAGGGTAACACAATAATAATTACCAGTACAACATAAATGTGTGAGCAATATACTGTATATTTAACACCTTGTTTGGTTCATGTAACCTGAATTAGGCTATCTATCACTCTCTCAATTTGTACGGACGCTATCTACAGGAAGTCTTGTTGATTTATTCAGATAACAAATATATAAGTAAATAAATAAATAAAATAAACGAAATATATATAAACGAATATGAAAATAAAACTTATATTATTCAAGTACATTGGGGTTTGTAATTAATGATTAATGTTAAAAACGGGGTGTTATTTACACTATATATATTTGCCAATACACACATATAGTACCATATTGTGCGAGTCGTAATGAACGTACCTGTCTCTGGGGATCTCGGAGCTGCGACTGTAAAGAGGAATGCAGATATTAGAACACCAATTACAAAACGAACCATAATATACATCTTACTTTTATTACACTAATGCTACAGATTGACGCTCACTAATGCTAACTGAAAATGAGAGAGAGAAAGAGTAGGGGGTAGATACAAAAATGTGTTTATGTATTGGTTAACCTTTGGTTTTCCATATATGCAAATATAATACCCCTTTAACTTTTTCAGAAAGAGGACGCCACTTGTATTCTATACTGACTATCATTAAGGGGCTAATGTTGTTTTCAGAAAGAGGACGCCACTTGTATTCTATACTGACTATCATTAAGGGGCTAATGTTGTTTTCAGAAAGAGGACGCCACTTGTATTCTATACTGACTATCATTAAGGGGCTAATGTTGTTTTCAGAAAGAGGACGCCACTTGTATTCTATACTGACTATCATTAAGGGGCTAATGTTGTTTTTTTATTATTATTCATTAATGTATTCATTTATTTCTTAGGTTCTCGCTAGACCTCCATCAAGCTTAGAAAAACATCCCCCAAGATAAATGTGTACATTTTTCGGTAGACAAATGTCCGGGCCGAAGGCCGGTTCCTCTTAAACTTATGAGGCATTTTGACAGTATATTCTGGCTGTCATTTGACGATATTATTCAGTTCAGGAAGCATCTGTAGGACTTAAAAGGGTAAAGACTATCAATAAATCCTCTGACTTCCATATACCCTTCATAGTCTGAATAAAATCGTCTAATAATAGCCAGAAAACAAAATGCGTAATCGGATCTCCATAGGATTCATAGTCTGTGAGAGCTTCTACGTCGTTAATTTATAAAGAATCTTTCTATCTTGCATAACATCAAGTGATGACCAGTATAATATATGTGAAATGCCGTCATACCTCTTGAAGGAATTAAACGATTATATATAGCTTACAAAGTACCTGAGGGGGTCAAAAGGTTCCTTATGATTGAACTAACTTCTTTGGTTCCTAGAGGTCCTTCCTAAGTTGAATATAATCGTTATCGTTAGCCAAAATGACAGAAAAGTTGGTGGGAAAATGTTGACAAATCTAAAATTGACGGTAAAAACTCTCGAGTGATACCCCTACATTCTATCCATCTATCTATTGCCAGACGATTATGATCACAGAAGAAGTGGACACGAATGAATCGCTTCCAAATTTCTCCCTTTATTCACAAGCCTAAATGTAGATCTGTTCAATCTATGCCGCATATAATGTATACCACAGTCCCAAGCGTGACCAATGAGATTATTCTACTTAACCTCTCTCTCTCTCTCTCTCTCTCTCTCTCTCTCTCTCTCTCTCTCTCTCTCTCTCTCTCTCTCTCTCTCTCTCCTTCATCGTCCCCTCCCCCGTAATCCCGCCTAGTGGTTGCTTCGGTTATTATCACTCTCTTGGGAGTTGTCGCCACCACCACCACCACCAGCAGGAGGAAGAGGAGGTGGTGGTGGTGGTGGTGGAGGAAGTAGAAGAAGATATGAAAGAGATAGGACAAGGAGAAGGAAGAGGAGTAGGAGGAGGGGGGGGGGGGTGAGCCTAGCATTCACATAACATATACACCTCATACATACACACCCATGTGTGTATTAATCATTGTTAGTTCATTCTTCATTGCAGCCGTGTGGCTGAACATCTACAGATTTTTTTGTTTAACCTTAATACAGTGCAAAGCTTATTCTAACTTAACTATGAAGTCATATGCCACCTTTGGCGACCGTGAGGTGCCCGGGTTCCCACCTTAGTACATAAGCAGATGCACTGGTGAGACCTATGTGTAAGCTAACGCAAGTTGATAGTTGAGCAGCTTGGCTAGAGGGGAGCCATTCTACAATCCTCTCCATCGGGGTGGCTGATATAAACTTCAGGATTCTGGTGGACTTAAACCCTCGACATCGCGGTTACTAAGCGGCGCATTTACTAGTTTCTGTATTTAATAATCATATAAAATCAAAGAAATCAGATTTATTTGATTAAAATCGGATATATTTTATTTAAATTGGATACATTTTATTTAAATCGGAGTAATTTGATTTCTATTCATTTGTAGTTCTTTGTGAAATCTAACTGCTGCCTGATATGGTTTGGCTTACTTATATTTACCCTCTGCCTGCCCAGGGTGACAGTGGGGCAGCTTTAAGGGGGGATGGGCCGCTTTTCTAGACCACTTTCTCCCTCATGTTTAGCCCCATTAATTTTCAGATGTAAGATGTTTACCCATTAGTTAGTCGATTTTAAGAACTTTTGCCCCATTTCTTCGTCAATATTTAGACCTTTCGTGCTATTTAGGTGTCATTTTTTTCTCTGGCGAACGATAGTGAGCCTGTAATGTTGGAAGAATCGGCCTTCGACCGGGACATTTTTCTACCGAAAAATGTACAAATTAATCTAGAAGGGGGATCTAATGAATGTTTTTTTGTTTTAATTTGATGAAGGTCTAGGGAGGAAACTAGAAAAAATAATGAATACATGAAGTGAAGTTAAACCTCTCACCTTGGAGTTACATTATTATGTATTTGTATCAACCTGAATCCAGAGGAAAATATTAACCCATAACATGTGAGAGGCCACACTTGAGGTGATGTTGGTGGAGTTCGACAGGCTGCACTTGAATGACAGCTTTCAAACACATACAAAAATCGCGCCAGAAGCAGGAAGTGCGTGAATATAGGGTGACAACTAGGCAACTCTCCATACCACCCATCCTCAACAGTCTCTCTCTCTCTTTAATCTGATCAAGGTCTATAACGGCGACTCATGTATTTTAGATATGTCTTTATTATAATACTGTATATACTAAACTTATGTAGTGTTAAAAATGATCTTCAATATCAATGTATTATTCATCTAACTATATATGTAATGACATAGTTTAAGCTGGAAATAGGGTGAAGATTGCGTATGTACCTTCGCCCTTTTGATATTATGTAACTATGATACTTGTGTAACATTTGTACTTTTCTCAATCAAATCAAATCTCTCTCTCTCTCTCTCTCTCTCTCTCTCTCTCTCTCTCTCTCTCTCTCTCTCTCTCTCTCTCTCTCTCTCTCTCTCTCTCTAAGTTTGCTGACTCCGTATCATATCAGTGTTTAGGGCAGTGACATACTCTTAGTAATACATGAACTTCTGTCAGCAGTAGCCTCATCCTCTGGGGTAGAACCAGTCTGCTCCCCCTATGGACTTGATCATTAAAAACTAAGAAACCACATAAGTACATAAAGAGTAGCAAAACTGTTTTTTCTTTGTTAAGTTTATGAATGCACACACTGCTCTTAATGATTATTATGAGGATGCTTTAATTCTTTGTTAATAAGAATAATTCAAGTGGATTTTTGTTTTGTGTATAATATATTCATTTACGAGTGGAATTTGTGTAATCAGTATAATAATATATGTGTTTCAGTTGTCTGAAGAGTCAAGCACTGATTACTAAAAAAGTGGAATTTGTATTACTAGTTCAAAAATATATATTTATGTTATATGAAGAGCCAAGATATGATTATTACAAAAGTGGAATTTGTTGTGCCTAATTATGATCTGTAATGAGACTATATAATTATGGTTCTGTTGGTTTCCAGTAACAACAAAGTTGGCCATAAAAGCTATTTGTTTTAGTTTTCCGTCTGTCCCCTTGCATTTATAAATAAACATAAAAAAAAAAAAAAAAAAAAAAATTAACTTTTGGTTTAATCCATGAATTAAATCAATAATTTAAATGACGCTTATGTTAATCAAACAACCCCGATCATGACACATTTTGACAGTTTATCTGGTTATCATTAGACAATTTTATACAACTTAGGAAGGACCTGGGGGCATCAAAAGGGTAAAGACTATCTTAATTAACTCTCTGACTTCCACATACCCTTCCTAATCTAAAGAAAATCGACTAATTATAGCCAGAATATACTGCCAAAACGCGTCATAATCCTCAAGGGGTTAAACCATTCTGACCACCCAACCCGAGTGTGTGTGTGTGGGTGTGGGTGTGTGTATGTATGTACGTGTATGTATGTGTGTGCCTGTACGTGTGTGTGTTTATGTGTATGTACGTGTATGTGTGTGTGTGTGTGTATGTATGTGTGTGTGTACGTAAAAAAGTTATCCCGGCCGTCAGAAGCCCTAACAGTATTTCACCACAACTTTGACATTCTCCTTCTAACAGCAAAGTTCAGGAAGCCACACCCGCCACTCGCTCTATTTTAATACAACCCAATAGGTGCGTTCACAGAAGCCACACGTCCGATGTTTTAATCATAATGAAAATAATAATAATAATAATGATAATGATAAAAATAATAATAATATTAATAATAATAATAATAATAATAATAATAATAATAATAATAATAATAATACGACATGGGGCCTAATGACCATCCAGTATCCTGCAAGGGCCCAGCTATGTCATTTAACCCTTTCAGTACCAGTGCTGTCCTTTGAACTTTATTTTGGCTGTTATTAGAAGATTGTATTCAGTTTATAAAGGGCCTCCAGCAATTAACAGGCTGCGAACTATCTCACTTATCCCTTTTTACTACCACAGATCCTTCTTAAACTGCACAAAATCGTCTAAATATAACAAGAATAAAGTTAGAAAGACATCACCGGTACAGAAGGAGCTAATGATCGCGACTGTACATACTTGCAAAACTGGGA
>CM064513.1:32005786-32006838 GCA_032716605.1 Paralithodes platypus
GAGGTTAACTTCCCAGATGTTGATGTGAAGCGACTTTGTTGTGGACAATTTATAACATCTGCTCACTATCGTTGGCCAGGAAACGAAAGGTCTTAATATTGACAAAGAAATTAGGCGAAATGTCTTAAAATCGACAAACAAATGGGGCAAACTTCTTACAATCTGAAAACTAATGGGACAAACATGAGGGAGAAGGGATCTAAAAAAGAGACCCATCTCCCCTTAAATTTCGAAGGTAAACCTATTATATTAGTCCACATTTAAAACTCTATTTACTATTTTAAAACATTCGCAAGTTAACCTCGTACTCTATGAACTTCCACTGACCAAAGAACACAACGCTCTTAAACGACACATTTAGCTGAGGTTTCAAATCGATGCCATTATATTTCATAGGTCTAGATTGAACACTCTAGTCGCTCTATATATTGTTTGTGTGTGAGTGTACAAAGTAAATCAAGTAACAACATGTCTGGTGACCCTTCTAGGCTGCTTGTCCTCCAAAACACTGAGGAGCAATCGTCCAAACAGTGGTTTAGAGTGGGTAAGGGAACATTGGAAAGGGAACTACTGCCCTGGAACTAATGTCCGTGGCAGGATTAGGAAGTTAGTAGGGGACAGATGGGTTAGTAACTGAGGGGGGATAAAATAAAGTTATTCATTTACAAACAGTCAGTCGCGGGTTTGATGCAAGATATTTGTCTAGGCGAAGTTTAAATGAATCAACGGTGCTGCAGTCTATAAAGTCTTGGGGAAGCCCATTCCACAAGTTGACAACTCGATTGAAGAAGAAATTCTTAGATTCGTGCGAATTAAAAGATTTACCGATAATTTTGCAACCGTTTCCCCGTGTGTAATTAGATTGGTCGATAGTGAAGTACTTACTACAGTTCATATTGTCGATGCCTTTGATGATTTTGAACACTTGAATTAAGTCGCCTCTTAATCTGCGCTGGGTTAAAGGAAATAGATGTAATTCTCTAAGACGCTCCTCGTATGGTTTGTTCTTTAGGCTCGGTATCATTTTGGTAACTACGTTGAACTTTGTTCTA